>OX424575.1:85327990-85927990 GCA_949152435.1 Gastracanthus pulcherrimus
AATAAACTTTAATTGCAATTTAGTTCAATCCCTATATTTAGTATTGATTTCTATATATTTAAATCGACTTCTATAACAGAATAGTTTTTTTTTTTCGTATTGTATTTAATTACAATTTAGATAATACAGTTCAATGAATTTTAATATATTCCAATACTATTTGAATTTATCTCATTCAATGTATAAATTGACTATAAAACTTCTATCCACATTAATTCATTTTTATGAATTCGAAACGTGAATAGATTTTAATACAGCTTATTCGTATAAGCCCTGAATTAACTTTAATCACGTTTAATAAATGAAAATTTTATTGAATTTTGTAGGTTGTGAAAACTTTATTTATGAATTGACTTGAATCAATTCCTATGAGATTGGGAAATCAATAGATTTAAATACAGTTTATTCGTATAAGCCGCGAATCAACTTCAATAAACTTTAATAAACACACATTCTATTGGATTCTGTAGGTTGTAAATACCTTTCTCATTAATTGATTTTAATCAATTCCTATAAGTATAGGAAATCAATATAATTTAATGCAGTTTATTCATATTAGGCGGGAATCAACTTAAATTAACTTTGATAAACATACTTATTATTGAATTGTGTAGTTTGCGAATATATTTTTTATTAATTTACATTAGTCAATTTCTATGAGTATAAAAAATGAATAGATTTAAATGCACTTTATCCGTACAAGCCGCAAATGAACTTGATAAACAAACTTTTTATTCAATTACGTACATGTGCGAATTATCATGGAACAATTTATGAAATTGTAGGAAGCTACATGCTAATCAATTGTCAGTGGCTTTTTTTACAAATAATTCAAATGTTAATTTATTAGAACAATAAATTAATTTTAAATTTAAAATTCAAGATGTCCCCAATTTGGTATTTAAACTGTGAAAGTTTTCATGAATTAGAATAATTAACATTAATATAAAATGGTACACTTTGAACTTTTTGCACTTATCGTCTACATAATGAATCATTACTTTAATCTACTATAAATAATACTTTTATAAAAGGTTCTCTCGGTTGATATTGAAGAAAGTAATATTAGGTATTGGTTAAAATTGATTTACATATATATTTAGTTTTTTATATACTCGTAGCTTGGACGTACATGTATATTTAGAGTTTATATAGCTTGGACGCTCGCGCAAAACTATCCTTATCGTATATCTTTGTTCGAATTTTAAAATAATAATACTCTGGAAGTATACTTTCCTAAAAGTATTATTCTCTAAAAGTAATATTCCGCAACAGGTGAGATATTGTTAATCTCACTCCAAACGGAATTAATTTATCGTAAGCATAAACAAATTGTTTCATGCTATATATAAATATTTTATTTAAATTATTTAAATTATTACTTACAACTGTACCATTACTTTTAATACTTACTGATAATATACTGTACTTACTGAAAATATACGTATTTTCTATGAAACCATCTTTATTCAATTGGCTTCATATTGATCGTGAAAACTCATAAGCCCCATACAAGGCAATAGGAAATAATACAAAATTTATTTTTTGATCGGCACTGATTGTGCATTTGATAGAGAATCTAAGCCGACGTATATCTTTTGTGTATATCTTTTTGAAATTAAAAAAGAAAACTTAATTTGCAAAAGTTATAGTGTATTAAAAATCCTTTGAGTGACACGTCACACCATTAAAATATCAAAGGTGCCGACCGGAGTGACGTCACAACGTTTTTTAAAGATTTAACTATAACTTCTTTAATTTTGAAAATATCATGAAAATTCCAAAAGTTTACAAAGAAACTATACCTCGATCTACAAGAATACTCTGTCAACTAAAAATCGGTATTCTTCCCTATTAAAATCAATAGAAAAGAATTATATAGTTTTTTATACTACATTTTACGAGTAATTCTAAATTTTTCATAGCATTAAATAACAAATACAATCTATAGAATACAATTATACAAAATTATTAGATATTAGATAAAATATTCGATCTATAGACATGAATAAAAAATAATTACATTTAATTAGTTAAATCTCTATTAAACTTAATTGACATGCATCAATTGACATATATTATATTATAATGCTAATTCTTAATTCTATTTTGTTATATTAAATTCAATTAATACTATAAAATGATAAAAATAATTGATACCAATTACATTGAATTGACTAAATACCTATTCAAATCAATAGACAATCAAAGAAAATGTATTCCTTTCAATATATTCTTATAAACATAGATCTAATAGATTTGAATTGAATTCTAAAGATTGTATATATTTCTATTGCACTTTCCAGAATTAAGATTTAGCATCAAATGCAATAGATTTTTTTCTATTGACTTTAATCTCATTTTTTTAACAGGGTAGGTGCACCATCAGAAAAATAGATGACTTTTTGTATCCACTGATACTTTTCCTTAATCGTTTTCAATATAGGTTCTTGAAAAGTATTAACAACAAAAGCATTATGCTTCATGTAATCGCTGATTACACAAGAACTTGCACATTGTAGTTTATCATCATTCGGAGTTTTATAATACATTGTAAATGGATGCAATGTAGCTTGAATGTTATTAAAATCAAAAGCTTGAATGGAATCCTGAGCAATAGAAGAATAATTCTCTGCAAAATCCATTATTATTATACATGTATCTGAAACTAAGTTTTTTCAGATGAACAAGATAATCTTTTTGAGTTTCAGCTATAAAATGATGCTCGGACAATTCCCAGAGTTCATTTTCTAAGTCCTTGATAAAGATATCCAACAATTCAGTTATTCTTTGAAGAGTAACTCTGCTAACTGTTTGTGATTTTTGGTCATCTTTTTTATTTTCAATATTTATTGGCTTCCAGTTATAATAGGTTATATGGCTATCGTTTTTTAAAAAATTATTTTGTTTAAAATAATTGTAAACAGCTTGCTTTCCAGGACAATTGTTACATAAATGCAGCATACAATTACTTTTATCTACTGAACATACCATACGTTCAAGTATATCTCTATAAGATATTTTAGAGTTTAAGGCTTGTAATTTTAGCTTAACATTTTGATGCTGAGAGCAGACACATACAGAGTGCATTCCAGGACTTCCTGCCAAGACACATTCAGCCGGGTGTAAACTTGCAAAGCTTGAAAAACCTGGTATTTCGTTTGACGTGTTCTCCTTTACATACTTTCCATAAAGATCTTTTAAGTTATAGAGAATTAATCTTTTTTGACGGAGCTCTCGTTTTTGTATATGCTCGTTAATAACACTGATACATTCTTTCGCACCAGCACAAATTCTGCTATTTCAATCATCTCTGTAGAACTCTTTTATCGATTCAATAAACTCTGGTGAAAATATCTGTTTAATTTTTTTAGGAGTTTCTGCCATAACACCAGAAATGCAATATAAAGTTAAAAACTAAGAAGCATTCCAATTTTTATTAACTTGTAGAATAAAATTTATCTAAAAAAAAAATAGATATAGAAATAACATTTTAATAGTACTTTTATTAATTAATTAGTTTAATTACTTACCGAAACGTTCTCTTAATTCATTAGCTTTTCGAAAATAGTAACGTGAGCAACGTAAATGTTGGAACACTTTATTACATGTCCAGTCACATGACAATAGTGTTAATAAACGAATTTTTTCTTCGACAGTATTTGCTTTGTCGTAACTAGATTTTATATTCTCTATAACAGCTTGAAATGATAAGCGATCCTGTTGTAGCGTATCGAGATCTGTAGCACGATCAAACTCAATACCATATACATTGCTTAACTCATTAGTAACTTGGTGACAAATAGTACTGACTAATTTTACAGCATTCTTTTTTACACGGTCTTTTGTAAGCTTTTGTCTTTTAGGTGGTGACAAGTCGAAAAACTCCAACATTCTTTTTAAATTTTTTTGCATTTTTTCCTTTTCTTGACTCTCGGTATAAAAAACTGATCCTGAACTTGATTCGATTGATGGAAAGCTGTCAGAAATAGTTGCCTGAGACAAATTTGCAGTTGCTTGCTGTGTATCTTTCCAAGATTTGATTTTTGAAGTTACTATGTCGTAACATTTAGGACACACTTTTTTCCAGGGATCAAAACAACCTCTTCACCAACTTGATTGAAATTATTGCCAATTTCTAAAGTAATATTTCTCAAATTTCCTGTTCTTGTACCATGCTTCTCAAAAGGTTCACAGCACTTACGCTGTAACGATGAGTAATAATCCAAATATTTAACCTTATGATGATCACAGATAAAACCTTGTGATACTTTTGTAAAAGTTTGAACTCTATATTCTAGCAGTATTACATCGTCAATTGATAGCCAATATAACATTGACTATCACTCATTTTCGCATAAAAAAAACAGGCCGCAACAAACAGTGTAAATAAATTTTTTTTCTTCCTCGTTAAACGTATCGGTTCCAAAAAATTGACTCTAGTATAGTTCCATATACAAATATAAACAGCGTAGAATCCATCTGTAAAAGGGAGATTGCGATAGGGAGCAACTTCAGAGGTCTTCTTGATACATTGCGGAGCGTTGCGCGCACCTCTAGAGGACATAAATATAAATAGTGTAGTGTCTAGTTATGTTGCAGAAAACATAAAGGGCCTGTTCTCAGAAAAGTAACAAGGAACATATATAAAAGATATGAGCACAGAAAAAGGAACGAGTAACAGATATTAAGCACACGGAACGCGTGCTCCGTTGTCAATTCAAAAAATATTGATTTGTTATTACGTAAAATAATTATTTTATATTTAACTTCCCCGCTATACCGCCGCGCGACGTTCGTTTATAATAAAATATAACGGTGTTGTCTTATTCGTAGCAGCCGCACAAACGTCAGTCGCGTGCAATGCGGCTTAGATGACTCCTCGCTATGTAATCGAGACTTCTGTCTCGTTTTTGGCAATGTGCGAGACAAAGTGGACCGTGCAAAGGTCGTCGGTGCAGCGGCTAGCGCAGATATACGCACATGCGTCGGGAAGGGAAGCATATTGCGTGTAATTATGCTCGATTTCAGCCAAATCTGACGTTAGAAAAAAGTCACAGCTCCGAAACAAATCCTAGGGGCAGAACGAAACTTTAGAGTGGTTTTCTACTATGTTTGTCAACTTCGCGATTTTTGAAAAAAAGGCTACCTTCCAAGACCTATAACTCTAGTTCTAATCGATGGATTTTAAAAATCGACATGTAGAATTGAAGATCTATCCAAAACGAACATTTTGATAGGTATTTAGCCTAAATCGACTGAAAGCTGATGGAATGGAGACCGATTGAAAATCACCAAAAAACCATTGATTTTGGTGTCTACTGCTGATCGCGCCATTTCCGCTATTTAACTGTATATGTCATGGGAGTATTGTTTACTCAAATTTAACATAATTACCGACAGATTTCCGAAGAATTTTTTTTTTTTTCATAATGCAAAGTTGTGGGAATTTTTTTAAATTAGCCACTTTTTAGCGATTTTTAAAAATTTAAAAAATTCTACTGGGCCACAGGTGGTACCTAGAGGGCTGAAAATTTATGAACAACCTTGTTTTCTAATGTACTTTCATAGAAAAAATCGGCGGTAACAATGGCTGACCCCCCCGCGCAGCGTTTTGTAAAACTTCGCTGGAATTACCCATATATATATATATATATATAAAACAGTACAGTCTTTTGCATAAAATAATTGTATTACTTTAGGGTATGCTCGTCAGGTACATATATATGTACATATATATATTGTACCTGACGAGCATACCCTGACGTAATGCAATTATAATATATTTTATGCAAACGACTGTTCAGTTTTTTATATATATACATACCTATATATAGTTAATTCGCTAACTCTACCACTCAGCCCCCCCCCTCGACCCCCCTCAGCCCCTCCTCTTACGATATCTCCTCAAAATAGCGTTAAATTTTACTTTTTTAACGTTATTTTTCACTTTGGCAGACTTTCACATGGACCCCCCTCAACTCCCCTCATCCCCCCTCATCCCCTCATTTGACCCCCTCCACCCTCCTCATCCCCCTCTTCCCCTCCTCATGCCCCCCTTCGCCCCCCCTCAGCCGCCCCTCATTGTATTTAGTTTTATATAATGTTTTTAAAAAATCTCTCATAATGATTAAAAGGAAAATATACAGACTTATAAATAGATAGAAATTTTTTGTGTTATATGGAGTAGTTACATTATTTGAAAAACATTTAAAAACTTAAATTAAATTCATTTAAATTGTTTTAGGTTTTCAAGACAATTTTGTATTGATAAAGTTTTCAATTATCAATCCAATTTTATTGTAAAATAACATTTAAATAAAAGTTTCTTGTATTTTTTCTACACAACCCAGGAGGTACATAGATGTGTGCGTTGATTTTTTTGTTTTGTTTAATTTTATATGTTGATTAGAAATTTAAGTATTACTGATGGTTTATGTAACGGTACAAGATTATAAATAATAAAATTATTTAAATATAATATTGAAGCAGAAATAATAACAGGAGAAAAAATTGTAGATAGGGTATTCATTCCACGAATAACCTTAAATACTGGAGAATCATCATCATTACCGTTTATTCTTTATAGAAAACAATTTCCTATTGTAATAGCATTCGCAATGACTATAAATAAATCCCAAGGTCAAAGTTTTGATGAGATAGGAATATTTATAAAAAGACCTTTGTTTTCTCATGGCCAATTATATGTTCTTTTATCTAGATGTATAGACCCATAAAAAGTATGTATTCAAAATGAGTCTGAAAATTTAACAGAAATTGCTAATGTTACTACATTACTACATTACTGTTACTAGATGGTATGGAGTAGGATCCAATTCAAAATTGTTAGGTTAAGTTAGAGGATTTACAAAATGCCGAAGATTTTCAAAATTTGCAACATTTAAACGAACAAATTGATGACTATTTAGAACAGGAAGAAGAATATGAAAATTATTTACATTTTGTAGATAAAAATTTATATTACACTAAATTAAATAATGAAATAGACAATTTTGTTGGGAAAGATGGTGATTTAGAAATTTTCAAAAATTGGGAGAAGGTACCATGTTATATACGGTTGCAGGTCTCTGAAATTTTAATGTTAAAGGTAGAAAATAATGATCCGATTTTAAATTATTATCTTTCAGAAAGTTTGGAAAAGTATTATAAATACGTTACAAATATTGCGTCTATTGTATGGGTTATAAAATTTGGTTAATCATTTATTTATTTCGAATACGCCATATTTCCACTTCAAATTTTTAATGTTTCATATATTCACATATTATAACTAATTATTAAAATAAAGAAAAATTAATAACATATTCAAAGCACATTAGCCAATCATAAAAGTAATCATATAATTAATAACGTGATTATTTAATATTATTTCAAGACATGGTGTAGTAATATTTTATAAGCACAACCTTATTAGGTAAGAAAGCATTTCATTTTCTTTTATTAAAAATTTTTATTATATGTTTTTGTAATTGTAATATTTTTCAATTCAACAAGTTTTTTTCCTTTTAAGAGTATATTTATATGATTACTTTTTTATACCCATTAGAAAAAAATTAAGTAGAACATATTAATTTTAAATTGATAAATAGATCTAAATATACACAAGTGGTATATATAGATGCATTTTACAAGTTAAATAGTGTTCTATAAAATTTTATTTTATTGGGTATACACAGCGGAGATAGGAAGGAGACAGATGGGTAATCTCTATTGTAAATGAATAAATTAAAAATTATAACAAATACTTGAATGATAAATATAATATAGAATTATCTACGTTAATTATTCTACAGGTTATCGTAATGATTTTTAAGTTAATCTTTTTCAATAGAGGTGGGAAAGGGATTCTGTCTCCACGTGGTTGTGTATGGCTACTGGCGATGATTACCACGATTTAAGTTACTAATAATTAAATGATAATCATGAAAAATATATGTGAGTTTATCATGTCAATAAATCACATTTATTTAGCAGTACATTATTAAATATGATTATTAGTAAACTAAACAAAACAAAAAAATCAACGCACCTTTCTATTTACCTCATAGCTGGTGTGGAAAAAATAGAAAAAATAATTATATTATTTCCTTATAAGAATTAATAATGTCAAGCAAACAAATAATTTTAACTATTGTTGTAAGTTGCGGGGATTGGTGAGCGGAGCGAGCAGGGGGCGCAGCCCCCCTAATGTGTATATATATATATATATATATATATATATATATATATATATATATATATATATATCCTGAGGAGCATACCCTGAAGTAATCTATCATTATTGTATTTATTTATTTATTTATTTATTAATATTATATTTATTATAATTTTATTTATTTATTTATTTATTTATTGTGTAGTATGCGTGTAATATATAAAACTGTACAGTCATATTCATAAAATATATCAAATAATTGCATTACTTCAGGATATACTTCTCAGGTTCATATAGCTTGAAGTAATGCAATTATTCTATATATTTTATGCAAATGACTGTGCAGTTTTCTCGTCTATTGATAAACCAATAAATACATCTCTCTATCTCTATCTCTCTCTCTATGTCTATCTCTATCTCTATCTCTACCTCTATCTCTATCTCTACCTCTATCTCTACCTCTATCTCTATCTCTATCTCTATCTCTATCTCTATCTCTCTCTCTCTCTCTCGCTCTCTCTCTCTATCTCTATCTGTCTCTCTCTCTCTCGCTCTTTCTCTCTCTATCTGTATCTCTAACTCTACCTCTATCTCTATCTCTATCTCTTTCTCTCTCTCTATCTCTCTCTCTATCTCTATCTCTTTCTCTCTCTCTCTCTCTCTCTCTCTATTTCTCTCTCTCTATCTCTCTCTCTATTGCTCAGTGTTTCTTCTTGACGTGTCAGGGGAACTCCAGACACGACTACAACGTCTACAGAATGCATGTGTGAGATACATATATGGTGTTAGGCGAGATGAGCATATCACCGCCTACAGGGAAAAACTGGACTGGCTAGATCTGAAGGTGAGGAGGGAGTATTTTATGGGGCTGCTGCTTTACGAAGCGGTTGTCATGCGGCAGACACCATATCTTACTGCCCTCTTCGAAAAAAACCAGGCCAGGACTTCAAGTAGGGGTGGTACGAAAGAGCTCTCGGTTCCGGGGTCGCGCACAGATAAGGGCCTTTTCTCATTTAGAGTTCAAGGTGCGCACCTCTGGAATTCGCTCCCGAGCAGTGTGAGGTGTCTGCCATATTTTTGTAAATTTAAAACGGCGTTTAGCAGGCACCTTAAACAATGACATGGTGACGGGAATACATAGAGGTGAACTTTTCGAGAATCGGTTTATACATTATTTTGTTCATCTCTGTGTATTCCAATCTGACTCGGATATTTATTTGGGTTATTATTTATTTGAATTATTTATTTATTTAATTTATTTATTTATTTAAATTTATTTATTTATTTAATTTAATTATTTATCTAAGTTATTTATTTATTTGACTTCGTTATTTATTAATTTATTTATTTATTAAATATGTTAAGTGTTAAGTGTGAATGTATTTATTAGCGTGAATTGTAAAAGCATCATATGAATGAGTGTGTTTTTAAATTTTTGACGTGATAGTTATACGTAAAAATTTAGTAAAGTATGTGTATGTATTCTTTTTATTTTTATCGTGTTATCTCTATCGTATTTATTTTATTTATTTTATTCTATGTATTTTGACGAAGCGTGTTCTGTGATATGCCATCTGACTATGACTAGTTCATTATATTTAGATTTTATATACTGACGAACTGTTACAGCGAATAATATTATTTAATACATAAGAAATGCAATAAGTGAATGTTAATGTAAGATAACAAATATAATACTGACTGATTATCTATCTATCTATCCTCGGTTTACACCGTTGAATAGCGGCATGGCAATTCTTCCTAGTGACCTCATCTGCGCCGCTGACTGTATAAAGTTGTAATAGTCGTTGGCGCAGTACTCCGCATTCAACGACAGTTTCCACTTTCCTTCCATTTTTAACTAAGATGTCGCTTCATTATGCGAATAATCACAGTGCATATGCTCGCTGCTATACACAACTTGTCTCAAGAAATGTTACTGGACAGTCTGTGTTTAATTTTTAATTTTAACCCGTATCGTCAAAAAATTAAGAAACGGATAAAGATGGGGAAGAGGAGATTTAGGATGTGTCATCGCGAGTTATATCGCCAAAAACCGTTAAAATGCATTAACCTTGTCTAGGTCTATAATTGATAGATGTCTTTACATTTTGCCGCTCTATTTCAATGTTTATATTTCTTCTTAAATTTTTCTTTTATTTTCTACATAAACATGTTTTTTTTTGTCAATGTACCCTTTTATTTAAATAAAGTGAACTATTTAAAAAAAATTATAAATTTTTTTTCGCGCTTCTATGAAGTCCCCTTTTGAGTAAATACACTATACGTACCTCTATTATTTTAAATATTTTATTTTTAAACAGTTATCTTTCAAACACAAAAAGGAATTATATTTCTTTATAAAAAATTAAATTATATATATTATATTTATTTAGTAATTAAATTGGTTACATGTAATTTGTCCTCACCATACATACTTTTTAACTAAAATCTTCATTATTTTCGATCGTATTTACTTTACCTTAAATGAATGAGATTTATATGTTTTCATGAAAAATTATATATGATTTACATTGTATACGTCCGTTGATTGCTTACAATGTACAAACATTTTAACTGTGGTGATCAGTATTCGCACCTAAATATTTCCTTAAATCTATTATATTGTATCGTCCCTTTTCTTTTTCGTTTTCCCTATCAATTAAGAAATACGTAGAATCCCCAATTTTTCGCAGAACTTCGTATTGTCCCTCATAAATCGAGAAAATTTTCGCAATCTACTTAGACAGTTACGAATCTTCTAAACCCGACGTGTTGCATGACTTGGCAAGTAAATCATCCCCGACAATAAATTCAGTGAAATATTTTTTAGTTTTTGGTTATTGTATTTTCCGCGTGTTTCTGCGCCTTTGATTTATTTGACATATTCAATTTTTCTATAGATGTATGGAATTTGTTCCGAGATGCAATTCAATCCGTGTAAGGTCAGTTGTTTCATAACTAATTTTGCTTATGATTGTTTGAACGATATTACCATATGGCTTCCAGACAGTATATTTTTCGCTAGTACGTGTGCGAAAAAACCACTCTAGCTGTTTATTTACACGCTCGACAATATTGATTTGCGGGTGATGGATTGATGAAAAAATCAGATCGATATTTTCTTCCTCAAGCTTTTTTATCCACGCATTAGCAGTGAATTGTGAGCCGTGATCGCATGAAATACGTTTCGGTTTCCCGAATCTCAAATTATAATCATTGAATATTTTACGGATTGTGGCTGCTGTTGTTTGTCGCCTTAAAGGGTTTAAAACAACAAACTTGGAAAATGCATCGATCGTAACGAGGATGTTTCTCATTCCCGGACGCGACATCAGCAGAGGTCTGTTAAAATCTATATATAAAAGATCGTTCGGTGCCTCTGGGATAATATTTCCCATCGGCGCTCTGCATGGTCTTGTTGACACTTTATTACGTAGAGATGCGTCACTAAAGGTAGTGGCTTCTTGTGCTCTGTGTCTGAGATTTTTTATATAAAAATCTTTGCTTAACATTCGCACAAATTTTTGGGCTTCTAGATGGTCATATTCCTCTTGTAATTGGTGGAACAATACTTTTATAGTGTTTTAAATGATTTTTTTATAGAATTAATCTTTTTATATAAATATGTTCGTTTATTCCAATCTTTTTTATTCTTATCGTTACAATTTTCGATTATTTTTAATAAATAATCGTCCTCTTTTTGTAATTTGGATATGTTTTTTAACTCTGAAGCTAACTCTCTCTAGAGATTTTGCTTTTTATTAACGCAATAGCTATTTCTCCTGGCCTTCTCTTTTCATCAGGATCGTACTCAGGATGTCGTCTCAACAAATCGGCCACGACATTTTCTTCGCCTTTTATATGCTGGATGTGTAAATTGTAATCCTGAATACTGAGAACCCAGCGTCGTACGCGGTTCCCTATAAAATTACACTTAATAAAAATGTGAGCGCATCGTGATCGGTTTTAACGTATACTTTTGCAGCTCTTAAACAAGTGTTTAATTTTTGCAGAGCCCACACGATCGCTAAGAGTTCCTTCTCGGTAATTTACTTCTAGTTCCTTCTAGGTTCACCTTTTCATCTAATTGCGAGAGTGAGGCCCCGAGTGCGTAGAAATTTGAATATGCGAGCAAAATATATGGTTGGGATGGGTCGGGATAGGCTAGACATACGTACTTTTCAAAAAGCTCCTTTGTCCTATCAAAAGCTGTTCGTTGCCTGCCCCCACTCCCAATTTTTTCATTTTTAATCGCCCGGGCTTTTTATAAAATATCTGTCTGTGTATAGATCTGGCCATTTTTGTGAGTGAGGATCAGCTTCATAAGCTTTATCTTCCTCGATTGTTTCAATGAAAGGATGATTCAATTCTGATATGAATAAACATTGGCTATGATAAGGTATAATTTGAATTTTATTATTTAATCTAATTGTGATTACATCTTTTAATATAAGGAAAATCAAGTCCTTTATAGATATACAAGTGCGTTGATTTTATACCCGCTGCGCCTCATATTATCGTCCGTACTATTGGCAACGTAGGACAATTTCTGAATTTATCAATGTTCGTATTATAGAAACTTTCAGATATACACGTGATTTGGCTTTCAGGATCGACTAATGCTTTCGTTTTAATACCCTCGATTGTAATGTCAATCCCGGGGCATTTACAAATTTCATTTTGTCCGTCCTCAACTTCAGACTCACAGAGAAAATCCTCTCGTGGATCGTTGAAAATTGTGCAAATTGCATAAGACAAATCAGTCGCATTATGCTCATTTATTGCACAAGATGCAACTTCTACGGGTTGGGTTGGGTTTTTTTGAAGTTACCATGTGCCGGCTAAACACTCATTTAATTCATTTTCAAACGAAATCATTTCTTTAGGTATCGCGTCTTTTGTATTTTTCGAAGTTTCCGGTTTGTTTATTGTGTTGGCTTGAATCGCATTTAAATTTTGCACGTTTCTCGCCGGCGGTTTTAGATAATTCGTTTGTTGGTTACACGGCTCATACGGTTGTTTCTGCGTATTTTGACAATTACCCGCGTTACCTGAAAAGTTTCCCGTATTCATGCCGAATTTTTGCCCTTGAATTGATTGTTTTTGTTTTCTTTGCTCTTGGTCATCATCTTTAAATGATAAGAATTCAAAGTCTTTACTTTGGGTTATTATGCCCTGGGATCGCATCGCATTGCGAATGTCCCATTATCTGAACCCAATAACGATTAGCCAAATGTATACATTATTTCGTAAAAGTCGAGATTTTTTACATTAACATATCGGTTTATTTCGTTTGAATATTAAACGTTAGCGGTTTCAATTTCAAACCTTTTACGCCGGATGTGTTTAACTTAATTTCGCCCAACCCCGGAATTACCGATCGTTCACGCGTTTACGATCTTATACGATTTATTTTATTATTATATTCTTCAAATTCTCCACATATGTATATATATCCTGTTTAATTGCGTTTTGATTATTATGACGTCATTGTCACTCAGCAAACGAGCATCACCGGCTTTCGAAGCATCTGCTTTTAAACCTTTAATTTTTATATCAACTTTTTCAATACTTTAAATTTACAGTAAATTTTAAATCGATTCGATTCTCAGAAAATGGTTCTGATGGTGATATTGAATATCCACAACTTTGCTGAACTTCATTCGCGCACTCGGCATCAATCGCAATTTGAACAGTTGGCGACACCGCGGCGATTTATTCGTCTATGATTTTTAGAATTTTTGCTTCTATTTTATTTTATTTTTGTTTTATGTTGACATAATCTTCATTTAATACGGACTGTTTTTGAAAATTTTGCGTAATTGGACAGTAAAATTTATTGATATTTGATTCTAACGCGGCGATACGCTCTTCATAATCGTCTGATTTTTCGAGTAAACGTTTAATCGAATCGTGCACTTCTTGTGCCCATCGTCTATTTTTGAGGGATAATCTACTATCGATTGATTCCCGGCGTCTCTTAATAGTATGTCGTTGAGTGTTTTATGTAACTGATCTTCCAGAACTGTGGAATCACAATAGTTTATTTTTGAAGTAAATATTTAGTAAGAAAGCATTGAATATATGAATAACCAAGTAATTGATTTTATATATATAATTAGCCCCTTAAGGGCTCAATTTTTTTTGCATCTTTTGGTACCAATTTTTTATAAAAATCGGTGACTCATATATATATATATATATATATATATATATATATATATATATATATACTAGGAGGGTACCCCCCTGCTCGCTCCGCTCGCCAACCCGCAAAGCATCATGAAATTTTTTGTTTTTATGAAGGTTATCTATTTCTCCACATCACCCGGGAGGTAAATAGATTGGCGCGTTTTTTTGTTTTGTTAATTAAGCTTTTTTATACATTAAAATTTATGTTTTATTTAATTCATTTATAAATAAATATATGTAACTCATACTTACATTTATTTATATTTAGTTTTAAGTATTGTATTTTTTAACATATATATTTATTTTAATTTTGTTTTTTATTTGAATGTAATATTGTAAAGCTTTTTTTAATTCGTATGTAATA
The DNA here is from genome assembly GCA_949152435.1 of Gastracanthus pulcherrimus. Lineage (NCBI taxonomy): Eukaryota > Metazoa > Arthropoda > Insecta > Hymenoptera > Pteromalidae > Gastracanthus > Gastracanthus pulcherrimus. The sequence goes on from OX424575.1 coordinate 85,342,726, forward strand.
ATCTATATATGTAAATTTAATATTAATGAATATAATTTAAAAAAATAATTCTTTTGAATGTAATAAGAATTTACATTACTTTAATTTTTGTTTTAAATTAACAATATATCTTGTTATATTATATTATGAAAAACTTAAAAATTTCACTCATAAAAATCTAAATTAATTTGCATGTATTTTATTTATGTGTTATACTTTTTACATATTTTTTAGATTTATAATAGTAATAATGAAGGTGAATCCAAAAATGTATTTTATAAAATTTAAGTCTTATAAATCTAAATATGGTAGCATGTATTTTATTTGTAATAATGTGCATACTTTTTACATATTATTTAGATTTATAAGAATAATTTATATTATATTAATCAAAAATATAACATTTAAAACATAAGTCTTATAAATCTAAACAAATTGCATGTATTGTATTTATGCTTACTTTTTGCAAATGAGGAGGGAACGAGGAGGGCTGGGAGGAGGGCTATGAGGAGGATACAGATAGGAGGGGCGAGGAGGGCCAAAAATATGATCAAAATAACGTATTTTTTGAAACGATATTACCTTGTTTTGAGGAGGAGAATCAGGAGGGCAAAATGAGGGGCGAGGAGGGGCGAGGAGGGCGTAAATCTTATAAGATTTACAAATAACTATATAATATAGGAATATATATATATATATATTGATATCCTAGTTTGTCCTCCATCTACACATACGTAGATATGGATATTTATTCAAAATTTGGTACTTTGATAACGTTGCAGCTCATGAATGAAAGATATCCCAAAATTGAAAATTTTTATACATTTTTAGTATAAAAAGTGTTATCTTTTCCAGTAATTTTTGTGATATTTCGAGTTCTGAGAAAAGAATTACAGGGGCGCCAACTAGTGAATTTTTAATTTTTAATTAGAACAGCTGTATCTCTGATCACACTTGACATACTTTATATTTTCAAACAAGAAATTGGAGGTTTTTTCAAGACGATAAAATGGGTTTTGTTTTGATCAAAATGACGGTAACCTGTAGAAATGGCAGAGAATCAAACAAAATAAAAATCGAAAAAATGCGCACGCGTGAATGAGCTTTTGAAAATAATCGCTTCCATATTTTTGGACCAGAAATATTTTTTTCTACAAGTACACTAAAAGACTAAAACATTCCTTTTAGAATTGTTCAAAATTGTTAAGATGGAATCTTTGTGGAATCTTCTAAAAACGGCTCGTTTTCAGTCAATTATGAACATTGAAGAAATTCTAGGGGGTACCACAGTACATAAAAGGGGTTGAAAACGTTTCTGGGGTTTCTCTGGATATGAACTTTCATATAAAAAATTGGCGAGAATTTTCGTGATCCACGTGCGCATGAACATTTAAAAAAGTAATGGATCTGCTCCTATATATATATATATATATATATATATATATATATATATATATATATATATATATATATATATATATATATATATATTAAATTGTGGATTGAAATATCTTTTATAATGTATTACTCATATAAAATAATAATAATAATAATATATGTATGTCTGGGATACTGGGTAATGGATTTTGCAGCAAGAACTAAAACGTTATTTAATGCTACGAATGCGTTTGCAATCGTCTCGGCACATTTAGTGAGTATAAACATAAAATATTAATCTTTTATACATATATATATATATGTATTTGCGACTTTCTAATACTTTTCGAACAAATGTAGAGCACGCATGTCAGGGTTTTTGCCGGCGATTTTTGATATAAATCTACTCATCAAAATAAGATCCTGAAAAAATGTTTAGCACCTAAGATCCCCTGTGCGACCTAGTAGAGAGTTCTGAATTTTCAAAGTAGCCAAACAATGGCTATTTTCAAAAATTTTGTGGAAGCTCTCATTAATACCAATTTGAACGTATAAAAAACAACCCTTTTTTGACGAACTTTAAGAAAAAAAATATTAAACCCCCTTGTAAGTTCAATGGGTCACCCCTATAGAGCTAAATATAAACCTAAAATTTTGCGTTTTCTAGGTTGTATTTGGTATTTATCCATGTAACTTTTATCTCTCTGCCCCTTTTGAGCTCTAACTTTCAGAAAACATAGCTAAAACATCCTAGAAAAGAATGCTTTTAGTATAGTGTCGAGTATTGCATAACTGTGAATTTTTCTTCAAGCTTGCTTTTTTTACTTAAAGTAAACGCGATACTATTGAAGTCTGACGTAATTTACGTCAAGTATTATACATTAAGGATAATCCTGAATGAGAGAGAGGAAGAGAGTGCTGCGTGAGCAGCGTGTGGTGGGGAGCGAGTGAGAATAGTGTCGCCCCACCGCACTTGTTCGGAGACTTCAGTCTATTCGTGGGCGCTTGAGCGGACTGGTGGCGCACCACTACGTCCGATCGTTCACTTGAATAGATGAGTCTGCGGCCGCGCTCGCGACTGATGCCTATTCCCAGCCTTCTAACTAGAGGCGCATCCCGTAGGTCCAACTGTGTATGAATGCGTTTACTACAGTACCTTAAATCCCATATACCTGCTTTTTGTACACAACGGCTAAGACAGGTTGTGCAGGTACTCCTGCCATCCTCACCTGTAGTTTTCCGTCGTCTGCAGGAATACTCCGTATCTAGTGACTGCCTCGAGGCGCTCCTCGACCGGTAACTCAGATATCTTTAGTGCAAAGAGACAGTAAGCCTGGTGCACCCAGATTACTGTTGGCGAATAAGTCCCACCGCGACGTGAGGTGCTCCTCAATCGCGTGCAACTAGTTTTAACCCTTTCAGTCACAGAAGCCGATATATCGGCTCCCTATTGTTTTTAGTCACAAAATTTGATTTCTATTGTTATCGCAGTACAAATATACGTTTTCTATGTATTTTTGATCGTAGAATACGAATCTGATATCAATAATTTTATAAATATAAAAACAACCCTTCAAATGGGGTGAAAACCACCCTTTTAGTCATGAAATTGAATTCGTTTGGTTATGAAAGTAAAAAAACCCCCTCCTCATTAGAACACGGGCTTGGGACCGTCTGTGGCAGAGTTATGTTTTTTTCTTTTTTTTTTTGTTTTTCTTTTTTTCTTTTTTTCTTTTTTTTTTTTCTTTTTCTCTTTTTTTCTTTTTTTCTTTTTTATTTTTTTTTTCGTTTTTTTTTTCTTTTTTTTTTTTTATAATTTTTTTTTTATTTTCTAAATCTTTTTCAGGTAGATATTTATTCATTTTCTTTTATCTTATATACATTTACGTTTTGTGATATATTTCATAACAATTTTGTTTTTCTTTTATGCATAATGGAACATTGCAAGTTGTGCACATGTAGGAAGTTCTAACTCGATTTGTTTTAGAACTACAACAAGTGCAATTTCTTTGTATTTTGAGTTTAGTTGGAATGTGCGGGGCTTGAGAAAATCTTATTTCATTTGAAATTTGAGGCTTACGCTTACTAGGAGTAAATTGTTTTGTCTTGGTACCTCTTTTTTTAGGTGATGCAAACCCAATAAGCTCAGTTACCAGCTTTAGTCGAAAATCTATCAAATTCATTTTAGTAGTAGGGGTATTTTGCTTGTAAATGATGAAAGAATTTACAACGGTTACATCGATAAAATGCCAGAATATTCGAAGCCACCACTTTTTACTTTTTCTACTAATCTCGTATGTAGATTTCAACTGATCTGCTTTGTCAACACAGTTCATATAATTATTATAGTCTCGAGTGGCTTGTGGACAATTGATTTGAATGCTAGTACCATCTTTTTGTCGTCTACTTACAGTAGTTTTGATTGAAGGATCGTGAAAATTAGATAAAAACTGGACAGGTTTGTTATCATTCCATTTTATCCAACTGATACCCTTGTATGAAGTCCGAGATTCATAATCTCCCCTTTTCATTGTTTTATCGTTTATTTGTTTTTTTGGCAAACCTTTCCGATTTTTTCGTACTGTTCCACAGGCTAATATATTTTTACTTTTGAGTTCAATCATCAAATTAACACTAGTAAAGTAATTATCGAAATAAACTTGATAATTTTTTGAAATAATTTGATGGGTTAAATCGATTACAACTCTTTCGCCCAATTGTTTTTCAACCAAGTTAGCAGTTTTTCCAGTATATACCTGAAACTCACATACAAAACCATGTTCATCTGCTCTAACCCAAATTTTAAAACCTCTTTTTATAGGTTTCTGTGGATTGTACTGTTTTAGAGTACTTCTACCTTTGAATTTGACCATACTTTCATCAACAGCTTGTTTTTCAGATGGTTTGTAGAATTTTATAAAATTTTCTGAAAGCATATCAAGTAAGGGTCTTAGTTTATATAGCTTATCATAATTGGGTTCACCTTTTTGTGGCATTGATAAGTTATCATTCAAATGTATATGAGACAGGATAGCAAAAAACCTATTGAGAGGCATAACAGGGCTTATATAAGAGTTGTGTAATTGAGAATTAGATGACCAATAGCACCGAATGGCGGGTAACCTACTTATTCCCATCATGATATTCATGCCAATAAATTTCAATATTTCTGCTTTATTTACTTCTTCAAATGGCTTGTCTGATTGCTGCCCGTAAAGATTAGTCTGTTCGACAATTCTTTCGATCAAAACTTCTGAAAATAAGCAAAGGAAAATTTGTGAAGGTGAACGAATATCTGAAGGAACCATTGGACCGCAATCTTCGGAAAAAATTATTTCGTCGAATTTTCTTCTTTTATTATCCCAAATACCATCTAAAGCAGCTAATCTGTCACTCAACGGAGTATCACTATCACTTTCATATTCAATCACGTTAGAATTTTCACTATATGAAGTATTTTCTAACGAGGCTACTGCTTCATCAATTTGATTTTTGTCAATATCCGAATCATCATCACATTCAGAATCATATTCTGGATCATCATATTCATCTTCACTTTCATTATCACTGGTGATTTCAGCATATTCCATGATAAAAATTTTTTAGAATAAACCAAAACAAATTTCACAATGTTGTGAGATTACTGATAATTTAGAACGAATAATGATATTGAAATTTTTGATAGGAAAAATATAGAAATTTTATGTAACTACCTAATAAACTTAGATTTGATCCTTTGAAGTTCTTGCAAACAATTTTTTTTATTATTATTAATATTCTTTTTTCAAAATATAGTTTGGATTGAAATCATTCACTCGAGGGGATTGTAACAAGGGGTGTTTTAGAAAATTTATATGGCTTTCAGAGATTTTCAATATATTTTTTGAGCTCTAAATTCTATTTATATATTCTTAGGTCCTATCGAGTGCTTTGACGTTGAGTATTCACATTTTCGTAGTAATCCAATTAGAATTTTAGAGATCGTTTTTACGATTACTGAATTTTTTTCCATTGGATTCAAATTTAGCGTTGAAAAATGTATCAGAAACTAATATTAGCAGTAACATAACAAAACAAACAGGGTTTCGTGACTGCAATGTTACTTTTTATTCCATTTTACGAGTTTTTTTATGTTTTCAAATTTGTGACATTGGATTTGCATCCGCGTTAAAATTTACATCGGAAACATATATTTTCTTCTATAGTGAAACGAATTGAATTGTACGTATAAAAGGGTGGTTTTCACCCTGTTTGAGGGATTTTTTGTATATTTATAAAACTTTCTGAAATCAGATTTGGATTCTGCATTCAAAAATACATTGTGAACATATAGTCTTCAAAGAATATATAGTCTTCAAAAGAATTAAATTGTATGACTAAAAGGGTAGTTTTTACCCCATTTGAGGGGTTGTTTTTATATTTATAAAATTTTTGACGTTACATTCGTATTCTGCATTCAAAAATAAATTGGAAACATATATTGCACTTCCATAACAAACGGATTGAATTTTATGACTATAAGGGTGGTTTTCACCCCATTTGAGGGGTTGTTTTTATATTTATTCAATTTTTGATATCAGATTCGTATTCTACGATCAAAAATACATTGGAAACATATATTGCACTTCCATAACAAACGGATTGAATTTTATGACTATAAGGGTGGTTTTCACCCCATTTGAGGGGTTGTTTTTATATGTATAAAATTATTGATATCAGATTTGGATTCTGCATTCAAAAATGCATTGTGGACATATATTGCACTTCCATTACCAAACAAATTGCATTTTTTAACTAAAAGGGTGGTTTTCACCCCATTTGAGGGGTTGTTTTTATATTTATTCAATTTTTGACACTTGATTTGGATTCTTCGTTCAAAAATACATTGGAAACATATATTTGCACTTCCATAACCAAATGAATTGAATTGCGTGACTGAAAGGGTTAAGGGGTTATATCCCGCAAATTTTTTTGTTTTTTTCCATTTTTTTTTATTGGCTTAAATCTTACCAAAACAATCCTGGAATCAAAATCTACAACGCCCAAGTACCGATTTAAACTCAAAATTTTTTTAAATCAATTTTTTCCAAACAGCTTTGATGCTCCAAAATCACAATTTTCGCTTATTTTAGCGATGCTTGCTTTTTTGAATTTCGCGGCTTTGGAAATTAGTAGAAGTTACCTACGATCGATATCGTGTTTTAAATTTGAATTATAGAGGTCGCTACATGACATTACGACGGTTACAGCGTCTTTACAGCACGTGTTTACTCACACTTGCCCTGTGTTTAGTCGATCAGCCGTTCTCGTTGTTTACGTTGTTATTTTGAGTTTTGCTTTACTTTTTAACTGTAAATTATATTTACAAGTACTTAATTATGAGTGAAAAGGTGTACAGTGGCCGCAAAGGCAGTAAAACAAGAAGTACGAGTACGAAACGGAGTAAAATTAGTAATCGACGCCCGCCTAACCGCCAATCGTTCGAATGCGATTCGGAGCACGATAGTACCTCGGCTAAGAAATTGAAAACTACTGATTTAGACCGTGACCGCGATGTTGATAATAATTTCGGCTACTGTTTCATAAATTTTTTCGCGGTATTTACTGCTCTTTTTGAATTAGTAGTATGCAAAAAATGTAATGGTGACGTGCGGTTTTTAGAGTCGAACAAGCGTGGACTAGGCTTCAAAATTATTGTGTCTTATTCGAACTGTGGTGATGCTGATATTAACAGCTGTCCTGTAATAAATGGTCGTGCTTATGAGATACCGCCGCCACGTTGAACAATGTTGAACTTAGAGGACATCATCATCTCACTCCTTCCAATATTTCGAATTTATCCACTGTTTCTCCGCTAACTTATATTTTCGCTTTAATTCCATCGAACAGTTATTTAATGTTTTTTTATCATAGTCCCATTGAGTTGTTTCTTCTCTAGCCTTTCCCATATTTTATTCCTTTCCAATTTATACAATACCGCCTTCATATCTGGGAAGCAGAGTATTAACTTTCCTCTTTTATTTTCAGTTTCCTTATTGATGGCTTCTTTTGAGATATAAATTGCCTCTGCAGTCCCTTTTCCTTCCCTGAATCCCATTTAACATTTTCCCAGCACTCCTTTTTCTTTTAATTCATTTCCAGTCTCTTCCTTAATCTCCCTGCATATATCTTGTATCCTGTGTCCATTAGGGTAATTCCCCTGTAGTTTTCTACTTGTTTGTTGTCCCCTTTCTTGAATATCTTATTACTCCTTTTTTCTAATCCTCCGGTACTCCATATCCTGTTCAAGATGTCTTTTAGTTCTTTTTCCGTTTCATCTATCCCTATAATTCAAGCCGCGTTCGGTATAGCATCTTGTCCTGCTGCTTTCTTCCTCTTTAGCTTCCCTATCATTTCTTTTATTTCCTCTAGGGTTATCTCCGGTAGTTATTCCTCTCCGTTTGTCTTTTCATTGCCACCAGCTCTTTCTCCTTCGGATCTCAATCTTCCCGTATCTTTCTCGTGATGTACTATTCACTAAAGTGTTCTTTCCATTGCTCCCTTGTTATCGACTTATCTATTTCCCTTTTTCACTTTTTGATCTACCCTAGAGCTACCCAAAATATTTTCAATTATAATCCTTTTCAACTTCTTCCATCCACCTCCTCGCCATCTCCCTTTTCTTGCTTTCCAGAGTGTTTCTATATTCCCTCCTTATTCTTCTCCATATCTCACTATCTATTTCTTCTTTCCGTCTTTTCCGTAACTAATTTTTGAGGTTCTTCTTTATCCAGTGCATTCCTCATCCCACCACTTGTCCTCTTCATTCCCTCTAAGGTTTCCTTTTATTTCTTCCTTTGGCAGTGCCTTTATTACTTTTTCTTTTAGTTCGTTCCAATTCCTTTTGTCTTCTTGCTCCCTTAGTTTCTTCCTGTACTTATCAATGCTTCTCTTATTCTATCTAACAACTGTTTTCTTCCTATCCATTCCTTGGTTTTCCTCATTCCCACCCTTTCTTCTTACTTCCCATTTTATTGCCACTTCGAGCGATAGGTGGTGTGACTTTACCTTATTTCCAATTTTCATTTTTTCGATGTTTTCTCTTCCACTTTCGTTTCGAATTATATATTCTATTACAGAGCATGCTCTTGGTCCTAGATATGCCCAGCCCCCTTTCTCTTCTGCCTGAGTAATCCCGTTTCCAATTCCAAGTCCTTGCTCCTCTAACCAGCTTACTAACTTCTTTCCTTCTTCGTTTAATGTTACATGCTTACTCTTTCTCTTCTCTTTTTCTCCTTCAAGGTCCAAAATTCCTCCCTCTTGCACTGTCCTCGCATTGAAGTCTCCATTGATGATGATCATCATGTCTCTGTTTTTAACCAGCCATTCCATAACTTCGTAGTTCTCTTTCCTCTTTTGCCTCATATAAGTTACTCCTGAGAGCTCTTCTGATTTTCATCTCAGCGCTAGCACTAATTCCGTTACATTCTCTTCCCATCCCACCTTTACTCCTAAGCTCTTTCTTATTGCCAGGAGCAGGCCCCATTTTGCTCTTCCCTTTTTCTTTTCTTTCGTAGCTGGCATACTCCTTACTGAGAATTCTGCCAGTTCCCTTTCCATGCTGTGTTGTTTCCCTTTCTCTTCCCATGTTTTCACCAGTCCTATTATGACCTCACCCCTTGTTTTCTTCTTTCCCTCTCATCCTCTTCGATTTCACACCTCCTCGGCCTCCTTTTCCTCACCTTCGTTTTCGCGTTGTAGTTAGGCTTCTTTGTCAAGAAACCACTTCCTCCTTCTCTCGATCCAGATCCATTTCCCTTCCTCTGTTCTGACTTTGTTGTTTGACTTCTTCGTTCTTGTACCTATCTCTTTTATCTCCGTATTCTTTTTCAATATCTCCCCTCCATTTTTGCTTTCCATCTATGCCAGGTCGTGTTCTATGTAAATATTTTTTGCTGCAAATTTACTTTTGTTTCCCATGACCTTTTCCTTCTTGTCGTGGCTTCCACATTGAGCTTCAGTCAAAAACTTATCATTTCCCATTTGTACTCTACAGGTCCTCTTTATCCTTATTGTTTCCTTAATTTCTTTTTGTAGCAGGGTCTCGAAGTCTTCCCTTTTGTACCTTTTTTCCTTGGCCAATCCAATTACAATTATATTGTCTCTTCTCTTTCCCCTTTGTTTTTCTTCTGCAACCCATGCCAAGTCTCTCAATCTTCTGCTGTTCTGTTCATCTTCAGCTTTATTCAGCCCCACTTCCGCGGATGACTTCCTCTATTGGAATCCCTGCTCACTCAATTCCTTCGATACTTCCTCTCCATTGCTTCAGTTCGTTCACCTCTTCCTTTAAATTTTCCTGTTCTGCTTTCAAGACCTCTTCCTCATTTTGCCTTTCCGTTAATTGCGCTACCTCTCCTTTCCCTGCATCTCATCTCCCATTCTCTTCAGATCATCATTGCACCTTTTGTTCCATTTTTCCTCGTTGTTTTTCAGCATTGATCTTAATTCTTTCATTTTGCTGTACCATTCTATTTTTCTTTCCCTATTCACTCTTTCCTTTTCTTCTTCAAGTTTCTTTCCAACTTCTATAAGTTCTTTCATTACTCCTATAAACATTCTCTTTATTTTCAAAATACCCATTTTTTCTATTTCTTCCACTTTGTCCTCATTCTCTTCCTTGCAGTCAGATTTTTCCATACCTCCTGCCATGACGGTCTTTTCTGAGTCCTCTGAATCCATTTCCGATTTCAAATCTTGTTCTTCATCCGTCTCATTTCCCCCTCTATTTCCACTCCCTCTTTTTTTCAGCTTCCTTTTCTCCCCTCGTACCGGCGACTTCTTTGGCCTTTTTTTCCCTTTATCGATGTATGATGGTATCAGCGTATCTCCCTTCATCGCTGTCGCCATCTTCACTTCCCTTGAGGCGCCATCTTCCTTGCCTCGTGGTCCATGCTCTAGTGGTAATTGTTCCGATCCGTTCCCATCCCCGTTCCCCTTTCCACCTTTGCTTGGGATGGCATCCCTTGCTTTCTCCATTTCCTTCTTGTCTAACTTCATACTGTTTACCTGCTCTATGCTCTCTTTTTCCCCTTGATTTTTTCACGTTCTTACCACTTTTCTACTGGCCTATTATTATACACTACTTTCTAACTCTTCTATTCCATCACTCCCTCTACTTTCCTTAATTTATCTCACTCTCTACCCTCCTTCACACACAAGCCTTTTCCCTTTACTTCTTGGCACGTCTGATTTCTCCGGCGGCCATTTTGCTCTCCCTCCAAATGTATGTTAATAATTGTAGCAATTCATTTAATAAGTATTTATCTATTCCAGCAATGCAGATATAAGGTTATACATATATGATTCAGCCAATATATGTGTTAACGCCAATATATGTGCTGACTCACCTTGTCTTCTGGACGCACTACAATCTTGAACTTTTACATTTGCTTTAGGGATAATCAAGTTATCCAAGGTTCTACAAGGCTGCTAGAACTATTTCTGCCTATAGGATAGCTACTTAGGACTATTTATAACGTATATATTATACATGTGTGTAATATAGCGTATAACGCTAGAAATTTTATAAGGTGAAACTGATTCTAATGCCAAAAATATTTCAAAGTGTATTATTTATGTGAAAGTGTTGACTCTAATATACTATTAAAGATTTATTTTTTAATTGAAATTTTATTTCATAGAAAAGTTAAAATTATATGTTGATGCTGGAGGGAATGAAGCAAGTTCTCCAGCTCTAGGCTTGACAAGATTTTTTTTAAAAACTGGATTTTCTTATCCTTCTGTATATTCTACAAGGTGGATGGATATTGAACCAAGAATAAAAGTATGTTTAGATAAATCTTATAGTGGTCAGATGTGCACATTTGCCGATTGGGCAAGAATAGTCTCCAAAATATCTAGAGGCGCAAGGCGAATATGGCCAAAATCAAGAAAGAGTGTTTATATATAGAGTTTATGTATATAAGAATCCGTAAATGGGCAGTGAAAAGTATTTTTAAAATGTAATTATAATTAGAAATGTATGAGAGCATGTCTCAGTTTAGTGTATTTGTAGTTTTGAAACTTTATAGTAGTTTTAAGTGTGTAAAATAGTATAAAAGTGTATTAGAAAGTCCTTTCGAAGGCTGTTAGTTTTATTTGACTCAAGTGGAAGAGAGAGAGAGTGACTATTTTGGATTTTACGTTAAGTATTTAGACTTAGCTTAGAAGATTTCTAATGCATGAAATGCGAGACTGGTTGAAAATAAAGAATCTTGCAGGTTGCTAATAGTAAAATAGTGTTAAGAAAAAGGATGTATATAGTATTTAAAAAGAAAACAATTAAAAAAATTTAGATTTGTATCAAATTTATAGATACTTGTAGGATTGAAAGTGATCAATAGAACCTTTAGGTCCCTGTGAAACTTTAGATTCCGTGTGTTTATGTAAACTTGAATAGCACACATAAAAATGAATTCTTTAATTTGTATGTTCAATCAAAAGAGTTGAGTGTGCCTAAATTATGTTTGATTATATCTTATGTATGGTTATTATGTAAAATAGTTTATAATTAGTTGTCATAATAATATGCGTAAGAGGTTGTGTAAAAGAATGGAAGATGCACTACCTGCTTCATTGCCTTTTTATTTGTTTAACTTATGGCTGTGTGTGCGAGTAAAGTATAATAATACTCTTAAAGTATGAGGTAATGCAATTTATATTATTGAGTGAAGTAGATTGTTAAGTGTTATTAAATTTTTAAAAAATGTAAATTAGATATAATATATTTATATTTTAAAAACTAGCTACAAAATCGTGTACACATTTTTCATGCATAAAAGGATAGAGAAGGTTGTATTGAATTTGTATTCACTCATAAAATTATTTTTGCTTTTATTTTAAATGTAGTTAGTTATTAATTAATACATATATATGTATTGAAATACCGATAAGATATGATTTTATTTATAACACAAAATGAAAAAGAGAAATTTGATTTTCAAAAATGTAATGAAATTATTAATGTTATATATTTTCCGCGTTTTCACAGATCTCAGCTAGCTGTCATCAGTATTTCAGCTGTGACGATCTGAATTCGTTAAATTACGTAAATAATTAATGAAACTATCAGAATGGACAAGGCTTTGCCTGTCTCATGCCGAGCGGTTGCACGGGCAGGTTTTGTTTGTTAGAAGAGTACCGGCAAGAAGGAGTAGGGCACAAGGATAGGATCTGTTAGAGCTGTGCTCTGGCGGAAAATAAGGATAGTATTATATTTTAGAATTAATTATTTAGTACGAAAAATCTTACCTTAGTGATTGGAGAAAAGCAGCAGTCAATCTCGTGAAATTATTTGTAATAATGATATGTTTACTGTGAAAATAATTATAAATCAATGCACGATTTTATTATTCTATAATTACTATAACGAGAGTTTATTCTATGAAATATACAATTTGTGCCCACAAATGGCATAAAATGTGTTAAATGTTAGTGGTATTACAAAACCCAAGAGAGCTTTCGCACTACAAGCGAACAAGTATCAGACTAGAGACGATTGTATAGGCAGCTGCTCGGTTTATATTTTCCCTAGGCGTCGGTGGGAAACTTTCGACGGATGCTGCATACGCATGACTGGTTTATCACTCAATTAAGATAACCCGCTCGGTGAGAAAACTTGCGTTCCCTCCGCTTTTCTGGAAATTGAATTACATGATCTTAGTCTATCAATTTCACGACTTTGTTTTTTTAAGCAATTAAATTTCTGGAAAAGTAGAGCGCGATATTATTTTTAAATAATATATAGAGAAATTTATCTCAAAAGGCTTTACTGAAATATTTTAAAACTTTATAAAGAGAAATACAATTATTTCGATACAAAAGATTCAAAATTGTGAGAAAATTTAGGTGGAGAAATGGGAGGCTGCAAGCTGCAAATGATTTGCGCCCCTAAATGGCCGACATCTTATGGCGTTACATTTTGCGACCTACATTTATTCACAATTTTGAATCTATCGTAACTTTTCATCCAAATATCCTTAAGGTAGGACTCTGGAGTTTTTTGGTAAAATATATATATATATATATATATATATATATATATATATATATATATATATATAAACATGAGGGGAGTGAAAATGGCCGCAGGAGTGATCTGACGTGCCAAATCGGGAGGAAAAAAGCTTGTGTGTGTAGTAGTTTAGGAAGCGAGTATAAAGATAAAAGAACAGGGAGAGAAGGCACTGAAAAGAGAGGATACAGTAGATTAGAAGAGAACTGTGAGAAAAGAACAGAAAAAGGAAAAAAGTAAGAGAAAAATCAGAGGGGAGAAAGTAAATAGAGTGAAGGTAGGAGTGAGAGAGAGATGGAGCAGACAAAGGCTGCCAACTCAAAAGGGGAGGCAACAAGTGAGAAGAACAAGAATGGGAATGGAACGGGACAGATAAAAGTAGGCCATGGGGCAAGCAGTAAGAGGAGAGAAGATGAAGAAGAAGGGAAATAAAATCGAAGGGGGTTACGTAGCAGATACGGACTCGGACACGGACTCCGGGGATTCGGTAGAGACAGTCAAAGATGGAGAGAAAACGGATTTAGAAAGGGATGAAGAATCGATAGACAGACTGCAGGATATCAGAAAAATGGGAATTCTGGAGATTAAAAGAACGTTTATAGGTGTCATAAAGGAGTTCAGGGAGAATACGAGAGAACTGAAAGAGGAAAGAGAAAGGATGAAGAGAGAAAGGAAGATAAAGGAGAAGTAAAATCAGAGGAATTTAGGGAGAATGCTAAAAGAGAACGATGAGAGGTGGAACAAGAGGTGTAATGAGGAAATAAACAATCTAAGAGAGGAAATGGAGAAACTGAAAGAGGAGGTAAAGGAGCTGAAAAATGGGAGAGGAGAGATATCTAAAGAAATAAGGGGTCAAGGGGTTAACGGAGAAAGAATGAGAGAGGAAGGAAAGAGAAACAACGAAGGAGAGGGTCAGCACAACAGAAGGATCAGGGACCTGAAGTGGATTGCAGAAGAAAAGAAAAGGGAAAAAAGAAGGGACAACGTAATAATAACAGGTCTGTCTAAAGACATAATGTATAAAAACGAACATATAGAGGATATAATCTGGGTAGAATTGGAGGTGGAGGTTAATATGCTAAGAACATGGAGAGTAAGGACAAACAAGGACAGGTTCTTAATTGGGGCCCAGTGCGCAGGTCATAAAGACAAGGAGGAGATAATGAGCAACAAAAGCAAACTAGGAGAGAAAAATGTAAAAATTTACATAAATCATGACCTGACCTGGATGGAGAGAAGGAACATTGGGGAACTCCTAAAGAAGAACAAACAGTTGAAGGAAAAGGGGACAAAGACAACAAGAGCCAATAATAAAATTAGAACAGAGAACGGGACATGGGTTTGGAGTGAGAGAAAGATGAGGTGGTTTCTCGACAAGGATAGCAAACTGCAACAGATGGCCGAGCATGGGGCAGAAGGGACGGAAGGAGAGAAGGAAGTGGAGGACGGAAAAGGTGAATCGGGGTAAGGGGGAGAGGGAGGAAAATGCAGCGGAAAAGGGAGATAACGGGAGTCGGGAAAGGGAGAGGAAGCTCAACGAGAATGAGGTAATAAGATCCATTTTATGGATTGTGGCAGGTACAAAAGGATTACAGAGAGACGATTGGAAATATATAAAGGAATTTGATATAATTGGATTAGCGGAAATATGGGAAGAATACGGGAAGCAGAACAATACAGAGAAGGAACTATCAGAATACGACGTAAGGAGTGCGACAGCAACGAGGGAGAGAAAAATGGGAAGAGGAAAAGGGAGGCTGACTTTGGCGATAAGAAAGAACCTCGGATTGAAGCTGGAGTGGGAAGAGAAGATCACGAAGGAGGCATTGGCGTCGAAAAGGGAATGGAAGGGGGAAATATGGCTGTGGGGGGTCACATATATGAGGCACATGAGGAAAATAAATTACGGGGTTATGGAGGAGTGGGCAGAACAAGGGAAGCAACGTCATCATAAATGGGGACTTTAATGCCAGGACGGCGGGAGAAAGTGGTATCTGGGATGAAGATGGGGAGAGAGAACAGAGAAAGAGCAAAGACGGCATATTGAATGAAGAAGGGAAGGGATTGGTAGACTGGCTTGAGGAGCAAGGAATGGGAATTTGAAATGGGACTACGTTTGAGGAGGAAGAAGGAGACTGGACATATAGGACCAATAGGATGCTCAGTAATTGATTACACGATTAGAAATGAAGGAGGAAAGGAAAATATAGTGAAAATGAAAATAGGAAACAAAATAAAATCAGATCACCTACCGCTGAAAATGGCAATCAAATGGAAAGGAAGAGGAGAGGACGGTCTAAAGGAGATGACAAAAGGAGAGAAAGAGAGACATCAGTCATAATTTGGAATAAAAACAACATTGAGAAATACAAGGAGAACCTAATAAGGCAAGAAACGAAAAGGACCTGGAGCAATCTAAAGGAAAAAGTGACAAAGGCACTACCAAAAGTTAAAAGGAAAGAGAGAGGAGAAGAGAAAGGGGAGGATAAGTGGTGGGACGCTGAATGTCATAAATAGAAAATGGATTTGAGGGCGGAACTTCGGAAAAGAAGGAATGGGGAGATAGACGGAAAGGAATGGAGAAGAAAAGGAGAGAATACAGAAATGCGATTGAAAATAAAAAAAGGGAAAAAGTGAAGAAATGGCTGGAAGAGATAGAGAAGGACAAGAAGCTGACATTATTTTGGGAGGCTGTAGGATCGAAAAAAAGAAGAGAAATGCAATCGACGAGTCGATCACGAAGGAGCAGTGGAGAGACCACTTCAGGGGCCAGTACGCCACAAGAGAGATAAGGGAAGAAGCCTGCGAGGAAACAGGAAGGGAGAAGGGGACACGGGAGAGTAGAGAGGAAGAGGAGTTACCAGAGATAACGATGGAAGAAATAAGGGAGACGATAGAGAAACTAAATAGAAGAAGGCGGCAGGACAGGACGGAATACCAAACGAGACGTGGATTTTAGGGAAGGCGGAAACAGAAGAGGACTTGTACGAGACTTGAAATGGAATTTGGGGGATACAAAACAAGTGGGGAAGTACAGAGGGATCACCTTAATGGACACAGGCTACAATATATATGCGGAAATAATAAGAAAAAGGTTGGAGGAAGTAATGAACAACAAAGGGATACTAGGGAGAACGCAAATAGGTTTTCGTGAAGGAAAGGGGACGGCAGAGGCAATTTATATCCTGAAGGAAGCGATAAGGAAAGGTATAGAGAAGGAAAGAGGGAAGGCAATTGCATGTTTCGCAGACATGAAAGCGGCCTTCGACAAGCTTAGGAGGAGAAAAATATGGGAGAGACTGGAAAAAAACAAGTGAATAGAATATTAATTAAAAGGATAAAGGAACTGTTTGAAGGGACGAGGACGAAAATAGTAATAAACGGGGAAACGGTGGACGAGTTCAAGATTTTAGAAGGGGTGAGACAGGGCTGTCCTTTAAGCCCGACTTTGTTCAATGTGGCGGCGGCAGACCTAGAAAAAGAAATGGAGAAAGTCCAGGGAAGCGGAATAAGAATAGGGAAAGATAGATTAAGGACTGTTTTGTACGCAGACGACCTATCACTACTCGCGGAAGACGAAGAAATAATGAAGGAGATGCTAAAGAGGTTCGAAAGATGGATGGAGGGGAAAGGGCTAGAGCTTAACGCGAAAAGAACAAAGATAATGGTTTTCAGGAAAGCTGGAGGAAGAAAAAAAGATATGACTCTCAAACGGAACAATGAGGCGCTAGAGATAGTAAAGAAGTTTGATTACCTGGGATACACCTTGAAAGGGAACAACACGGACTAAGAGCATATAATGTCGCTAAAAGGGAAAGCAAATGGTATCCTGGGGAGACTTTGGAGTATAGGGGAACATAAATTCAAAAATGCATGGGACTGGAGAAAAAGAATCTTTGACGTAATGGTGAAGGGAGTTATTACGTACGGCGCAGAGCAATGGGGATGGAAAGAATTTAGAGAAATTGAAAAAATACAGGAAAAATACATTAAATGGACACTGAAACTAAACAGGAACACACCAACGTATGTGATAAGGAAGAAGATGGGAATAAACAAGATAGCAGTAGAAGCGGTGAGAAGGGCGATAAAATTCGAGCAAGGATGAGGAGGAACAATGGTGCAAAAGGATAAGAAACAGGACAAAAAAGTGAAAAGAGAATGGCTGGAGAAGGTAGGTCTCTCGGTCACTGAATGGAACGGGTCAGCGAAAAAGGGAGAAGGGAAAGGGGAGAAGACGATAGATAAAGCGATCCTAATGGACGAGTTGGAGACGAATGCAAACTTAGGAAAATCAACGTATGGAAAAGAGTTTAAAGGAATCCTAGGCAACAGAAGAAATATATACGAAAACGAGGTAATCAAGAAATCAAGACATGGACTAGAGACACTAGGGCGATTTAGAATGGGGAATGAAGCAAGGGCTAACAAGTACTGAGAAAGGAAGAGAAGAAAATCTGCGGACTATGCAAAAAAGAATTGGAGACAACAAAGCACGTCATGACAGAATGTGAAGGAAGCGGGCAAGGGGAAGCAGAATGGAAATACCATCTATCCGGTGACAGGAAAAGTCTAAAGAGAATTTTAAAGATCAAGTGGTTAAGAAGCAGACAAGAAATGGAGGGCAGGAGAGGAGAGCCTTAACGAGATAATGGACAAGGAGCGAAAACGGGATATTAGCGACAGTAGAAGATAGGAAAAGGCGACAAGGAGACAAGAAAGCCGTCTGGGGGACGAACCAATGTAGAAAGAGCCTTAGGTCATGCACAATAAAGGAATGAGAAGAGACGCAAAAGAAGGAAGAAAGTAGTGATGTAGAAAGACCCTAAGGCGGTTGGAAAGGAGACAAGTTCAGACGGAGTATTTTAAATGGACAAGCAGCAAAACGAATTCTACATACACAGCAGTTACGGCTGTTTGAAAGGAACTACGATTTTGAAGGTATGAAGGCGAAATTGCTGGATTTAATGAGAGAGGTAAGAGAGTTGAGAAGAAAGACAAGGGGGCAGGAGCTAGAGTTAACAAAAATGAAAAAAGAACGGGAAAAATGGGAAAAGGAGTGGAAAGAGAAAAAGGAGGAGTGGCGGTTCAAGGAGGCATGGCGGAGAGAAAAAGCAGCAAGGGACATGGGAAAAGTGATGGAGAGGCTGGAGAAGGTAGAGAGGACCCTGAAGGAAAAGAGGAAAAGAGAAAGTGAAAGTGAAGTGGAAGATGAGTTTATGAACAAGAATATAAAGAGTGAGGTTACGTCAATGGGAAGAAGCAGAGTCATGGAGAAAAGGAGAGAGCAAAAGATAGAGGTATTTAAGGAAAAGGTACTGATGGTAAAGACAGGAAGAGACTGGGAAAAAGGGATGGAATTTAAGGACTGGCTGACGGAGGAGCTGCGAGAAGGAGGCTGTACGATCGTATACATTAAGGACAGGAGAGACAGTAACGTAATTAAGGTTTGGTTTGAGGATGCGGAGAAGAGGGAAATGTTGTGGGACGTAAGGAAAGAGATGAGAAGGAGGGAGATTGTGGAAATTGAAGAGTGGCTATCTATAGTGGAGAGAAGAGCGAGACACAAAGCGATAGTGGAGATGAGGAGGGTAGCTGCGGAGGCTGGGTTCGAGGGGGCCCAGATAGAGTTCTGCAAAGAGCAACGAAAGAGGAAGGAAGAGGATGAAGCAGAGAATGGGATGAGCCAAGACTGGAGGCTGAAGGAGTGGAGAGGAGAGAGGGCGCACACACACAGGCGAGAAGGGAAATTCAAGAGGGATTGATTTATATACATACACATACACAGACATTTGGAAATACACAAACACCTTTTTAATGTACATATAACCATAGGTTAAATAAAGCTATTATTATCACAAAAAAAAACATTAATGTAATTTTTTTTAATCTTTGTAATTGTAAGAATATTTTGAAACTTATCAGATATCAAAACTTGATGTTTTAACAAAGTTATACGCATTTAAGGAAAACCATTTGCATTAGATATCATACAAAATTGAATCTTTAATTTTCCTAACTTTAAAAAGTGGCTTGCACGTGAGGTTTTTATGAATTTTTTTTAAACTTTCAGAAAATATACCTTAGTATATGGAGAACGTAAACTGTTGACTACATTTCAATTTTTTATTTCTTATCTCATTTTATCCATCAGTCATTAACAAAAAACTTTATTTTTAGGCATTTTCATAAGTCAAATGAAAACTAAATTGTTTTGAGGAAGAAGAAGACGAGTTTTGAAATTCTGTCAACAGTTTATTTTGTTGACCAATCAAGGAAGTGACTCAATTTTTTTTCAGAGCTTTCTCTCAAAATGTTATGTGCAAGTTACACTTTGTAAATGGGTCATTTTCGTTTAAGAAAATCATTTTCTATCAATATCTCAGCAAATAATTGATATGTTGAGCTAAAAATGAATATAGAAACTATTAATATCATCCTACATAAGCCTTAACAGTTTTAGCTCATAAGACTGATCAATAAAAAAGTTTGTTTTTCACCATAGTCCTACCTTAATGATGCTCCGACCTCTCAAATTAAAGGTTGTAATGTCAGCTTCCTTTTTACCGTACGTATAATTGTCCGTAAAATATAATACGTCACATAAATTACATCATATTTCAATAGTATGACGTTTACTTTAGGTGACAAAAACAATCTGGGAAAGAAATTCACAGTTATGTTAATAAATTCAATACTCAATACCAAACCAAAAGCATTCTTTTCTAGGATGTTTTAACTGTATTTCCTAAAAGTTAGAGCTCAAAGGGAGTAGAGAGAAAGAAGTTACAGAGGTACAAAATTGACGATTTTCAAAAAAGTACCTCTCTTCCGGAAACTGTATCTTCAGCTATAAGAAACCAATTTGAACGTTTCAATAAAGGAATGAAAGGCATTTTAAAGACGAAGAGTTTACAATGCGGAAGATCTGAACTCATTTCGATTTCCTAAAATGACAAGCGACCAAACATAACCTAGAAAACGCAAAATTGTATGCTTATATTTAGGTATATAGGGGTGACCCATTAAACTTACATCTTACAAGGGGGTCTAATATTTTTTTTCTAAAAGTTTGTAAAAAAGATTTTTTTTTCATACGTTCAAATTGGTATTAATGAGAGGTCCCACGAGGTTTTCGAAAATAGCCATTTTTTGGCCACTGTTAAAAATTCATAACACTACTAGGTCAAACAGGAAACCTAAAAAATTTGTTGCTAAAATATTTATTAAGAGCTTATTTCGATGAGTACTTTCATATAAAGAATCGCTGGAAAAATCCCTGACGTGAGTGCGCAAGGTTTGTTGCAAAACTATTAGTATGACCCATATATATTTATATATATCGGCATTCTATTTTTATTTTCTGTGGGTAGTATATTTTTAAGAACTTAAAAAACTAACATTATTCTGTAGGAACTACGGTTCAATGGCGAATAATGAATTCACAAAATGTAAATTAAAAAATAAAGCATCGGGATTGTTACAAAGCTCTGGAGAATTTTTTGATGCTGGCTTGGTTTTGGTCAACATTAAGAATTTATAAAATTCTAGGGAGCACAATATTGTTTAAAATAGGCTTTTATATGAAAGATAGGCGAGCATTTTAGTAAACCCTCTGCGTAGCCTTTTTTGAAAAACCCGCTGAAATAACCCATATGCTATCAAGTTTTTTAAATTAAAAATGACAATTCCAATATGGTTGACCAAATATGTAAACTAATATATTTGATTTGGGCAGTATTGATCAATCATTCCATAATATGATTTTAAAATTCAAATGGTTCTTTCTTGTCGCTTTAAATACAATCCTAAATGGATGTAAAAGGGAAGGGAAGACATCTACGTTACCGACTCTAAGTCTTTTATTTTTTAAATAAATTGTAAAATATTTTTAAATAACAACGATGCATCAGGCCCTTTCTTTATCAATATACACTATCCAAAAATATTTTCAAGCCATTCCATTCATTTAATCGCTATATACTTTTTGTTCTTGATGCCGAATACGGTTGTTTATAATTAGAAGGAAAAGTTGATACGGGTAAAATAGCTGGAATTCTTTAAAAACTACTTATTGATGTTTATTGATAAATCAAGGACCTGATGCATATCGTTATTTCCATTAAAAT
This sequence comes from Gastracanthus pulcherrimus, assembly GCA_949152435.1. Classification (NCBI taxonomy): domain Eukaryota; kingdom Metazoa; phylum Arthropoda; class Insecta; order Hymenoptera; family Pteromalidae; genus Gastracanthus; species Gastracanthus pulcherrimus. The sequence goes on from OX424575.1 coordinate 85,364,263, forward strand.
ATTTAAACAATCCCTCTGTAAAAGAATTATTATAATATCACTCAGAAATAAGCACGAATCCTTTGGATTACGTACGCATACCCAGGTTGGTGCGCATAATGCTAGCATCAGTGAGGAGCGATGAGAGATTATGACTAAGATTTACAGCCATAAAGTTCTATATGAAACTAATAGTTAAAACAAAAATTATATTTTTTCATAACATATAATATTCGATATACAGAACTATAAAAAAGCACGTTAATCGCATAGTACAAGGAATTAGAACAATAGATATCAAATAGTTTCTGGTCATATAATAATTCCATTTAATTTTAAAATACCATTTGTTTTAAAATCCAAAGATTTTTTTTTTCCAAATTCATTCTGCTTCTGCTGCTGGTGCTGCTGCTGTCGGACCATGGTGGGAGAGAAGTAGTTCACTCAACTCACACTTACACACCAGCACACTACCACGCATAATACTACACATGCTATCAATATCAAGTACTACACTCACAACTACACAGACATATCCTTTTACATTCATTACGCAGAACTTACCACACTCACTACACTGAACAAAATACACAGTCATCTCCTCTCGGGTGGTACGACTAGTCGTTAGGCAGATGTACAGAAAACCGACTGACCCGATTGTTCTCGCATCGGGACACGCTGGGAGTGTCCGGATCCCTGTCAGTTGTTCCGATCGGTAAGGGCGAAGGGCTGATGTGAGCTTAGATCTACCGAGGTGGTTAGTTTCGGTGCGGGATTAGAAGCCGGCTGCTTCGGACCCTGATCAGGAAGTGCGTATTGGGCAGGGGGAGCGGAACCCCTGTTGCTCCGGGCGAGCCCGTCCTTTGAAATGTCCTTGAAAAGGTCACAGCAGAGTGTCCAACGACTAATATTAAGTGTATCAGAAAAACCAGGGCTGGCAACGTCCTGGTAGAGTTGGGCACAAAAAGCAACAACCATGAGCTGGGGACTATAGGAGACTCCATCAGGAAGGTAATGGGCACGTTGGGAGTCATAAAGATCCTGACACCTTAGACAAACGTGGAAGTCAGACACCTTGACAGCCTCACCACCAGAGAAGAAGTGGACACGGCGATCAAGAAAGTATTTGGCAAGAGTATCAACGAGTGAGATCAGCGTTTCGACAACAAGCCCAATAGTAGGGAGCAGCGACTGGCCATCCTAGAGATAGACAAGGAAAAGGCAGATTTTCTCCTCGAGAAGAACAGCCTGCAAGTCGGCTACATGAACTGCCGACTGAAAACGTAGCAGCCGCTCCAGTGGTGCTACAGATGTCTGGGTTACGGACATCATCAATACCAGCTACAAATGTGGCGCGTACGGTCACAAAGGAGCAGTCATCACGGCTACCGAGGCGAAGTGCGTCTTATGTACTGACCTTGGAATAGACCAAACACGGCTTGGACCAACACTCAATGCAAAGCGTTAATTATCGACCGTATAACGGTCCTTCAAGCGAACATTCACAGAGCCGAATTAGCCAAGAGCCTTCAGACTCAGTGTATATCTGAGACGAAGTCTGATGTACTGCTAATCAGCGAGCAGTACTGGAAGGTACCTACGTGGTACAAAGAGACCCTTATCATAGCAGCAATCTAGGTGACCCCACGAACCATCAGAGAGGATGAACACAGGGCCGGAAGCGGCTTTGTGTGGGTGAGAAATCTCGACGGGCTGGAAGACCCAGTCCGCCAGATAGGAGGCGAGATCGTGGTCGCCGGACACTTCAACGCGCGAGTATTGGAGTGGGGCATGCTAGTGCCGGATAGTAACGAAATGTCCATCATGGAGATGGTATCTAGACTCGGCCTTATAGTTTTCAACGTTGGGAACACGCCGACATTCAGACCGGACGTGTCTTTCGTATCTGAAAATCTAGCACACAGAGCATCCGATTGGAGGGTACTGGAGGATTACAACGGAAGCGACCATCAATAAATCACCTTTCAGTTGCGCGATAAATCCCAATCGCCGAAAGGAGTCGCGCGAATGCCTCTCCGATGGAATCTGGCCAAGCTGAACACCAAGAAACTGGTCGAGGTACTGCTGATAGGACAGCGAAACTTACCAACGAGGAATGCTTCCGAGAGCAGGGACGAAGCGGAGACAATCGTGAGTTAGACTATGGGTCTCATTCACCGAGCCTGTGACGCATCCATGCCGCGCAGGAGAACGCCCAGCTTACTGGTGGTCGGCCGAAATCTCGCAACTGAGAGCAAAAGCGAAGAGCCTCAGATGAAGAGCACAAAAAACGCGAGAGGAAGCAGTACTGACATCAGCGTAGCATAAAGCAGCGCCCTGAAGGCTCCCGCACGAGATCAATCGGAGCAAGGCACAGTGCTGGAAAGACCTGACCGAGGAAGTGAATTGGGACGTATGGGGCTTGGGATAAAAGATCGAGATCAAGAAACTCTATGCGCTCCCAAATCACCCTTTCGATGAAAACACGATGGCTCGAATGCTGGACACTCTAGTCCCAACATATCCGCCAAGGCAAGACAAGGAGAAAGCCGCTGAAGTAGGTGAGATTCCTCTATTCTCCAACGAGGAGTTGTGGATCCCCGCCAAAATGATGCGTAGCGGAAAGACGCCTGAGCCCGACTAGATACCAGCTGCGATATTGAAGATCATCGCGGTGAGAGCACCTTCTATATTGCTGAACATGTAGAACGCGTACCTGAAGGCGGGTGTCTTTGGTACTCCCTGGAAGGTTGCGCCTCTCGTGTTGACCAGCAAAGGTAAGGGAGATTGTCCCCGGCTTCTATGGTCTAACAGGCCACGATGCATGTCGAACCAAGCAGGGAAGCTCTATGAGAGGTTGCTGAAACCACGGCTACAAGGAGTACGGCTTCAGGAAACGGCGATTTACGGTGGACGCTATACGAGAGGTAATTCGGCTGGAAAGGAGAGCATGGACTGGAAATCAATTTTCCAAGAACATCGCGCTTCTCGTTACGCTGGACGTTAAGAACGCCTTCAACTAGGCCAGGTGGCCAGACATCTTGGACACGTTGAATGAGTTCAGAGTCCCAGAGTACCTCATGCGGGTGATATGGGACTACCTAAAGGATCGTATCCTCCGCTACGAAACAGAACAAGGCCACCGCGAGATACATCTCAGCGCCGGCGTGGCACAGGAATCGATCTTTGGTCCTTATTTTTGGAACATCCTGTACGATGCCCGATTATGACTCGGGCTACCAGAATGGGTGTACATGATAGCTTACGCCGATGATGTCGCTTTAGTCGTCATCACGCGGGACTTTGAAGAAGCACAAAATCTGTCTCAAAACAGAGTCTCGACTTGGCAGCCGCTAAGACAGAGACCGTGCCCTTCACTGGCAAACAGATTGAGACCATCTTCGTCATGTATATGAGAGGGCGGCTGTGTATCTGGGACTAAAACTAGACACTAAGCTTACTTAATTTTGTCACCTAGCGTATGCAACGGATAAAGTGGCGAAAAATACGTCACAGTTAAGTCGACTCATGGCGAACACGATTGGACCGGAGGCGAGCAAGCGTTGACTCCTTATGTCAGTAATTACATCTATCTTATTGTACGGTTCTGAAATATGGGCTAATGCAATGGAGAAGGACTCATACAGGAATCGACTCACTTCCATTCAGCGTAGATGAGCTCTTAGAGTCTCAAGCGCCTATCGCACGGTCTCGTAGTGCTCGCTATTGCGGAAAACATTTCGATCGATCTACATGCGACGCAGCGCAAGCGAATCTACGAACGGAAGAAAACAGGAGAGGACAGAGCAATAGTCGATAGAGAGGAACGGGAACGCACCATGGAAACGTGACTACGATCCTTGATAACCACAACCAAGGGTAAATTAACAGCAAGGTTGATAGACCAGATGGCCCCTTGGATTAACAGAGATCATGTGGAAGTAAATTACTACCTGACCCTATTCCTGAGTGACCATGGGTACTTCTGTACATACCTCAATCGTATGGGGAAGGTTCAGAGCCCGAGTTGAATTGTATTGAAAAGTAGAACGAAGAAAGAATAACTATTCTCGGCTCCGTCAGACAATTCACGCCTGAGAACATTGTGGGCGAAATACTGCCCGCCGAGAATAAGTTGACCGCCACGGCAAAATTACTCGTTAATCACCAAACATTACGTAAATCTAATTAATAGTGACTCGAGCTGGCATCAATAACTGTCTACTTAAGATTTTTTTTACTGTGTGCATATTGAATCTTGAGTACAGTTAGTTAAGAAACGTGTCTTCATTATTTTATTTTTTATTAGAATATATTTTTCAATACTGAACAGATTTTGGGTGTTTTCTGTAGCTTATCCCTAAAAATTTTTATGTATATTTTGATAATATTTTGCAAAAATTTTACCGTTAGTTCTGAGATTAAAAAATTTTGGTCTGCTGACTTGACGTGAAGTATCTTGTATATCTACGTTAAGTCAGCAAACCAAAATTTTTTAATCTGATAACAAAAGGTAACATTGTTGCATATAATCATCAAAATATACAAAAAGACTTTTAGACCTTAGTAGATAGGATGTAGGCATACTGGCTCATGCGGGTTCTGGCTCACCCCCTGCCCTCTCAAAGTGATCCAGTATCCATAGTGTGTATAAGCCCTATCCCTGTATTGTCCCCTTCTCCAATTTTTCAGCATTGGTATTGTATGTTTTAAGCCCCTCCCCAGGATTTACCCCTCTCAAAGTGATCCAGAATCCGTAGTGCGTATAAGGCCTATGCCTGGTCTATCCCTTCTCCAATTTCTCCCGGATTCGTATTGTGTGTGTTTTAAGCTCCTCTTCTGAACTGTCCCCTCTTAAAGTAATGTAGAATCCGCATATGTTTTCTTTATCCCCACTCTGTAAATCCATTGGCTTTTTTTCTACAAGAGAGGAGAAGGAGCAGTCTCTTTGCTCCTCTTTTCGGAGAAACGGATGGCATGCGTAGGTAATGGAAAGTAGCTGCAAATGTATGAAAAGAAAGGGACAGCCCTTAATAAAGAAACATAGGCTTGGTCACTTTCTCAGAAAAAAGTGTACGCGAGCCGATATATATATATATATATATATATATATATATATATCGGCTCGCGTACACTTTTTTCTGAGAAAGTGACCAAGCCTATGTTTCTTTATTAAGGGCTATCCCTTTCTTTTTTTAGAGGTTTTGCGTGGTAAATATATATATATATATATATATATATATATATATATATATATATATATATATATATATATATATATATATATATATATATATATATATATATATATATATATATATATATATATATATATATATATATATATATATATATATATATATATATATTTACCACGCAAAACCTCGCACAGCAGGCCCTTACACAGGTACTGAAAAAAAGGTTCTTTCCAACAAATAGAGCTCTACTAGAGTGAATATATTGCAGAGATGTTTGTGCGTTTCTCGGCACGTACGGATAATAAATTTTAAAGTAGCAAAGGCTTGGTCGCTATCTCCGAAATATATCCGCGCAGGTAACAGAGAAATCTCAGCAGTAAACGATCTTAGAGAATGGTTTTGTGTGCGTTGAAGGTCCTCGCGCGTAGGTGAAAGCAAAAATTCATTTAAGCCGAAACGCTCGCAGTTTTTCCAAGGACGGGATGAGTCGATGAACCTAAACTTATACGCCGGCTGCGCGAAAGGCAACCGTTCGGTAGATAAAATCGTAGTCACTCTTTCACAGTAGTGGGAAAAGAGATTTCCTCTCGAGCTGTTTATTTCGAACTGATTCGCCGGCGGCGCGAAAGGAAATCGTTCGTTAGGTAAAATCTTAGGCACTTTTATGGTCAAGAGCAAACATCGGGATGAGCGGCTTGTAAAAACTTATATTTTCAATCAAAAATTGATAAGTCCTTAAGGAAAAAAAAGTTAGCTTCCACACTTTAACGGCGAAGGAAAGCTGAGGATAGCTGATAGGCAGGAGCCAATACGTTGACGGTACAAAGATACAAGGAAACTGCATTCTCAGCGATAAATCGTGTATGAAGATTTCTGGAGGGGGGCGGAGTGGTTTGAAAATTAGAGGAGGGAACATTTTTTATGAATCGTCGGATTCTTCGAAAAAGTCGTTGGAAGGGAAGCTGCGGGAATTGGCAAAATTTCTGTAAGGGAGGTGTTTTTCAGATTTTGGGAGGGAAATTTCTCACGAATCGTAGGACTTTTCACAAAACGTAGTAGAAAGAGAAACTCAGTTTTCCTATATAAATATCACGGCGCCTGGTATGGTCCATCAGTTCAAGAATCGTATTCGATTTTTTTTTCTATCACCGAAAGAAATGTGAAGAGAGTGTCCAAACTAAATGTACAAAAATTGACGTAAATTATAAAAAGTATTTTATTTTCTTTACTTCAAAGACGGGCATAAATTTTAATTAAAATTCATTCTACCTCGTGCAAAATGATATTTCGAGGATTAAACGAGCTAGGACTAAGAATCGTTCGGAAATGAGGATAGAGAAGAAGACCTTTGGGTAAGTGCTAAACTATTTTTTTTTAAACTTATAAATATGTTTATTAATTTTATTATTAATTTACTTTATAGCGTTTGGACGAAGGAGAGCTGTAAATATGACAATACGTAGCCCAACGAATGTAGCAGGATAATTCTCGAGAAAAAACAGAGAATGAGGTATAGAAGGCATATAGAAAAATTGCGTTACCTTAAGTTCAACGCTAGTAAAAGTGTAAAAGTTAGTTTCTGGATAAAATAATTTATAAGACGTATATTTAAAATTGATATTATAACATGTTTTATTTTATTTACAGTACCACTTAACGCTTTCATTTAAGTGCTTAAAAAACGTAGAAGCTGAAAAAAATAAAGATACACTTATAACAAAGAAAATAGTTAAGTTGGTTCAACAGATCTTAAAATAAATGTTCAGCTGGGTAGTAGAGCTTCAAGTAAGTTACTTTCAGTACCTTTTTTATCTATCTTATGGTTTATCTGTGGCATGTATATAATTTTTCAACTTTGGATATGGTTTCAGGATCCGTTTTTCATAAAAGTTGTAGGACAATTGAAAACTAGAGGACTCCGTAAAATATCGAATTCCGTAATTACTCCTGAAGCATGGCGACGTGGTAGGTCGCTTTGGATATTTATAAACAGAATACAGTATTATATTATTAATTTCGAGAAGGCAATTTTTCCAAAGGATACTTCATCAGTCTTTAGCAATGATACTTGGAATCAGAAGAAGAAGAAATTGTGTGCATTAATTTTGGTGAATATTTTTAAAACATTATGTGCAAATTGTACAGTTAAATGTATTAAATTTAGGCATTGGTACAAATTTTTCTATAATTAATACATAAAAGTGAAAAATGTGCTAAGAAGTGTAAAATCATGTAAAGAAAGGTGTAAAGTAATGTGAAATTTTGTAAAGTTCAAATAAAATGTGACTGAATATGGTTAATTTTTTTTATTATTATCGACATGAAAATAATGAAATTTACGTATAAGAAAAAAATGTACAAAAAGTGTCGAGGTCTTTTTTTTACGAGCGAGTGAAATGTCTCAAACTGTGTTAACAGATAATAATATTTTTCGAAACAAAATGAAGAAAAAGAAGAAGAAAGTATATATAACACACACTAACTAGAGAAAAAAATGCAATTGTACCATCCACTACTATTAACTTCATATTTTAAATGAATCGGGAACAAAAAAATTATAAGTTTCGGAATACAAGTTTTGCATAATGAACAACCACAGCTATTTATCGTGCTACTATCCAATTTCAATAATCTGGCAGTTCCGACGCAGTTACTTAGATTAAAATTCAATACAATCTCAATGAAATAAGTGGTTTTCTTTTTGCTTCTGAATGCTGGAGTAAAAATACTGCTTCACGTCTTTCAATGAACGATTTAGGAATCGTTTTCACCAACACATATGACACTAAATCAATTATTTTTGATAAGAAAGCACACTATTTCGAAGATAACCAAACAAAATACAAGAAATTTTATCAAGTGACTATTGTGTTACAAAAACCGTCTTTCGAAGGATAAAAAATGCTATCGTACAGTGGGATCGCGATATATTACCGCTCGCTGGGGCTGTAGGAGCGGAATTTTTTCCAAAAATGTAATATATCTCGATCTCCCTCCATGCGGTAGCTCCACACCGAGTTTCTGCGTTCTACTGTTTCGCGCCAATGCAGAGACCGCGCACCACCGCGGCCCGCCGACGCTACGTGCCGTGGTGGGACAGCGAGTGTGTGAGGGAGAGTACGTCCGGAGGGGAAGCGCTCTGAGTGGAAATATATCGCGATGTATTGTATACTTCGAATACACATCACTTCAACTCGATTATCTTATTCAGGAAATGCGCAGTTCTTAAAAAATGTATTTATGTATGAATACGTGCGTAATATTCGTGTCAAATTATAATTTTTGTATTTTTAATATACTAATAAAGTATTACTATACCCGGCAGTCCTCGATCAACTTTAATTAAAAAAAATGACGATCTCGGATTTTTTCAGGATATTATTCCTTGACCAATTACTAACAATTTAAGCCCAAAATGAAAATATTTCGTCGAGCCTCTTGGGAGAAAAGTCCATTTTTTATTTTTTTCCCTCTTTTTTAGGCTTCTATTTTCTTAGAGCTTATATAAAATTTTTAGATTATTATAATTATAGTTTTGGACATATAGAAACATTACCACAGTTGAAAAAAGGAAACAAATATGTGTATGCAGCATATAAAGTCAGAATGATCTTAACGCACAATAGTAAATACTATAGAGATCACCTGAAAATTACAGCGCCTGACTCAAAGATGAAAATCTCCCTGTTTAAAAAAAAAAACCTAACATTGGGTATATTTTTGTTCTAAGTAAACTTGTCAGTCGTACAGATACAGTTGAATAGGAAAGGTAAATATCGCAAGTTATCATGCCAATAAATCCGAGTAACCATCATGCACGAATGCATGAACAAAATCGTGTCGTAATTTGTTTATTATGCTGTGCAAAAAGTAAGCCTATGATAAAGATATATCCAGCTTTAAAAATTAAATTAAAAGGTTTGTTTGAAGAATATGATTCTGATTATGAATGTCTTCCGCTTGTCATCTGTGTACCATGCAAACTAGGTGTATACCGCGGTAAAGTGAAAAAACCGATATACTTTTCTCAATTCAGTTTTAAGAGAAATACACGATCAAACACAGATAATAAGTGTAAATGTCACTTATGCGAACTTGCAAGATCGCCAGGATAAAGAAACTTTGTGAAGAAATAAAAAGTGGGTTTTAATAAAAAAAGTGTTTCCACGAGTAACTCAAAATCAATTCAAGATTCAAGCAGTACCCTAAATAAAGTTTCCGAGACACGTTGTTCGGCGTGTTTTTCTTTGTTTGGCAAAGAGAGAAGTCACGTGTGCACTCAGTTAAGTCGTATAGACAATAAGAATGAATGTATCGAAAAATCTTGTCGACCAAAAGAGAAGAAACAGCTAGTATCCTTGCTGCTTAAAAGCGTAATGGATGGAAAATAAAAACTAAATACAAGCGATACTTCAGTGTTATTATCGCAGTTATCTGGAAAGCTGCTTAGAGTAACCATCAATACCAATGCTGGATGACTCTTGTAAAATTCAAAACAGTTTTAACTTAAGTTATAAAACAACTTGTGGAATTGCCGCAGCTATTCGAGTGGCTTCTTGTAATTTAAAAATAATTCAACCCAATTTGAAAAAAAAATTATATAATAAAAATACAAAAATTATAATTTGACACGAATATTACGCACTTAATCATACATAAATAATTTTTTTAAGAACTGCGCATTTCCTGAATAAGATAATCGAGTTGAAGTGATGTGTATTCGAAGTATACAATTTTAAAGTAATGTTTTATAAAATCACCCGAATCCGAATCATTACACTAACATTTATATTAGTTTTGAAATCATGATTTTGGAATAAAAACACTTGTACAAAGTCATAGCCATGTTAAGAGGTTATATCAATATCGTTCATAACTTCTTTTAACTGTTCATAAAAAAAGGAAATTTTAATTTTATAATATCATTTAACATTAGTTGAAATCGGCGATAGCGCTCTTCTACACATACAGTGTGATCGCGATATAGTACATCGCGATATAATACATCGCGATATATTTCCGCTCAGAGCGCTTCCCTTCCGGACGTACTCTCCCTCACACACTCGCTGTCCCACCACGGCACGTAGCGTCGGCGGGCCGCGGTGGTGCGCGGTCTCTGCATTGGCGCGAAACAGTAGAACGCAGAAACTCGGTGTTAAGCTACCGCATGGAGGGAGATCGAGATATATTACATTTTTGGAAAAAATTCCGCTCCTACAGCCCCAGCGAGCGGTAATATATCGCGATCCCACTGTACGATAGCATTTTTTATCCTTCGAAAGACGGTTTTTGTAACACAATAGTCACTTGATAAAATTTCTTGTATTTTGTTTGGTTATCTTCGAAATAGTGTGCTTTCTTATCAAAAATAATTGATTTAGTGTCATATGTGTTGGTGAAAACGATTCCTAAATCGTTCATTGAAAGACGTGAAGCAGTATTTTTACTCCAGCATTCAGAAGCAAAAAGAAAACCACTTATTTCATTGAGATTGTATTGAATTTTAATCTAAGTAACTGCGTCGGAACTGCCAGATTATTGAAATTGGATAGTAGCACGATAAATAGCTGTGGTTGTTCATTATGCAAAACTTGTATTCCGAAACTTATAATTTTTTTGTTCCCGATTCATTTAAAATATGAAGTTAATAGTAGTGGATGGTACAATTGCATTTTTTTCTCTAGTTAGTGTGTGTTATATATACTTTCTTCTTCTTTTTCTTCATTTTGTTTCGAAAAATATTATTATCTGTTAACACAGTTTGATACATTTCACTCGCTCGTAAAAAAAAAGACCTCGACACTTTTTGTACATTTTTTTCTTATACGTAAATTTCATTATTTTCATGTCGATAATAATAAAAAAAATTAACCATATTCAGTCACATTTTATTTGAACTTTACAAAATTTCACATTACTTTTCACCTTTCTTTACATGATTTTACACTTCTTAGCACATTTTTCACTTTTATGTATTAATTATAGAAAAATTTGTACAAATGCCTAAATTTAATACATTTAACTGTACAATTTGCACATAATGTTTTAAAAATATTCACCAAAATTAATGCACACAATTTCTTCTTCTTCTGATTCCAAGTATCATTGCTAAAGACTGATGAAGTATCCTTTGGAAAAATTGCCTTCTCGAAATTAATAATATAATACTGTATTCTGTTTATAAATATCCAAAGCGACCTACCACGTCGCCATGCTTCAGGAGTAATTACGGAATTCGATATTTTACGGAGTCCTCTAGTTTTCAATTGTCCTACAACTTTTATGAAAAACGGATCCTGAAACCATATCCAAAGTTGAAAAATTATATACATGCCACAGATAAAACCATAAGATAGATAAAAAAGGTACTGAAAGTAACTTACTTGAAGCTCTACTACCCAGCTGAACATTTATTTTAAGATCTGTTGAACCAACTTAACTATTTTCTTTGTTATAAGTGTATCTTTATTTTTTTCAGCTTCTACGTTTTTTAAGCACTTAAATGAAAGCGTTAAGTGGTACTGTAAATAAAATAAAACATGTTATAATATCAATTTTAAATATACGTCTTATAAATTATTTTATCCAGAAACTAACTTTTACACTTTTACTAGCGTTGAACTTAAGGTAACGCAATTTTTCTATATGCCTTCTATACCTCATTCTCTGTTTTTTCTCGAGAATTATCCTGCTCCATTCGTTGGGCTATATATTGCCATATTGGCAGCTCTCCTTCGTCCAAACGCTATAAAGTAAATTAATAATAAAATTAATAAACTTTAACACCACATTTTGTGTGCGTTACACAATGTGAACGACAGCACATTACCTACCCATCTCACTCACTATACACGTACACACACACATACACTATCCCCCTGGGCGACACAGAGCAGGCGAGCTCTCATGCCCTGAAGCAGCTGAAGAGAACGCACAGCTGCCATCCCATAGAGCCTCGCATAGGTGGGAGCTGGCTGGTCTTGGCTGGGGTGCGCTAAGCATGTCCTAGCGTCTCCTCTCCTTACTCCTGTCCCTTAGAACCAACCTAAGGAAACACACAAGAGATTAGAAACCAAGATAATAAGTAAAATGGTATTAGAATGATACCCACCTGATTTTATGCCTTGAAAGGCATGAATAGATCCACCTTGGGTGGAGCGGCTGCTTCTCTAGACATGAAGGAGGCCTGCAGCATACATCCTAGAAAACATAAAGAAGAGTTAGTCTACAGCAGACATGCACATCAAATTGGAACTCTCTTACCTGCTTTGGAGGGTTTGCAGAGGCAGGGTAGTCTCTCAGGTACAGCAACGTAGCTCAACTCGTAGCCCGCTCCCCCATAACAGCAGCAGGAACAGCCTCCGAAGCACTCGCCAGATACCTAGAAACAACACAGCATTAGTAAGGGGAGATTACAGTGATAAACTGAACACTAATCTCATCTGATAATAGTGGCAGTGGATGAATGCACTAGGAAGCTGTATGTAAACATAACCTCGTCGAGGTTAACCGTGCCCACTGCTCCTGCTGCAAGTACGCCGTCCTGGGCCTTGCAGCTCTCGTCTTTGTGCCCCTTTGTCGGCATCGTTGTCCAGATACCCCTCCTGCTGCATCCCTCGTCACACTTCATCGTCCTGGCCACTCGTCCTTCTTCGTCCTCTCCAACACCGTCTGCAAGCCATCGACTGCATGCCGCATAGCGTGACGTCACCGCGAGCAGACGAGCCCGTTTCCTCCTTCTCACTTCTCTTTCTCCCTCACCAAAGTATGCGCTGCGCCCTCAGGCGGGCTCGGTCCGCACTACCGAAACCCGAGGGTAGCGCCACGGGAACGAAGGGACAACGAGTCCACTTCGTACTGACCCACATACACAGACGCTTCGTTTTCCTGTATCAGCTCCTTGCGAATACCAAAACCGCTTGTTCCGCTCGTGAATATAGCTATATATATAAATCGTTTACCGTGTGTGCCGACCAACTTGTATCGTCGAAGGAGGACACACCAGATTCGAATAAAAGAGTAAGTTGCACAGATTATTATTGTGCTTAGTGCATACCCATATATACATATATATTTATATAGGTAATTTTTTGTAAAGCTTGCGCCGCGTGCGTGTCGAGCATCGCATCGACGCCTTTCCACATGTATTTCGTCGCCGGATATTACTTGAATTCGCGTCCCTGAGAAGTAGCTTCTTGCCCTCCCGACCATTTACCGTTTCCTACCGTACCGCGTGCTCACCATAGTTAGTTTATTGTATAAGTAATTTTATGTTTCGGTAGAATACTTGTAAAATCATGCTGGGAATTCGCGCAGCTGGCGCTCAACTCTTGTATTTAGATTGAATAAAACCACAAGTGTTCATAGTATTACCCTAAATTCCCGTGTGCGATTTATTTCAATCCTCGAATAAAACTATGTTAAAGCCTGCATGTGCGGCGCAATAATCTTGGCTGAATTAGCTAAAATTATTGTCATCAGCTTTCCTTCGCCGTTAAAGTGTGGAAGCTAACTTTTTTTTTCTTTGAAGACTTATCAATTTTTGACTAAAAATATAAGTTTTTACAAGCCGCTCGTCCCGATGTTTGCTCTTGACCGTAAAAGTGCCTAAGATTTTATCTAACGAACGATTTCCTTTCGCGCCGTGGGCGTATCAGTTCGAAACGCCCAAACAGCCACGACTTTATCTAACGAACGATTTCCATTCGCGCCGCCGGTGAATCAGTTCATGTACATCGACTCATCCCTTCCTTGGAGAAACTGCGAGCGTATCGGCTTAAATGAATTTTTGCTTTCATCTACGCGCGAGGACCTTCAACGCACACAAAACCATTCTCTAAGATCGTTTACTGCTGAGATTTCTCTGTTACCTGCGCGCATCCACAGCAGTTTCTTGCTGAGATTTTTTGTTCTACCTGCACGCACCGTTTCTCTAAGACCGTGCTGCGCGAGGCTTTTCTCTTTTTGCTTGGTCAATGCATCAAAATTTATTATCCGTACGTGCCGAGAAACGCACAAACATCTCTGCAATATATTCACTCTAGTAGAGCGCTATTTGATGGAAAGAACCTTTTTTTCAGTACCTGTGTAAGGGCCTGCTGTGCGAGGTTTTGCGTGGTATATATATATATATATATATATATATATATATATATATATCGGCTCGTGTACACTTTTTTCTGAGAAAGTGACCAAGCCTATGTTTCATTATTAAGGGCTGTCCCTTTCTTTTCATACATTTGCAGCTACTTTCCATTACCTACGCATGCCATCTGTTTCTCCGAAAAGAGGAGCAAAGAGACTGCTCCTTCTCCTCTCTTGTAGAAAAAAAGCCAATGGATTTACAGAGTGAGGATAAATAAAACATACGCGGATTCTACATTACTTTAAGAGGGGACAGTTCAGAAGACGAGCTTAAAACACACACAATACGAATCCGGGAGAAATTGGAGAAGGGATAGACCAGGCATAGACCTTATACGCACTACGGATTCTGGATCACTATGAGAGGGGTAAATCCAGGGGAGGGGCTTAAAACATACAATACGAATGCTGAAAAATTGGAGAAGGGGACAATACAGGAATAGGGCTTATATACACTATGGATACTGGATCACTTTGAGAGGGGAGGGGGTGAGCTAGAACCCGCATTCGTTTTTTTTGTTAATAATAATGCGTAAAAAGGACATATTTGATTTAGGTGGAATCCTCCTATACCACCGTTAAAACATCAGTACATCCAGAAAATCTTCAAAAAAGGACATTATTTTGATTATTGTTTACGCAAATTTCATCAGTGAATTTTGATCAGCTTTATGTATTCTTTTAAGTAAAACTTAAAAATCTATATTGCAATATTATTTTATTTTTGATTCTAAAAATATTCTATAGCTAAATTAAGTTTTCAATTTTTTATTTCCACCAAAATCATGTATTCTATTATTAATATTGCGTAGCCAAAATTTTTATTAAACTTTTATCAATAGGGATTAACATAGCTTTATAAAAAATGTATTTAAAAAGTAGATTAACATGCACTTGATATGTATATCAATATATAGATATATGTGTACTTTTCTTTATTTATGAATTTTCAATCAATGAATTTTAAGAACTTTTTATATTAGTTATGTATTGGATGGTAGGGCAGTGATATGTTATTTTAATAGAAATCTTTTAATTTAACTTGATTTGTTTGAGATTTATAATCCCATTAAGTTTACAATATCCGATTATACATAAGCTTTAGACGCTAAGGCTGGTTCTATTTAATTTCACTCGCTACAGGGTTCTAAACTTTAACTCGGGCGTATTATATTATTATTAAATATTTATATCTTTAAGATTTACTAGATACTTAGTACTAGATTACTACACATTACGGTCGCATGGCAATGTAGTAGCTGTTCTAAGTCTCCAGTTACCTCCAGTTAAGAAGAAGAACGCTCGTTCTAAGTTCGAACTTACGCTGTCTTCTCAAGGTCAGTATGTGGGATCATAAATAGGTTATCGTCGTTGGGCTGTTGCCGTTGACGCCGGAGACTTCGACGGGTTTTTCGAGAACGGTGCTGAGGCTCCAGGTCTCCTCGTCTCTCGTGGCAAGAGGGGCTAACGACCACTTTCACACTTACAGTCAAAAAGATTTCAAAAAGTCGTGCATGTAGTCCAGTCAAATTATACATGGAGAGCGGAATAATCCCAAGGACACCAACAAAATTTTAGCGGCATAGAATAGGTGTCTCTCAGTGAAATAAAAAAAAATTCCAACTAGAAGTTCTTATGCTTTTTCAAAAACAAATTTGAAAAACTCAAAAATCTAGTTTTTGGCTTATATTTTAGAAAATATTGATCGGAGAGAAAAAAGTTTTATATGTTTTTGTAGATATTCAAAATTGTAATAAAACTTAGCAAAAATAGAAGACTGTTTTTTA
Source organism: Gastracanthus pulcherrimus (assembly GCA_949152435.1). Classification (NCBI taxonomy): domain Eukaryota; kingdom Metazoa; phylum Arthropoda; class Insecta; order Hymenoptera; family Pteromalidae; genus Gastracanthus; species Gastracanthus pulcherrimus. The sequence goes on from OX424575.1 coordinate 85,380,371, forward strand.
AAAAATCACTATTTTCGGAGAAAGGTGTCAAATTCATGTTCCAAAAAATAGAGTTATGACAGTTTGACAGAAATATCCTAGCAGATTTAAACTTTTTAAGAATTTAATTTTCATTTGCACTAAAAAAAATAGTTTTCTAAAATTTAAGATACTTACAAACTGGCTCAAAACTACCGTACGTTTTTTGAATGTCTTTTTGTTAATTAAACTATAAAAATTCGTATACGAATTCGTCAACTTTCATTCCTTAAATCTTTGATGTGCGTCTATCAGTTTGTGTCCATATATCAAATCTAATTTCTTCAATATCTTTAACATCGAAAACTTTTGTTAAATAATTTTTAATTTCTGCTACTCCAGGACAACTTTTATACACCCCTAGAAAACAAGTATCTTTAGGATCTGAACATACAATTACATTTATGGAATCACGACAGTTTTCCAAAGGTTTTTTTTTAAATTGTTGTCTCATTCTTTAAATCAATAGTATTAAACATTAATTTTACATCAGTGAGAGGGTCTAACTTGGGTAAGTTTTGTGAAACCTATCTTTACGTCTTCATGATCAATTTTGAATTGAGAATATAATTCGTTAAGATTACAAAGTAATGGTCTTTTTCACACGTGAACTCGAGTTTCATCATCTTATTTCACTGATACAAAATCCTTTATTCCAGGCATTAATCAACTTATATCATCTCGTTCATAAAATTTACATACTAAAGTACTTGATTCAGTAGACGGTAACTTCCTTTTTTTGGAATTGGAGTTGCTAAAATACCATGTTTTGAGATCAATTCTTACGCAGTTCTTGCTTCTCGCTCAGTCGATTTAAATTCTAACATTAATTCTGCGCGCGACCAATATTTTGGAGCGACAGTAAGCAATAATATTCTTTCGTTTTTATCATTAGATTGTTTGAACTTTTCTTTGATTTGATCAAGGGTAGCAATACCGGCTTTATGATATTCATTATCACATTCAACAAAATAGTTATTATCTACTGGAGGGATTATATCAGAATCTCGCAGAGATTTATAAAAACTAACTTTACATTTTATACAAATTTTAGTTTCTGCTGGGAGTGAAGAATACTTATTTTTTAATTTACCAGTTAAATGAAATAAATTATTTCTTTCATTATGATTATCCTTTTGAAAGGGATTAAAACATTCAAATTTCCACGATACATCACTTTTTTTTTCGGTGGCATTATGTAAAATAATTTTTTAAACTAAATTAAAAGAATATAAATGGATAGAAGAAATGAAATAAAATGAATATGAATCAAATGTATAATAAAATACAAAGTATCTAATTTATAATGTACGAATTTAATATACATACGATATTCTAATTACTGAACTATACAGAAATATTGAATCAATTATAATACGTTTACCTTAAATACTGATGGTTCAATATTTAATTTAATAAACAAACTAAAAATATCAACTTTGTTCACTCTTGATTATGCATTTTCTTGCACTATTCATTTGTGCATAGAAAACAAAGTAGATTTCGCCACCTACCGACGAAAAATAAATCAACTCGCGACTTTGTGGTTACGCTTGCCGTATTGCCGGCGCGGCGGAAGTCACGCGTTATTAGAAGCTCAGTTACTCGAAAATACCAAAAAAACCCTTCTCAGACAAAGATAATTTTTATGTAAAAAAACTGACCTTTCATTTAAAAGTATTAATATATATATATATATATATATATATATATATATATATATATATACGTTTCTTGAGAAAAATGTAAATTAAGTTTTCTTTTTTACTTTTTGGGTCAAATTATGATAATTGTGAATAATGATTATCACCATCAGAAAGCTCGTGAAAAAAACTATAAAAACCATTATTGATACATTTTTTAAAAACAAGTCTTATATTATTTATATCGAACGCAAAAGTCGCTGATTTTGCCGTATATTTTCGGCTCAGGAAACTTGACGTGAAATGCCTCTTATATATTTTATAACTTTGTAATATACTTATGTAAATATAATCCCAAAGAAAAGTACATTTAGAAATATTCACTCCGCATACTGAAATTTTAATTCAATCACCAGAATATCAGTCATCGAAGGTACGCTATCAAAGTCTACATTACTTCATTGAACAAAGTGAAAGTGACAAAATAGTTATAATTACTTTGTGTTAATATTTGTAGATTGCTATTTATTATAAAAAATTATCTTAATAATACGAGGGTAGTTCAATAAGTCTTTAGAATAAAGTATAAAAACAATTTTTTTGTGTAAATTTTTTTTTATCTTTCAACATAATCTCCTTGGAGCTCTATACACTTGGTCAATCGCTTAAGTTTTTTTAATCCTTCAGAAAAGTGCGTTTTCGGAAGTTCCTCAAAATAAGCACTTACAGAGGCAATGACGTCTTCGTTGTCCGTAAATCTCTGTCCACCGAGCCATTTTTTCAAGTTTGGAAATAAGAAAAGTCACTGGGGGCTAAATCTGGTGAATACGGTGGGTGTTCGACCAATTCGAATTTTAGTTCTTCAATTTTAGCCATTGAAACGAAGCATGTGTGAACTCGGGCGTTGTCATGATGAAAGAGAATTTCTTTTCTCGCCAAATGTGGTCGTTTTTTTTTAATTTCTTCTTTCAGCTGCTCTAATAATGATGCATAATACTCACCAGTAATTGTTTTACCCTTTTCCAAGTAGTCAATAAGTATAATTCCACGTGCATCTCAAAAAACTGTAGCCATAACCTTACCAGCTGACTTTACCATCTTTGCCTTCTTTGGAGCTGGTTCGCCTGTGGAAATCCACTGTTTGGATTGTTCCTTTGTCTCAGGAGTGTAGTGGTGTATCCATGTTTCATCCACAGTCACAAATCGACGAAAAAATTCCTCAGGATTCCGACTTATGCGCGCCAAAAGAGCCTCAGAGGCGACCACTCTATTGCGTTTATTCTCAGCTGAGAGCAAACGCGGCACCCATCTTGCCGATAGTTTTTTCATGCCTAAATTTTCATGTAGAATTGAAACAACTGCACCTATAGATATCCTTGTGGCCTCAGCTAACTCACGCACTTTTAATCTTCTATCCTTCAACACCATATCGTGGATTTTATTGATGATTTCGGGAGTAGTTGCTTCTACGGGCCTTCCTGAACGTGGTTCGTCACTTATTGATGTACGACCACGCTTAAATTCATTTACCCAGTTACAAACCGTTGCTAAGGCAGGGGCAGATGTGCCATGAACTGAGTCCAATTCATTTTTTATCTCATATGGAGTTAAACCCTTTAAATGAAAATGTTTAATTACCGCTCTGACCTCGTTTTTTTCCATTTTTCTTAACAAGCAATTTTTTTTTTTCAATTGGTTATAAAAACACGTAAACTCAGAAGATGTGGACTGTGACTGCACCATATATCTAGTCGGGAGTGGTGCTGACTGAAAACAGATGATTTGGAGCGATTCTCGCGCAATCTGTTGGTCATTCTAAAGACTTATTGAACTACCCTCGTAATACTTCATTATATGTTTCAGCATTTGTACATTTTATCCATCTGTGCGTGTACAGTCCAGGGTAATTTACGTTGGTAAAATTTGATATTTCTTAGTAAATATGGTGTTTAAGATTGAAAGTGAATAAGTAAGAGTAATCTCAAAACCTTTTTCTAAGTTTTATTTTAGTTTTAGTATTATATCAAGACCATTTTTTTAATAGATCAAGAATTCAATGTTGCCCTAGTCGAAATGAAAAGTGTAAACAACTAAAAAAAATGTGAAAATACACATACATTTGGAACATTTGTTCCAAATAAGTGTGCATACTTTTTCACAGTTTTTTCATTTTTTCTAATCTTTTCGCAGTTTTTCACACTTATAGAAAACGCGTATTTTATATAATAAAACTTGCACAATTTTTCAAAGTTTTTACATTTTCTAACGTTTATTTTTTCGTTTCATTCTCTTATATAATGAAAATTACAACTGTGAGAAATTGTGAAATACTGAGAAACTGTGAGAAAATGTGTGAAATATTCTATATTTTTTAGAATAATGTTCAAAATGTAACCACGTACCAATTTCACGTTTTTCACGAAATTCTTATGACTACACACTTTTAATCTGACACACACTAAAAGATGCACGACGCACGAACACACATATGTCAATCGACTGACATATATACAGGCAGATATGCATATACACAAAGATTTTTCAAGTAAATAGTATAATTTAATTAATAAACTAAGTAAATTATAATTTTATTAAAAGAAAAAATTTTCCTTAACCCGCATGGTTTTAATTTGGTTCCCACATGATTTCCACGTGGTTCCCATATGGATTCCTTGCCAAAATGGTTCCCATATGGATTCCTTGCCAAAATGACATGAGGAAATCACACGAAAATCATATGGGAACCACATGGAAAGTATATGGGAATCATATGGAAACCATGTACGAACCATGTGGTAACCACATGAGTATTTTCAGCAGGGCAGCGCACGCCCTCTCCGGACGATTGGTAGCTGTGAGCGCGTATCGGGCCAGATTTTTCTGACTCAATGCGTATGTAGTTTTTCAGGTTACTTTACTCTCACCCAAAACTACGCACTACTATATAAACTACTATTATTCGAATTTTTTTCAAATAAAATTAAAATCTCTCTCTCTCTCTCTCTTATTTTCATGTATGGAATTAGTGTTGATGGAATACTTTGTAACGTAGATTTTTGTTACGAAGGCTTATTTATTAGACTTTTTGCTCGAACCTTTACCGAGTTTCTCTATATTAATGGGCGCCAGGTAAAGCGTGACGAACTCTGCACGAGCCCTTTCCCAGAGGAAGTTCCGTGAAGTGGAAAATCAGGAATTACTCGTACTAATTATATAACAAATACACAAATTTTTCTCTTTAAGTACCTAAGCTTTATTGCAGTTATAATACGCACGCTCCCCACATTTACAATTTTCGCGCAATGAATCGGTCGCTATACAATATGACTACGCTATCCCTCGCACGCGCCTCTCGCGACGACCAAATCACCACGTTTTCCCGAGTTTTCCGAAACGCGTAATTTTCTCCACACTCATTTTCGTAATTTTAATGCTGGCCCGACGCGCACTGATCCTATATACCGGTGTCACACCACCACGAATTTATTCTAATGCCAGTCAATTACAGTCCACTCACCGTCACTAATCCTGGACGCCTAACGGTGCTCCTCACAATTTGGTCGCTATTTGTCCTTCGGATAATAATTCCGCTAACAATGTCTGATTTTCAATACTAAAGGTTTTCTAGACGCGTCTGTACTCGGTCACGAACGGGCAGGTAATGACCAAAATCGGAGAGGGCGGAAATCTCTTCCAAAATTTTCGCTCTTCTTCTCAAACAACTTCAGCCCACACACTTGTTGCTTCCGCCCCTAAATGCGAAGATCAAGGCCAAGTCTGCGGCAATTTGAGTCGCTAATGACCATTGGTCCGTCCGCGATTGCCGCCCTGCCCCCGAAACGCGGGCAATATGAATTGCTAAATATACACGCACGGGCAACCCGGCGTGTATATCTATATCGGGCGTTTTCGGTTTTGTCGCTGCCGCACCATCACAGTTGGCAGCGGCGACGTGCGCGCGTCGGCCTACGCTATGATAGGCCGGCAGCTTCATGCGGCTCGTGGCGCGGCAACTGCTAGCGCTCGCCTCTGTCGACAGCCGTGTCGGTATCTCTCTCTCTCTCTCTCTCTCTCTCTCTCTCTCTCTCTCTCTCTCTCTCTCTCTCTCTCTCTCTCTCTCTCTCTCTCTCGTGGCTACAGCCGAGATGGTGTGCCTCGAGGAAGCCGCCGCTGCTGCTGTGAATCCTCTCTCCTCCCACGTCTGCGTGCATCGAGAGAGAGGGCGGTCGCGCGCGCGTGTGTGTATGTGTGTGCGCGGGCAGTGGCTCATCATCCTCGAGAGGCGAGGAAGAAAGAGCAAGCGAGAGATAGAGAGGGTCGCGCGTACAATGTGCAGTGGTGTTGGTGCTGTGCATGTGTGTGTAGATGCTCGTCGTCGTTGCTTGCTCCGAGCAGTCGTCGCTGCGGCGATCAGCTGGTGCCGCTGGTATGGGTGTGTGCGTGTGTGTGCCGGTCTGCGGCTTTCCTCGGTCGCGACTCCTTATTCTCATTCCCTCAAAAAATAAATAACAATTCCCCCCATTAATAACAATAATTATTTAATATAGGTTGCTCGGCTCTGATGACGGGTGACTTGGTCGCGATTGACTGCCTGTGTTTTAATATATTGGGACGTGAAATACACGTCACAACTTTTAAGTGTATTGTTTCCACTGAAAAATATTTTTTATTACACACCACAACTCTATTACAGTATTTCTTTATACTTACTTATATCTTCTTATTTTATAATTACACCAAGAACTTTTGTTAACCCCAAATTCATACATATTAATAATATATAAGATAAATATACGGTTATGTTGTGATAATAATTAAAATATTGCAATTACGTTTTGAAATTAGAAGGAAAATATAGTCAATAATAATAATACAACTCAGAAAATTACGGAGCTGGAGTCTTAAAATTTATTGTGAAAATGTTTGTTTCCAACCCTCTGACAGTCTCTGTTTGATTTAGAGTGTAGAGGCTGACGATGACATTACCGTAGCTATAGTATGTCTATAGTATAGCTATAGGTTGTGTTACTCATTCTAATAATTGTTATTAATTGTATATTCTATTCTAATACGACGTACTATACTTGAGCGTACCCACGTAAAACTCTAGAAATTATATTTCACCTGCAATATGTGTTTTCTCCAAATTGTTACGTAGTGCGCAAGCAATAAATGGCGCGAAGTTAATATGAAATTAAATCGCGTTCGCCTCTAGTATCGGGTCAATACTTTCGTAATTTACCTGGGAGTCGAGGTATTAGCAAAACCAGGATAGCGAAAATGACATTTAATATGATAGCGGTAAAGATAGGAAGTGCGAGTTTACGACAGGATAAGAGAGGCTAGTGAGGTAATTAGGGACTTGCGTTGTATATATGCGTAGGCTTTGGTTCCTTGTAGTCGGCTGGGCTCGGCTACGCTACGCTGCGGGCGGTCTCGTGCTCGAGATGGTGGCAGGAGATATGAGTAGGAGCACAGGCACGGTGAATAAATAAGCGCGAGCAAATAAGTTTAAGATCAAATTTATCGTATAAGAAGCATAAAGTTAAGTATAAGGGTTTGTCCCTTTTACAAGTGAAATGTCAAATAACAAACTGGTGCGTACGTGCTTACGTCTGAAAGTTCGAATGCAGAAGGCTGCCATGTCCTGAGGGGCCCTGGCTTATATAACTACGCGGAGGTCGCATGCTTAGCTTAAATTAGGAATTTATTATGTGTCATAGAAGGGTAGCGACTGAGGTGTGTGGTAGCGGAGGAGAGTTAGGTAAAAATTGGGGTGGATCAGTATAATACGGGATTTGATATGGTAAGATACATATAGCTTGACGATGAGACGATGAATGTGAGGCGATGTTCAGAACGTAACAGGCCCACCCCTGCAGACTCGCGTCGCCGGTGCGATGCAATTTGAGGTGCAGCCTACTTGCCCCTGCAAGTGGTCATGGTTTCGAATTTTTCCTCACTTGGGGTATCCTGCAGGTGACTGGTCGATGTGAGAAGTGTAACCGGATGATGAGGTGTCTTTTTAGGTTACTTCCGTTTCTGCGTTGCAAATGTCTGCTGAGAACCCAGTTTTCTTGACGCAAAGCAAGGTTTTATAACGTTTGGTCAGCGATGTATTTTGAAATTGTTACATATATGTAATAATATGGTCTTTTCTTTTTATTTTCCATTACAAGTGAGTTTTGCATTAGTGTAGATTGTTCATACATTTTCTTATGAATTCGCATAAGATGTAGAACTGGTCGTATGTAGTGAATATGTAGATGGTGCTCTTCTGAGAGGGATTTTATTTCAAGGAAAAAGTCGGGAGTGGTATGAAGGACATATAGATATATAGGTTATCCGTGCTATTATTAAATTCCGGGTAATAATCGTTACAAATGTTGTTATATATATATATATATATATATATATATATATATATATATATATATAGTTGGTTAAAATATTTTAATACATATACAAATGTTGTATATATATATATATATATATATATATATATATATATATATATATATATATATATATATATATATATATATATATATAGTTGGTTAAAATATTTGATAGGTTTTCATAATTGTGTATTGCCCTTTAAATATTTGATATTTATATATAAAATGATTACTACTACATAGTTAGTCAATATTAACTTTCTGTTGGTTGGCAAGAGTAGTTTTAGAGGTATGATTCATTATTTCGATGTAAGGTAGCTATAATTAACTTTTAGGTGTTTAGTATGTTTGAAAGCTTGCTAAATATAGTGAATTTTGCTATTTGAGAAATATGAATGTTTAGAAATAGACATTGATCGAGCTAAGTAGTTCTAGCTAAATTTTAAGTATTTTCGGGGTTTGATAAATATTTGTTTTTTTGGAACTTTAATCACTAAGTAGAAAACCTTGAGATATAATGAAGTATTTCTAACACATTGTTGCATTGTTTTCTTGATATTCGCCTCATTCATCGATTTTGGTAGGAAACTTTTGGAAATCGTCCTAGCATCTCCGCGGCGCCTCCTCTTCTTTTTTTGAAATTGGGACTTATGGGGTCCGAACTTGAGTTAGTGAAGTATGGCTAATATGCCCTTGGAGATCGAATCGATAGATAGCCTCTATTGTGTTCTGTATCTCGCTTTATATCTAGTTCTACAACGATTTTCTTTCGAATGACACAATATGCTACATGGGCTTTGCGTTAATTTAAAATAATAAAATACGAAAAAATAGCCTTTGCTTACATAGTTATTGCCTAATTTTCTTAACAGTTATATGTATAGTGCATGTAGTTTATATTGTCCATATTTAATTTAATTTACTTGTTCGTATTTTTATTAGGTTGTTTATAATTTGGAACGGTGTATATTCAGAAATTGCTCGGTTATCTATGACTGAACTAGCGAAGATTTGTTACTATATAATTATTTGTATGATTTCAATCTAGCTACTATCTGCCATTACTCTTCTTTAAACATTAATACATATGTGCATTTTTGTACCAATGAAGTCGGTAAAAAAATTAACAATACTGATATTGTTGCAATACCTTATGCTAACTTCATTCGTCCATTACATATTTTATTATACATTCGGGGTATTATAATAATTTGTCAAAGTTCTTTGTGGTATAAACATTTTTTACAAAGATTATTAAAACTTACTTGATATTTAACGAGATATGATAGTTATATTTCTTCTTTCTTCTTTTAATTTGGTGAATTACATTAAAATAGACCTTTTTCATAGGTGTGGAAATGGTAAAAATTGGCATTACTCGATGTGTTAATAAGTTTACTTAAAAATCTTCAACATTTAAAATTTATATATATCATCGAAAAATGCTCTTATTTCATCAATTGTGGATATAGTCTATTTATTGATTGATAACTATAAAAATACTATATAATATACTATGATATACTAGAATACTATAACTACTGTAATTATTTTATAAGCTTTGTTCGTACCCTACATACAATTTGCATAGCAATTTGAAGAATTGCTGCCAGAATTACACAACAAAACAGTGGAAAAACATAATGCAACAATCAAAGAAGATGAAACTGAAATGGACAATTTAATAGCTGAGAATACCTTACTCAAGCAACTACTGAATGAATTGCAAGATAAAAACCAATTGCAGAAAGACTTTATAGAACTGCAAAAACAACAAATACTGAGATACCGATAAATAATAAAACATATGCAGAAGTGATGAGTGATATTAGGACGAACCCGAAGCGAGTTCCTAGAATAACGATTAAGGCCAATTACCCCAACCAGGAAAATACAATGGAATTACTCACGAACTGCATAGTCTCAGAGAAGACTATTCAAACTAAGTTCATTCGCAAGAAGAATGATAAAGAAATAGAAATTAGTTGTATGATTATGAAAAGTATAGAAACAGCGGAGACTGTTCTAAACAATAACCTAATAACTTATGAAATCAAGATAGAACAACAAGGTAATCCAAAAATAAAAATTATTGGTATAAACAATACTACAAATATGGAAGAACAGGATATAGAAAATGATATCAATGAAAGAAATTTCAAGCAATTTAATGACAATTGCTCGGTACTGCATATGTACACTAATAAAAGAAACAAAACCAGTACAATTCTCAATGATGTAGCACCAGAAATTTATAAGTTTATATGTGAAAATAATAACAAGATTCTTGTAGGTTACGAATTTTGCAAAGCTTATGATCCGATAAACGTCCCTCCTTGGTTCAACTGTGGAAGATATGGACTAATGCATCCAAATATAGAAATGAATCTGCATGTATTAAGTGCTCTGATAAACACAATGTGAGTGAATGTAAGAATACTAAAACTAAATGTGTAAACTGTAATTTTAATAATACTAAATACAGAAAAGCTTACCAATGGATCACTTACCAACAGACAGACTCAAGTGTAGTATACTTAAAAAAAAATATATTAACTCTATTGATTACCCGGTCGCGCCTACATTACCGACATGGAATGAATCAAGTGGACTACAACAAATACGTAATATACAAACTATTAAGCTGCTTTACCAAAGGCAGGTGAAATCAGTGAAGAGTATTGTAAATAAACTAAGTGCAGCCAATTCCCCTACACAACAACAAAACAACGAACAACTGACATTATCAACAAGTCCAGAACCTTCACCAGAATCTACAGCAACTACATAATGGAAGAACAAATAAACTTAATCGAAGAAATACAAAATAGCATTCACAAACAAGAGAGATTATATAAGGATCTTGAGACTTTTAACAAAGAAAGAAATAGTAACAATAGTTTGATTTTATACTTAAATATTAGAAGCCTAAATACCAATTTTGAAAAGCTTCTAATCTTTATTAAATCTCTTCAGATAAAACCATATGTTATTGTATGTACAGAGGTATGGAATTTAACTCATTATCAGTCTTATAGAATTAAGGACTACAATTTATATTATAACTTCGTAAAAATTAATAAAAATGATAGTGTAGTGGTATACGTAAAAGAAAATATTATACACACTAATGAAACGATAGAAATAGGCAAACTAAACATATCAAACACTATAATTACATTAAATGATAATAAACAACTAGAAATTTCATCTCTATATAGATCACATGGACTGAATTGTACTGAATTTAATCTGAATTTCATAACTTATTTAGAACAAAAAACAAAAGAAAAAAATTATATTATAATTGGCGATTTTAATATACTCGTAAATATACAGGATTATAATGCTATTAGCGTAGATTTTCTAAACAACCTATTGGAAAAAGATTTTCTCCCAGGATTTACAAATACCATAAGACCATCAAGTATAACTACGGATAAAGGAACGTATTGTGACGTGTATTTCGCGTCCCAATGTCATTAAAACACGGGCAGTCAATCGCGACCGAATCACCCGTCACCAGAGCCGAGCATTTTTGATTAAATTGTTATTGTTATTAATGGGGGGAATTGTTATTTTATTTTGTTGAGGGAATGAGGATAAGAAGGCGCGACTGAGGAAAGCCGCAGACCGGCACACACATCCACATAACGGCTCCAGCTGATCGCGCCGCATCGAAGACTGCTCGGAGCAAGCACCGACGTCGAGCCTATACACACACACATGCACGGCACCAAAACCACTGCACTCTGTACGCGCGACCCTCTCTCTCACGCTTGCTCTTTCTTCCTCGCCTCTCGAGGATGATGAGCCACTGCCCGCGCGCATACACACACACGCGCGCGCGATCGCCCTCTCTCCCGATGCACGCAGACGCGGGAGGAGAGAGGATTCACAGCAGCAGCGGCGGTTTCCTCGAGGCACGCCATCTCGGCTGTAGCCACGAGAGAGAGAGAGAGAGAGAGAGAGACCGACGCGGCTGTCGACAGCCTGGGGAGAGCTAGCAGCCGGTCTATCGTAACGTAGGCCGACGCGCGCACGTCGCCGCTGCCAACTGTGATGGTCCGGCGGCGACAAAACCAAAAGCGCCCGATATAGATATACACGCCGGGTTTCCCGCGCGTGTATATTTAACAATTCATATTGCCCGCGCTTCCTGGGCAGGGCGGCATTCGCGGAGCGGACCAATGGAAATTAGCGACTCAAATCGCCGCAGACTTAGCCTTGATTTTCGCATTTAGGGAAAATCAAGGCCAATCACCTTGAAGGAAGGGGCGGAAGCAACAAGTGTGTGAGCTGAAGGTGGTCGAGAAGATGAGCTAAAATTTTGGAAGAGATTTCCGCCCTCTCCGATTTTGGACATTGCCTGCCTGCCCGTTGTAGGGGATAGACACACGTTGCGAGCACCTTACGTATTGTAAAATTGGCGGACATTATAAGCGAGGATATTATCGGAGGAAACAAAAGCGACCGGAGTATAAGGAGCACCGTTAGGCGTCCAGAATTAGCGACGGTAAGTGGACTATAATTGTCGAGCTTCCCTCGGCACTTGTAGGTAAAATTATAATTTAACAGATATCGCACATTGCCGCCATGTGCTCGGGGTTAATGAAATAAACTCGTGGTGGTGTGACACCGTTGTCTAGAATCAGTGCGCGTCGGGCCAGCTTGAAAATTACTAATATTAGTGTGGGGGGAATTACGCAATTCGGAAAATTCGGGAAACGTGGTGATTTGGTCGTCGCGGGAGACGCGTGCGAGGGCTAGCGTAGCCATATTATATAGCGACCGGTATAATTATTCATTCCTGATTTTCCACTTCACGGAACATCCTCTGGGAAAGGGCTCGTGCAGAGTTAGCCGCGCTTTACCTGGCGGTCATTAATATAGATAAATTCGGTAAAGTGCCGAACAAAAGTTTAATAAATAACCAGAGTAACGAAATATCACGTTACAGTGTATTGATGACATTTTTGTCAAAACAGGTTTTCTCATCACTAAACCAATAACACTTATGGTGCCCATAACTGATCATCATCCATTATTTTTAGAAATAAAAATGGTAGCCCTAACTCAAATAAATAGACAAAATTTGACATGTATTATTATAATTACAAAAAATTATTCAATAATGCTATGAAAATAAATTGGTCAAAATTTAAAAATACAAAAGATCCAAGTGAAACTATGAAGGAAATAATAACAGAAATTAAAATTTGCATTGAAAAATCAAAATACAAAAAAACAAATTTGGGCAACTCCAAGAAAACCCCCAGGAAAGACTGGATAACAAGAGCAATATTGAACTCTTGTAATACAAAAGAAATACTATACAAACGACTAAAACATAATCCAGATAATGATGAACTCAAAGACAATTACAAAAAATTTGTTAAAACTCTAGATAAGGTCATTAAAGCAGCTAAAATAGAATATGATAAGAAAACAATATAGATTAATAGAAATAAGCCAAGAAAACTCTGGGCTTGTATAAATAATAAAATTGGGAAAAATAAAATCAGAAATGATACTACTATTACTCAGTTGAAAACTGAAGATAATAGAATAATTAAAAGTGGGAAAGAAATTGCGAACAAAATGAATAAGTACTATTGCAAACTTGAAGAAACACTGAATAAGAAACTAAAGATACCAAAACATACAAAATTAGAACTACCTAAAAGTGATCCAAAAACAATCTTTATAAAACCTAGAGACGGATTTGAAATTACAAAGATAATAAACAATTTAAAACTGAATAGCGGTGGTGTAGATAATATTAATGCAAAGGCATTGATAACTATAGCTACAACTACAGCAGTATAACTACAACTACTTTGGCTTATGTAATTAATAGCTGTATCGAAACATCAATTTGGCCAGATATTCTGAAGGAGGCTGAAATGATACCAATATACAAATAAGGGGAAAAAATGAGATGGGAAACTATAGACCTATATCGTTAATATCAATTATAGCAAAAATTTTTGAAAAAATCATACGCAATATAATTATAGACTTTATAAGCCATAGTAATATATTAAGTAAAAAACAATTTGGATTTATGAAAAATATTGGCACTAAAGATACATTAAGCCTTATATCTAAAACAATTTATGAAAATTTAGATCAGAGTAAACCCATAGCTATTACATTCCTAGATTTGGCAAAAACTTTTGACACAGTAAATCATAAAATACTGTTAGATAAGCTTTACTCATATAATATAAGAGCATAGGCGCATAAACTAATTACAAATTATTTAACCAATAGAAAACAAAAAGTAAGAATAGGTTTACATGTAAGTGAATTTGAAAACGTTAATACTGGTGTCCCTCAAGGAACTATACTTGGGCCTCTACTTTTTATACTTTATGTGAATGACTTGCTAACTAACATGCCAGATAATTCCATCCCGTCCTATGCAGATGACACTGCTGTAATAGCAAATGGAAAAACTTGGTCTGAAGTTGAAAACAAAATGAATAAATACTTAGAAGATGTCTCAACGTGGCTTAAGCTAAATAAATTAATATTAAATGTACAAAAAACAGTTTATATAACTTTTGGAAACTATTGTGACAGTGTGTCACAGAAAATTAAAATTAAACTCAATACTGAAATACTAAAGAGAGTGAATCAAGCAAAATATTTGGGTATAATTTTCGATGAGAATATGAGATAGACCAAACATTTTGAATATCTTATAAATAAGACAAGATACCTGATTTTCATCTTTAGTAAAATTTCTAAATTCATGGAAATTAATACTTTAAAAATTATATACTATGAAGTGGTGCCTATCAAAACAAACTACACTTATTGCAAACAGTTCAAACAAAATTTTTAAGAATTATAATTAAAAATACTTTTTAAAAAATAATTCTACTTAACCTGCACCAATTATTCGCAAATGAGAGTCTTCGGTATAACTATGATAATTTTAAAGATCAGTATATAACTCGACCAGTAAAACAAGAAATAAACTATTCATTTTACCAAAATATTACAAAACTGTTAGTACTGAAAATAGTTATATTAAAGCAATCAGTATCTTTAATAAATTGCCAAATGAACTAAAAATTTTAGATATACAAAAAAAAACCAATATAAGAAAGATACAGGATTGGTTGAGAAATAATGAATGAATTAACACTGCAACGACAACAGTTTGCCAACAATTTAAATTATGTCTTTTATCGCTGTGCAACCAAGATGAATGTGTATGCCAATGCCAAATATCCTCTAAATTACAGTTTTTACTGCAGCAGAGAAAAGCAGCACTCATTGAAAACAAACTTCACATTAGTATGTATGGATCCAGAGAAGACTCAGTATTGGCTAATAGTATAATGCTTGATATTAGAACATAAATTTGTGCTCAAGACAAATGTAAGTCATACAATAATCGCAAACATCGGCGTATCTTCAACTACAATTATAATAAAATGATAAACTCATACCCAAAAATCAGCAATAGTCTATATAATATAACAAACGAAATAATAAATATATGTACACACAAAACGGAAAACGGAAAAGCGAATATCAAATACATAAAATTTGTTAATGGAGCGAATAATGATTTAGATGTTAATAAAGATCCAAATATAGAAAAATATAAACCAGTTGAAACGGTCTTCACTAAGATCGATGAAATGGCTGAAAAGAACAACAAGAAAGCTAGAAAAACGGAAGCAACGGCTGCTCCTGGACAGAAGATTAACAAATCAGCAAGTCACAGAATGACATACGGAGATATCAACTACCTAGGATCGAACAAGGCGATTTTTTACTTAGACAGAGGAATAAGAAGAAAACAATTTTTCACAAACTCAATGTATCCACTTAAACAACAATCATCTTATAATGATATTGTAGTTATTGACGATATAGTTTTTACATCAAACTGCAAATGTGATTCAGCTAACCAACACAAAGAGATGTTCCCACATTACAGAGTTACCTGTGCTGTTGGACTTACTTGTCCGGCTAGGCTCAACACCATAGAAAGAATAGTATATGCAAGAGATAAACACGCGACAATAGAAAAATTTACGACGGCAAGATCCATGTAAGTGAGGTTTTGGTAATACTATAATGCTAGGTCACAATGATTAAATTATAAGAATAAAATTATATATAATATCGAAGATAAATGTACAAAAATATAGAATCTTAAGCATGTGCAATGTAATCTTAATGCGAATTAATATAATGCCGTCGTCACATTATTACTAACTATATCAAAATATAGAATCTCTAACACAATTTATAATGATAATATTAATTAATAAGGGTTTCTGTGGAAATGTTAAAGTGAAATTATATATCACTTTTAAATTTTTAATAAATTATAAATAATGTCATATAGAGTTGGGATGAAGAGTGTCAGAAGACTTTCATAACCTAACCAAATTATGTACGGATGAATGGTGAAGGATGGAATGATCCATATCTGGAAGTCTGACGTAGATACATTCTATCCTTATGAATGAATGACACTTGCATTGTACGGTTTTGTATGGCTGGAGGTTTTTGCTGCAAAGAATACAGTAAAACTAACCAGCACTTTTTTGTTTTTGTACCAATTCCCTCTGCATGATTTGCAGCATTATAGTGTGTTATTGTGTAAATAATTTCTACTCAGTATCGAATTTAGCAAATGTTATATGTATCTCTGGAATAAATAAATAAATAAAATATATAAATTATTTCTGTTCAATGTACGGAAAGCGTAGGCGGTTCTTATGCACTTCCTTCATTTGATTTTCTCCTAATTGTATCTTTACATTTCTATTTTCACAAATATGTAACACTAAATAAAGACCAGTATAAGGATCATCGATTTATGAGGCTTGGAACCCTTTTGCAACTAAACGTAATCACCTACTTTTATTTCTACGTGATTGGCCTTTAAGTCGTAATATCGCTTTGCTCTCTCCTTAGCTAGGGAGATTAATTCGGCAGCTATTTGACTTAGGGCGCTCAGGCATGAGATAAGATCTTGCATGTAGTCGGCGTACGCAGGTAAGAGGTCGTCGGCGGCGGGAGGATCGCTCGACGGTAATCGAACTAGACGCCCAAACATAAGCTTGTAAAGTGTATAAGTGATCGATTCAGTTTGTCCGGAATTATGATTAAGCATGGCTAATTCAACCCATTCATCCCATTCCGCTACTTTGGAAATAAACATTTTAAGAAATTCGCTCTGCGGCGTGTGCGCTCGCTCAAGAGAACCGTTCGACTGCGGGTGCAAAGCGGTAGTTTTTATTTGCTTGATTCTAAACCTTTTGGCTATGCGTTCCGTTAATCTACTCAGAAAATTAGTCCCTTGAACTGTTAATATAGCTGGAGGAGCTCCGAAAATACAAACTAATCTATTTATGAATCCGTCAGCTACTGAGATCGCTGTCTGATCGGGAAGGGGAACAAAAATTATAAATTTCGAAAAATTCGGAAAAAGCATGTATTTATTACCTATTTTAGTTTTAGGCAATGTTCAGACTATATCAAGAGCTACTTTAGCAAACGGGATTGCTGGATAAACAGTAATAATTAAATTTCGCTTGGTTTTAAATCTAATTAATTCTTTTAATTGACATTGCTTGCATCTTTTAATTAACTTTTGCACTTCCTGCTTAAGATTTTCCCAATTATATTTGTGGCGCCCCCGGTTCATCGCCGCAAGCAGCGCCTCTGTCCCCGGGAGCTGTACAAGCTCGGCAGAGGCGGCCATCTTGGGCTTGCTTCTCCCCCACTTCGAGGTGGCGAGAAGCGAGTCAGAACCATCTTGCCTCTCTTTCCAATCGGACGCATCGGCAAGCACCGCTCGACGATCGACTTATTGTACCCGACGAACAAAGTTCCAATAAAGCCTAATTTACTTCAATCATCGTATTTTCTCTCACTTTTCCTGGGAACGATTCCCAAAGTGGTGACCCGACGTGATTTTACAAGGTGAGAGTACAAAGTGCGCGATTTCACGGGCTAGCTACTTACATTTCGTAGTACACTGTCTCGCAGGACGCCTCCTCGAGCAACGCCACGTTTTCGCGCATTCCAGTTAACTTTTGCATCGCTCTCGTCTTCGAGAGCCGCGAATTTTCCGAGCAACCTCGAGTTTTCGTTTTTTTTTCTTTCGCACAGAGAAAACTCTCCCACGTCTTCTTTCGTGTAAATCGCCTCGTAATAGGCGCGGTGACATTTCATTCGCCTCGCACGCACGGGAGAGCGAATTTTCTTGCCCCGAGCAATTTTTCTTGCCCGGGCGTCGCGATTTCTCGTTTTTCAGAGAATCGCGCTCTCTATGTCCGTTATCGGCAATAAAGAGGACGCCGGCGTCGCCATCTTGCCGACTATTCGCACGACCCACGTGATTCCGGTCGCATCGAAGGCGATTTTCGCCCTGCCTGCCCTGCAGCAGCCGCCGCGCGGGCCGCCAAGCGCCGCTCTCGCGGACCAGCGCAGCGCAGCAGCCGTCGCGCGTGCGCCGCCAAGTGCCACCGTCGCCGACCAACGCAGCTCAGCAGCCACCGCGCACTGTCGAGCGCCACCGCCGCTGTCCAACGCAGAGCAGCAGACGCCGCACGCGCTAGCAAGCACTCGCCGCTGACGGCGTAACGCCGCCTCGCCGACTGTCGAGTTTTACACGGCGTTTTTAACGCCACAGCGACGAACAACGCTGCAAGGAGCCATGCCCCACTCGGGGACCAGCAACACCGACGACACCACTGCACGGTCTTCTGCACCTACCGTCGAGTCAGCAACCCAGTGCAAACTGCCCATGTTCTGGAAGTTCGACCCACGGCTCTGGTTCCTCCAGGTCGAGTCTGCGTTCGACATCAACCAGATTAGCGCCGACCGATCAAAGTACAACCTGATCGTCACACACCTCTCATACGACGTCCTCCAAGAGGTGTCCGACATCCTGCTCAACCCGCCGGAAAACAGCCGATACGAGCACCTCAAACAGGCGCTCACGTCACGCCTGACGGACTCGTCCGATCAGCAGCTTCACCGTTTATTTTCAGAGCTCCAGCTGGGCGATAAGAGGCCCTCATAGCTTCTCCGCCAGATGCAGTCGCTCGCCGGCACGGCCGTTACGGATACTGCCCTGCGCGTAAAATGGTTCGACTTTCTGCCACACAACGTAAGTCGCCTATTGAAGGTCCTCAAAACCGACGACCTCGGAGACCTGGCCTCTATCGCGGATGAGCTCGCCACAGGCGACCCAGCAGTCGCAGCCGTGACCGCCTAACGTCCCCGTTCAGCCACACCGCCGTACAGGCCTCCGACGGAGGACGGCAACGCCTCCATCGAGCAGCGACTCGCCAACCTCCAGGCGACCGTCGACCAGCTCCTCGCTCGCCGAGCCCCCGCGGATGCAGGGTCCAGCCAGCAGCCCCAGCAGCGACCCAGAGGCCGCTCGCACTCGCGCTCCGACTCAGGTGGAAACTCGAGCCGCAGCGTCTCTCCGGCCGGTAACCAACAGTGGTGCTGCTTCCACCGGACCCACGGCCAGCAAGCATCCAAGTGCAGGCCTTCCTGCTCGTTTCTCAACACGGGAAACTAGAGGCACGAGCCCCGTATCAGATGGCGGAGGTTCGCGCGTTGACGAAGAATCGCCTGCACGTATACGAGAAGGAAACCCGCCTCAGGTTTTTGGACAACACAGGATCGGTAATCTCGCTTCTGCCTCGTTCCGTTTTCAGGCAGTACCAACTCCGACAACAACTGACACTCCATGCAGCTAACGCGTCGCCCATCTCGACATACGGCACGCATAAGATGGTGTTGGACCTGTTCCTGCGACGCCCGTATTCGTGGGATTTCACCGTCGCCGACGTGCAGACCCCGATCCTCGGAGCCGATTTTCTGGCTCATCAGAGCCTCGCAGTCGACCTTAAGGCTAAGCGTCTCATCGGCATGATGACCTCGCTCTCAACTCCAGGCTCGCTAGCGGTCCCAGCGGTATACAGCGTCTTGCTCGTCGCTTCTATTGATCCCCCGCACCGTTACGCCGAGCTGCTCCTGGAGTTCAGCGACCTGACGTAGCCCGGCGGTTCCACCGCCAATCTGCCCGACCTGCCAGCGACTCTACACATCGAAACTACGGGGTCTCCTGTCACCGAGCGCCCCCGGAGACTCACAGGGCCACGACTCGCCGCAGCCAAAGCCGAATTCGACCGGCTGCTGGCCCAAGGAATCATCCGACCGTCGTCTAACGATTGGGCGAGCCCACTACACCTGGTGGAAAAGGCTGACTCCTCCTTTCGAATAACGGGAGACTATAGAAGCCTCAACGCCCGTACCAAACCGGACCGGTACCCGTTACCCGTTGTCGGGGACCTCCTCCAGGAACTACACGGAAAAGTTTTTACCATCATCGACCTCCGTAAGGCGTACTATCAGTTCGCCATAGCGCCTGAGGACGTTCCGAAGACCGCCATCACCACACTCTTTGGCCTCTTCGAGTTTCTCAAATCTTCGCTCGGCCTCAAGGGCGCAGTTCAAGCGTTGCAGCGGGCCATGGATCATCTCCTGCGTCCGTACCCGTTCACGAGATTCTATCTCGACGACGTGATAATCGCCTCTGAGAACCACGAGCAGCACCTGAAGCACGTCCGCATCATTCTCGACTTCCTGAGGGCCGCCGGTTTTCGCATCAACCCAGCCAAATGCTTTCTCGGAAAAAGCTAGGTGACGTACCTCGGCTACGTCGTCTCCACTGCAGCCAAGGCCCTGATTGATCACTGGATCTGCTATTTCGGCACGCCTCTGACGATCATCTCCGACCAAGGTCCATAGTTCGAGGGCAAACTTTTCAGCGCCCTGACCCAGCTCATCGGTTGCAGCCGACAACGCACCGCTCCCTACCATCCTCAGTCGGATGGTATGGTAGAGCGGTTTCACCGAACCCTCAAAGCGACGCACATGTGCGACCCGCTCACGCCATGGCCTGACGCACTCCCAACGGTGTTGCTCGGCCTTCGCTCGTGCTTCAAGGAAGACCTACAAATATCTCCGGCCGAGATGCTCTACGGTACAACGCTGAGGATGCCGGGTGAATTTGTCACCACCCCCAGCCATCCAGAAGCTGACGCTCCAGCCTTCATCAAGGACCTTCGCCGCCTGACGCAGGCAATCAAAGCAGTCCCGGCCTCGAGACATGTCCAGGATCACCATCCTTTCGTCTACAAGGATCTCCGGACGTGCACGCACGTTTTCAAGCGAGTCGACACGATTCGCAAGCCTCTGCAGGCCCCTTACACGGGCCCACACAAGATCATCCGGCGCATCAGCGAGCGAGTGTACGTGGTCGACATCGCCGGCTCACACCGCACGATCTCCACAGACGGCCTAAAGCCGGCCTATGGAGACTCGGCCGACCCACCCAGCCAGCCTCCAGCGATAAATTCTATAAGGAATCAACAATTATGTATTGCATTTGCATGTCATTATAATCTAAAATCTTAAAAATGTTAACATTATCATAAGTTCTTGGACTGCAATATACTGATTATACTATATAATATTGACAATTACCTACACATTGCAGTTTGTTCGTCATTCGGAATAGTTGCAAATCTAGACATGTCTGGTGAGTACTTATATACACTGAAAGACTCATACACGCTGTGAACGGTCACGAAATCTGCAGCGCTGTTTACGAGCACGCGTGGCCGCTCGACGTTGGCACAATGTCGTGAGACAAAGCGCACGGAGCGCCGCCCTTCGAGCAGACGTTTTCTCTCTACGCATGGCCGTTGTTTACTTGCACGGTGCGGTATACTGTTGTATTGCGGCTTGTATGCGCATTATAGGTTTTTAATGTCACAATTTGTAGCTTTTTCTGATAATTCCAGTTAACCTAAACTAAAATAATAATATTTTGTTTTCAAGAGGAAATATGGAAGATACCATTTAGATGGTACTTCCAAAATTGGTAATTATTGGTAATATTTGTAGCATCAAATTCTATTTAAACGACTTTTTTCGATATATTCTATGCTAGTATTTTTTTAACCCATTTTCAAACCTATTTCAAACGTTTCAAAAACGGTCTTAGAACATCTTATGTGAAACGAATCTGCGGACATTGAGACGTTTTACCAACGTTTTTCAGACGTATTCAAAACTTTGCTTTTCAACGTTTGAAGGTTTGAACTCTAACGTTTTTAAAACGATCGAAAAACGTTATGTGTTAGCAGGGATTCTACTCAATATAAAATATTTTTGCTTCTTTTAAAATTCTATAAATTTATAAAATATTTGAAAATGTGTTTCGTACTACATTCAACTACCTTTTTTTATATCAATAATTTAAAAAAAATTCTTAATGTTTTATTACGTGTAAACGTTTCACCAACCAACTTAAAAATGATAACCATTTAAAAAACTTATTTCAATTTTGTTTCATTAAAAAACTATTATTATTAAATATTTATTTAACTCTTAATCGGGTCTTTTTCGAGCCATATATCATTTTTTGCTTCAATTTTAGCAACATGAATTTACAGAATGTTTAATAGAATGTTTAATGTAATAACTTACTGTTTTGTGCTAATTAACTAACTAGTATTAAAATATACTCATTTCAAATTGCAAGGTTGATTTATCAACTTTTGTAAAGTAAACATTAAAAAGTTTCTATTTCATAAAAAAATTATTTCGATGTGTCCTAATAAGATATACATATCTTTTTCGGGATAATTTTTCACACTAACTTTTAGGTCATAAAACTATTATAAATTATTAAGGAGGTTGTATATATACGTAGATATATGTCATTTATTTATTTATTTAAAGACCAGAAAAATTTACAGAAATATACATATTTATAAATTCTGCAGAGGTAAACAAGTTACCTGTTCGCAGATCCGGTATCATAATGACATATAGAAAAATATAAACAAAAATAACAATATATCGATATACTTAAGAATTAAACTTAGAAACTAATAACTTAATACTACAGGTCTTGTTTATGACCATATCATTTCTTAAATCATTTCTTAGTATATAAGTAAAACAGAGTAACACAATAACGCAACAGTGGTTTTAATTATTTTATATATGTAAGTTAGATTTTATCCAGCGTTTTAGTTTGTTAATATGGGATACTTTATCAGTAACTAAGGTATTTAGATCATTTGGAAGACTATTAAAAGTTACAATAGCTTTCGTATAACTATTCTTATTACTGACTTTTTTCTTATTACTTGGTATAACTAGGTTTTTTTTCCTCGTAAAACTTTTAGAATTGAGGTATTTAATCTTGAGACTAGAGTAGTGGTATCTTAGTACTTCAAAAGTAAATATTTGTTTAAGATTCATTGGATTACACAGGCACACAAAGGAAAAAAAGTTCTTGTTCCCGGAACCAAACTAGTATATCTTTATGTTTTTGGGGTCGCTGAATCCGAATCCGGTGACCGTTTGTCTCCATCAGGTCAGGTTCAAGGTCATTTAAAGGTCAAATGATGGAAAAATGGTCAAATCGATTAAAATTATTATTCCTATATATTTTGGTGGTCGCTGAAACCAAATCCGATGTTCATTTGATCCGACAAGGTCAAATTCAAGGTTATTTCAAAGTCAAATTTGTTTGTTCTGCTAAACATGAATTTTTCACTGCAGATACCGAAAGAACGGGAAATTTTACATCTAGATATGTATTCAATTTTTTGATAACATGACCCCCAAGGTCATTTCAAGGTCACTTCATGTTGTTGTATGGAGGATTCATATGAAAATTGCAAAAATCAGAAAATGTGTTTTTACGGGACTAAACTACTATGTCAATATGTTTTTGGGGTTTCTGAGTTGGAATTCGAGGTTCGTTTGCTTCCAGTATGTCAGGATAAATTTCATTTTAAGGTCAAATCCAACCCGGAACTACACTGAAGGAAAATTTTGGGAAAAACCCGCCTCGAAACAGCCGGAGTCCAGGGTACTTTTCCCGTTGAAAAACAACTCAGAAAAAATCCGAGTTTTGCCTTCACCGGGAATCGAACACTCGACCCCTGGCGCAAGCGTATATCTGCTAGTAAAAGCGTGCGCCTTAACCAACTGAGCCACGGACGCTATTTGAAGAAGGAGAACGTTTTCACCAAGATTTCAAAGATCTAGAACGAAGATTTCAGGGTAGATGGGATGAAAACATGATGGCAGATTTCTGTTGGATGTTGCAGAGAGAAAGCACGGAAAAATGAAAAAAACGCAAGAGAAATCTCTTGCACAGATCTTTTGAGGATAAACGAGTACGATATAAAAGAAGGCGAAACGATGAAGAAATAGAATAGTGAGATAAAAAATGCACGTTCCAGCGATTCCAGAAATATAACCGAGTGATGATGCGAATAGATTTGAACATTTTTGTTGGATTTGACCTTAAAATGTAATTTATCCTGACATACTGGAAGCAAACGAACCTCGAATTCCAACTCAGAAACCCCAAAAACATATTGACATAGTAGTTTAGTCCCGTGAAGACACATTTTCTGATTTTTGCAATTTTCATATGAATCCTCCATAGAACAACATGAAGTGACCTTGAAATGACCTTGGGGGTTATGTTATCAAAAAATTGAATACATATCTAGATGTAAAATTTCCCGTTCTTTCGGTATCTGCAGTGAAAAATTCATCTTTAGCAGAACAAACAAATTTGACCTTAAAATAACCTTGAATTTGACCTTGTCGGATCAAATGAACATCGGATTTGGTTTCAGCGACCCCCAAAATATATAGAAATAATAATTTTAATCGATTTGACCATTTTTCCATCATTTGACCTTTAAATGACCTTGAACCTGACCTGATGGAGACAAACGGTCACCGGATTCGGATTCAGCAACCCCAAAAAGATAAAGATATATTAGTTTGATTCCGGGAACAAGAACTTTTTTTCCTTTGTGTGCCTGTGTTATCTTGTATTACAAAAGTATTCTTATTCACTATTTTCAGAATTTTATTCTGTAGATTTTGCAATAAAATTAGAATATTTTGATACACCACTCCCCAAGCTATAATTTCATAATTTATTATACTATGAAAAGAAAGCATAGTATACCACTCTAGGTGTTATTGTTGGCATTGATTTTGAAATTTTATAAAAAATATAAACAAGATATTTTGTTCTATTACTGATATATTGTATATGCCTATCCCACTTCAAATTATAGTCGAAAATGACTCCTAAGTATTTACAGTTCTCGACTCTGTTTATTTTTCTATCCTTTATTTTAACATCATTTGCTTTGGTACACTGTCAGCATAATTTCCAAAAGTCATATATACAGTTTTCTCAACATTTAACGACTTTCAGAATTAAAATCGGATAACAAATAAAAAAGTCTCTACTATTTTGTGAACTTTTTCTTTTTTGAAGTCTAAATTTGATGATATCTAATTTTACAATAACGAATTTTTGTTAAAAAAAAATTTCACACTGACAAAAATCCTTTATTTCATAATATATTGACTTTAATATCATTATATGAGATTAAATTGTAGTAATAAGTGTTTGTTTTTTATGATATATATCTAGGTATACAACCTCCTTAATACTAATTAATGTTTTAACATTTCTTTGATACCAAAAACAGGGGGCAAAACAACCTAAAAAAGATAAGTCGTATTTTCTAATCGGACGACGCGAGATACATTTGTCTTATTTTACGTTACATCGATTTTATTTACTCCAGTAAATGAGCATTTTACTCTTGATAAAAAGTATACATAAAGCATCGGATAGGTATTGTACCTGTAAATTTACAAAATTTCTAACCTAAAATCAAATCGTGCATTCAATATAAGCACTCCTACAAATATACCCTCCACCGTGGAAGTAAAAGCATGCCACGCGTGCTCACTTTCGAGCGTGGCGTTTGGAACCTCGCAGCGTGCGAGCGTTTGGCCTGCACGCATGCTCGTATAAGTCTTTGTAGACGAGTGGGGGGATCCAACGACCACGAGTGGCGCTCCCCACCATCCATGAGTCTTTCAGTGTACATATTAATATTCATTTTTTACAAATGTTTCTTCTTTTAATTTATCTTTTTAATAGGAATTACAGATATCTTAACTGAAACAAAATATAAGGTATACCATTCACAATTATTCAGGAAATTAAATAAAATATCTGCACCGAGGACTAGACAGGAACGGGAGAATAATGAACAAAGTGTCTTCAGGGAACCACTTTTTTCATTTGATTCTCAATTTTGAAAGAATCTCTCTCTGCAATATTGTTTTTTTTTATTGTAACAAGAACGTCCCAGAGAGATATTTACTCGAAACTGATATTTGAATGAAAAAAGTAGGTTCGTAGTGGTCGGTGACGAGTGGGTTTAGCATTACTTGAATTCTTTACCAACTTTTTAAGTATTCGTTATGAATGTAATTTAAAAAAGAGTTAAAGAATTCAAGAGAAATTGCAATATCAATAACATTTTTATTGATTATTCATTTCATAGAAGTGTATGAAAAAAGTTAAAAATATTTATAAGGAGAACAAAGTGTATTTCTGATTATAACACAATGATTTAAAATGGCATTTGACTTTTGTCAAATCCCATTCGCCTAGTTATTAATTCACTTGGAACTTTGTGTGATGGGAGATTATGTAGGTAACGATAGGCAAAGGGCATTGTTTTGTTTCATTTGGTCTCTTTTATTAATTATAACATTATTTATTGTTTGGTCGGTAATATTTAAGAATAGAATTTTAAGTTTAATCGTAATTAACGATTTCTTAAAAAAACTGTATATAATAATCATAATGCACAGTAAAAAGCATTATTCGCAGTTATATAAAAATACATTGTTCACTATATTACAAATCGCAAAAATTAAGCAAATTGGAGGAAGCTGTGAGGGAGATCACATTTGAAGTGTTCTAAAATAATTTATTGCAAATGAAGTAGTAGAGCAGTATTTATGGTCTGGCCAACCCAGAAATGATTACGCAAAAATTAAATTTAAAACTAAAAAATTTAACAAGATTTTGGTTGGTATGTAATCGTACTCAAATACCCTGTTATAAATCGTGTAATTGCAATATAATATAATAATATATATTAGTTTAACTAATGTAATATATATATATATATATATATATATACCTTATATAAAAATACCTTATATAAAAATACCTTGTTATAAATCGTGTAATTGCAGATTTTTAAAATAATATATATTACATTATATAAACTAATTCTAATACATTAGTTTAACTAATATATATTATTATATTATATTGCAATTACACGATTTATAACAGGGTATTTGAGTACGATTACATACCAACCAAAATCTTGTTAAATTTGTTAGTTTTAAATTTAATTTTTGCGTAATCATTTCTGGGTTGGCCAGATCATGAATACTGCTCTACTACTTCATTTGCAATAAATTATTTTAGAACACTTCAAATGTGATCTCCCTCACAGCTTCCTCCAATTTGCTTAATTTTTGCGATTTGTAATATAGTGAACAATGTATTTTTATATAACTGCGAATAATGATTTTTACTGTGCATTATGATTATTATATACAGTTTTTTTAAGAAATCGTTAATTACGATTAAACTTAAAATTCTATTCTTAAATATTACCGACCAAACAATAAATAATGTTATAATTAATAAAAGAGACCAAATGAAACAAAACAATGCCCTTTGCCTATCGTTACCTACATAATCTCCCATCACACAAAGTTCCAAGTGAATTAATAACTAGGCGAATGGGATTTGACAAAAGTCAAATGCCATTTTAAATCATTGTGTTATAATCAGAAATACACTTTGTTCTCCTTATAAATATTTTTAACTTTTTTCATACACTTCTATGAAATGAATAATCAATAAAAATGTTATTGATATTGCAATTTCTCTTGAATTCTTTAACTCTTTTTTAAATTACATTCATAACGAATACTTAAAAAGTTGGTAAAGAATTCAAGTAATGCTAAACCCACTCGTCACCGACCACTACGAACCTACTTTTTTCATTCAAATATCAGTTTCGAGTAAATATCTCTCTGGGACGTTCTTGTTACAATAAAAAAAAACAATATTGCAGAGAGAGATTCTTTCAAAATTGAGAATCAAATGAAAAAAGTGGTTCCCTGAAGACACTTTGTTCATTATTCTCCCGTTCCTGTCTAGTCCTCGGTGCAGATATTTTATTTAATTTCCTGAATAATTGTGAATGGTATACCTTATATTTTGTTTCAGTTAAGATATCTGTAATTCCTATTAAAAAGATAAATTAAAAGAAGAAACATTTGTAAAAAATGAATATTAATATGTACACTGAAAGACTCATGGATGGTGGGGAGCGCCACTCGTGGTCGTTGGATCCCCCCACTCGTCTACAAAGACTTATACGAGCATGCAGGCCAAACGCTCGCACGCTGCGAGGTTCCAAACGCCACGCTCGAAAGTGAGCACGCGTGGCATGCTTTTACTTCCACGGTGGAGGGTATATTTGTAGGAGTGCTTATATTGAATGCACGATTTGATTTTAGGTTAGAAATTTTGTAAATTTACAGGTACAATACCTATCCGATGCTTTATGTATACTTTTTATCAAGAGTAAAATGCTCATTTACTGGAGTAAATAAAATCGATGTAACGTAAAATAAGACAAATGTATCTCGCGTCGTCCGATTAGAAAATACGACTTATCTTTTTTAGGTTGTTTTGCCCCCTGTTTTTGGTATCAAAGAAATGTTAAAACATTAATTAGTATTAAGGAGGTTGTATACCTAGATATATATCATAAAAAACAAACACTTTTTACTACAATTTAATCTCATATAATGATATTAAAGTCAATATATTATGAAATAAAGGATTTTTGTCAGTGTGAAATTTTTTTTTAACAAAAATTCGTTATTGTAAAATTAGATATCATCAAATTTAGACTTCAAAAAAGAAAAAGTTCACAAAATAGTAGAGACTTTTTTATTTGTTATCCGATTTTAATTCTGAAAGTCTTATTTTGTTCGTTGAAAGATTTCAGGGAGACTTACCGATATAAAAATGAAATAATATCGAAGAACTTGCAAAGTTACAGCCTATAATTTATACTTGTACACGTTCAACCTTACAAAAATACGTGTATTGACTGATAAACAATAGGCTACAACTTTGCAGGTTCTTTAACATAATTTCATTTTTATATAGGTAAGTCCCCCTCAAATCTTTCATGGAACAAAATGAGACCGTCAAAATTAAAATCTGATTACAAATACAAATGTCTACTGTATTGTGACCTTTTTCTTTTTTAAAGTCTTAATTTGGCGATATCTAAATTTTACAATAACGGAATATCGATATAAAAAATTTCTTTAGTTTGCCAAAAATCCCACATTTCATAATATATTAACTTTAATATCATTATGTGAGATTAGATTGTAGTAAAAAAATGTTTGTTTTTATGCCTTAAACAAACTGTCGTTAAATGTTGAGAAAACTGTATATATGACTTTTGGAAATTATGCTGACAGTGTACCAAAGCAAATGATGTTAAAATAAAGGATAGAAAAATAAACAGAGTCGAGAACTGTAAATACTTAGGAGTCATTTTCGACTATAATTTGAAGTGGGATAGGCATATACAATATATCAGTAATAGAACAAAATATCTTGTTTATATTTTTTATAAAATTTCAAAATCAATGCCAACAATAACACCTAGAGTGGTATACTATGCTTTCTTTTCATAGTATAATAAATTATGAAATTATAGCTTGGGGAGTGGTGTATCAAAATATTCTAATTTTATTGCAAAATCTACAGAATAAAATTCTGAAAATAGTGAATAAGAATACTTTTGTAATACAAGATAACACAGGCACACAAAGGAAAAAAAGTTCTTGTTCCCGGAATCAAACTAATATATCTTTATCTTTTTGGGGTTGCTGAATCCGAATCCGGTGACCGTTTGTCTCCATCAGGTCAGGTTCAAGGTCATTTAAAGGTCAAATGATGGAAAAATGGTCAAATCGATTAAAATTATTATTTCTATATATTTTGGGGGTCGCTGAAACCAAATCCGATGTTCATTTGATCCGACAAGGTCAAATTCAAGGTTATTTTAAGGTCAAATTTGTTTGTTCTGCTAAAGATGAATTTTTCACTGCAGATACCGAAAGAACGGGAAATTTTACATCTAGATATGTATTCAATTTTTTGATAACATAACCCCCAAGGTCATTTCAAGGTCACTTCATGTTGTTCTATGGAGGATTCATATGAAAATTGCAAAAATCAGAAAATGTGTCTTCACGGGACTAAACTACTATGTCAATATGTTTTTGGGGTTTCTGAGTTGGAATTCGAGGTTCGTTTGCTTCCAGTATGTCAGGATAAATTACATTTTAAGGTCAAATCCAACAAAAATGTTCAAATCTATTCGCATCATCACTCGGTTATATTTCTGGAATCGCTGGAACGTGCATTTTTTATCTCACTATTCTATTTCTTCATCGTTTCGCCTTCTTTTATATCGTACTCGTTTATCCTCAAAAGATCTGTGCAAGAGATTTCTCTTGCGTTTTTTTCATTTTTCCGTGCTTTCTCTCTGCAACATCCAACAGAAATCTGCCATCATGTTTTCATCCCATCTACCCTGAAATCTTCGTTCTAGATCTTTGAAATCTTGGTGAAAACGTTCTCCTTCTTCAAATAGCGTCCGTGGCTCAGTTGGTTAAGGCGCACGCTTTTACTAGCAGATATACGCTTGCGC
Source organism: Gastracanthus pulcherrimus (assembly GCA_949152435.1). Lineage (NCBI taxonomy): Eukaryota > Metazoa > Arthropoda > Insecta > Hymenoptera > Pteromalidae > Gastracanthus > Gastracanthus pulcherrimus. The sequence continues at coordinate 85,411,190 of OX424575.1, forward strand.
CAGGGGTCGAGTGTTCGATTCCCGGTGAAGGCAAAACTCGGATTTTTTCTGAGTTGTTTTTCAACGGGAAAAGTACCCTGGACTCCGGCTGTTTCGAGGCGGGTTTTTCCCAAAATTTTCCTTCAGTGTAGTTCCGGGTTGGATTTGACCTTAAAATGAAATTTATCCTGACATACTGGAAGCAAACGAACCTCGAATTCCAACTCAGAAACCCCAAAAACATATTGACATAGTAGTTTAGTCCCGTAAAAACACATTTTCTGATTTTTGCAATTTTCATATGAATCCTCCATGCAACAACATGAAGTGACCTTGAAATGACCTTGGGGGTCATGTTATCAAAAAATTGAATACATATCTAGATGTAAAATTTCCCGTTCTTTCGGTATCTGCAGTGAAAAATTCATGTTTAGCAGAACAAACAAATTTGACTTTGAAATAACCTTGAATTTGACCTTGTCGGATCAAATGAACATCGGATTTGGTTTCAGCGACCACCAAAATATATAGGAATAATAATTTTAATCGATTTGACCATTTTTCCATCATTTGACCTTTAAATGACCTTGAACCTGACCTGATGGAGACAAACGGTCACCGGATTCGGATTCAGCGACCCCAAAAACATAAAGATATACTAGTTTGGTTCCGGGAACAAGAACTTTTTTTCCTTTGTGTGCCTGTGTAATCCAATGAATCTTAAACAAATATTTACTTTTGAAGTACTAAGATACCACTACTCTAGTCTCAAGATTAAATACCTCAATTCTAAAAGTTTTACGAGGAAAAAAAACCTAGTTATACCAAGTAATAAGAAAAAAGTCAGTAATAAGAATAGTTATACGAAAGCTATTGTAACTTTTAATAGTCTTCCAAATGATCTAAATACCTTAGTTACTGATAAAGTATCCCATATTAACAAACTAAAACGCTGGATAAAATCTAACTTACATATATAAAATAATTAAAACCACTGTTGCGTTATTGTGTTACTCTGTTTTACTTATATACTAAGAAATGATTTAAGAAATGATATGGTCATAAACAAGACCTGTAGTATTAAGTTATTAGTTTCTAAGTTTAATTCTTAAGTATATCGATATATTGTTATTTTTGTTTATATTTTTCTATATGTCATTATGATACCGGATCTGCGAACAGGTAACTTGTTTACCTCTGCAGAATTTATAGATATGTATATTTCTGTAAATTTTTCTGGTCTTTAAATAAATAAATAAATGACATATATCTACGTATATATACAACCTTGTTTGGTCGGTAATATTTAAGAATAGAATTTTAAGTTTAATCGTAATTAACGATTTCTTAAAAAAACTGTATATAATAATCATAATGCACAGTAAAAATCATTATTCACAGTTATATAAAAATACATTGTTCACTGTATTACAAATCGCAAAAATTAAGCAAATTGGAGGAAGCTGTGAGGGAGATCACATTCGAAGTGTTCTAAAATAATTTATTGCAAATGAAGTAGTAGAGCAGTATTCATGGTCTGGCCAACCCAGAAATGATTACGCAAAAATTAAATTTAAAACTAAAAAATTTAACAAGATTTTGGTTGGTATGTAATCGTACTCAAATACCCTGTTATAAATCGTGTAATTGCAATATAATATAATAATATATATTAGTTTAACTAATGTATTAGAATTAGTTTATATAATGTAATATATATATATATATTAGTTTAAAAATCTGCAATTACACGATTTATAACAATGTATTTGAGTACGATTACATACCAACCAAAACCTTGTTAAATGTTTTAGTTTTAAATTTATATATATACTTTTATATTTATACAGAGGTATCGGACAAATACGATAAAAAGTCGTGTGAAAAATATGTAAGCTCATATTTGCAGCATGTGGGAAAAAAGAATGGAAAAAATCATGATCAATAATATTGATAATAATGTCATGTTCAATTATGTTATATTGAATAAAATAGAATTTGTACTAAAGATAAAAAAAATATTCATATTGAATTATTTACAAATTTCTAAACATATATTTTTTTTTTTTTTTAACGTCGCCATGTTTGTGCTCCCATGTGGTGCTAATTGACGACGGGGGTCTGCGGTGTGTTTGTAAACAAAGCACATGTAAGTTTTACAGTGGTGCTTGTATCAATCGGCAGAGACTAGGATTCGAACCCGGGTCACCAGCGTGGGAATCCGACACTCTACCGACTGAGCCGCCGCAGGCCCCTTTCTAAACATAATGCGAAGAATGGTAAATGGACTGTTTTCTTAATACATATACGGACATTACTGCCCTTACCCAGGTAGAGAGTTTTAGGCCTCACTTATAATTCTCTAACTTCATGTTTATAAAATACTCTGCTTTTTATAGTAGTATTATACAAGTTCTATATGGAAATGTTTAAAGTTACAATAAAATCTGATAATGCAATATTTAGAATAAACTCAATTGAAATAAATTCATAAATGTTAAAAGAAACTACATGTTATACATTCGTAAAGATTTCTCGAAGACCTCAAAACTCTGTACTATGTTAATTTCATTTAGAACTTAATTTAATATAAATTCATATGGAATTTATAATGTATTTATTTAAATACAGATTTTAAGTTAATTTTGAATTCAGAATGAACGTCATAAGAATTCATAATAAATACTTTTGTAGTTAATATCAACTATTCCAGAAACCTAAATTTCAAATAATGAATTCTTTTTATATTTGATAAGAATTTTGATAAGAAGAACTCTACACGTGCTGTTTCCGATTTCATTAAGAATTCAAAATGTACTTTGTACGAACTATTTCTGAAACATTTATGAATATTCTTTATGAATATTAAAAAAAAAAAAAATGAACACTTTAAGCTCTTCGTACGAATTATTTTCGTCGGTCATAATATGTTATCTTAAAGAACTCTTAATGAATTACTTGGGGACAAATTCTGAATAAAACGATGAAATCATGCCAACTCTTACGAACTCATTAAGAACTATTTGAGAATAGTCTTTGCCGTCTGAGAAAGCTTCCTTTTTGAGGAAGCAAAAAATAATTCAGAAGCTTGAATCCTATACTCACAATTTAATAGAAATATATTATCTCTACAACTATTCAAAGCTATGTAGAAAGAATATTACTATCCCTATAGTTATGATGCACTTAACCCCGCCCTCCACTTGAAAAGCTTGTAACATTGTTTGATACAAAAATATTTTAAAAATAAGCGTATATTATCAGGAAACGATTTTTAAAAGATTGACAGGCTTGATGAGAGTGACGAATCAGATAAAAGTATAACATCAAATAAGAGTGATATGTCCAGTGAGAGCCTCGATGAAACTTTGCAGCGTACAGTGGTTCACGATACCTCGTTCGAAACAAATGATGAAGAAGATGATTTATCTACTAATAAACATATTCTCATGTTCAATCAAATAGAGAATCTAGATAAAATTTATGGAGTGCGTAAAGAACGTACTAGGTTTATGATTGGTGACTCATCAATATACGAGGTCTGTCCCAAAAGTATCCGACCTACGTTCATATCTTCGCGCGGAGAGACTCATGCGACCTCTGGAGGGTACGAACGTCACCAGCAACTCCTAACCTTCTCATCAGTAGCCTGATATACCGATGAAACGCCTTAATTCCCGCGCAGCGTGTATTTGTTTACAACGACTTTTTTGCGTTCGTCGCAATTTGATTATTGTTAAAAATGGCAGAACGAACCGAATAGCGAATTTGCATAAAATTTTGCTTTAATCTCGGTAAAAGTTGTGCGGAAACTATTGAAATGTTGCAAAAGGCCTTTAAAGATGAGTGTATGGGCAAAACACAAATAAAAGAGTGGTATAGGCGGTTCAAAAGTGGCCGCACATCTGTTGACAGTGATCCTCGTTCATCAAGTCAATGTTGATTGTTTTTTTCGATTATGAGGGCGTTGTGCACCACGAATATGCCCCTATAGGCCATACAATTAATAAAGAGTATTACGTTGAAATTTTGAAAAGATTACGTAATGCAATCAGGAGAAAACGACCGCAACTTTGGGAAACCGGTGACTGGCTTCTTCATCACAACAATGCTCCAGCGCACGCATCAAACCTTGTCCAGCAGTATTTATTGAAACACAGTGTTGCGCAGCTCCGCCAGCCTCCATACAGTCCTGATATAGCTCCCTGCGACTTTTGGCTGTTTCCTCGATTGAAAATGCCGCTTAAAGGACATCGATTCGACAATAAACAGACTGTTGAAACTAATGCGACGAATGCACTAAATGCGATTCCGAGGTCTGACTTTCAAGAGTGCTTTAATAAGTGGAAACATCGATATGAGCGTCTTGTTCAATCAAATGGGGACTACTTTGAAGGATGCCACCCCCCGGATGACGAAGAATAAATCAAGCGCCGAGAAATCGAGGTAGGTCGGATACTTTTGGGACAGACCTCGTATCTTGAAGATAATAACGTGAAAGTGAATGATGTGCGATATCCGAAAACTTTGGGATTGTTGGAGCTGCTATTTGCAAAACATCCTGATCAAAGTGTTGTGAATTCAAACGATTTGCAAAATTATCGCAATATTCTCGAAATAACGAATGCTCATAAGAAAAAGTATAGAAGTGATGAATCCATTAGTACTCAGAATAGCAAGAAATTTACTGATATTATCGCACCACTATTTTCTAAAATAGAAGGTGAATCACTGCCTCGATACAAAATTGCTAAAAGAGATATAAGGATGGATTTGTGTACTGGGACCATCCAAATCAACTCGTAGATCGCCTCCGATTACTCTTGGCTGAACAATCGGCCGGAAATCTGAGTCACGTCAACAAGATCCACTCTATCATAGAAGAGCTCCAAGAAGCTAGGTATATATTTTAAAATAGAATAGAACCGCAAAATGAGACTTGACCGACACTTGACTGACCCTTGATCGACATATTTATGTCATAAAGTCAACGCTTTTCTACACATTTCGACACTTGTTCGACAGATTTCGACACTTGTTAGACAGATTTCGACGCTTGTTCGACAGATTTCGACACTCGTTCGATATATTTCGACATTTGTTCGACAGATTTCGACACTTGTTCGACAGATTTCGACACTCGTTCGACAGTTTTCGACATTTTTTGACAGATTTCGACACTTTTTCGTTATAATTATGTCATAGAGTCAACGCTTTTAGACACATTTATGTCACAGAGTCAACACTTGATCGACTCATTTGTAATAACTATTGACATTTGTCATAGAGACGCGTGACCACGTCTAAACCAATCATTTACGAGAATTACCGTACTGATCGCGTTAGCTGAACTCTGTCAAAGGGCGAGGCGCTTGTATTAGATCCTAATGTACATTATATATATTTCATTGTCGTTCTTGTGCATAAACCGTTTCCCGCAAGTGATTTTAACCCTCTAGATCTAAATATACAGAACCCTGACACGATAAATAAATTTCAATTTCAACAAAATGCATGTCGAGTTTAAGAAAAGTTAGAATGGAGTTGATCAACTTCTACTCGATGGTAATACTTTCTTCAAAGATAGATGTCGACCTGAAAATGTATACTGGAAATGTAAGTTTTTTAGATCGCATCGATGTTCGAGTCGTGCTGTTACAGAAGGTATCGAACTTATCAGTTGTACTCTACATAATCATGCCTCATCATTTTCAATATCTACAAAAAACATACAAAATTTTTTTCTCTCCGACAAATATTTTCTAAAATAAAATTCAAAAACTAGATTTTTGAGTTTCCGATTTATTTTTTAAAAAGCTTAAGGATTTTGAATTGGGAAATATTTTTATTTTACTGAAAAACACCTATTCTCTGCCGTTAAATTTTGTTTGGTGACCTAAGAATAATTCCGCAAATGCCCCTGTTCCGTGTCTGATTTGACGGGATTAATGCGGTATTTATAACCTCGTGAATCGAATGAGAAGGTGGTGTACGTCAGTACCTCTCCTCCAATGAGAGATTGGCGAATTTCGGTGTTTCTGAACTGGTTGGGAAAGGAAAAAGTGCTGAGCCCGCAGCTCGTCCTCGCGCTATTGTCCTCGGCGTGGCAGCGGTTATGTACCAAAATACCGTAAGAGAGAAGTACAATGTTTGTTTATGATTAATCGAACGCGATATTGGACGGAGATACGTTACAACGACTCATAAATACTCATAACTTTTAAATTTGCTACCATTTCTATTCTTCAAATTATGTTTTCTTTTATAAATAAACATGTCAACCTCTTTCTTTTGGAGCTCTTAACGATACTTTTAGTCTTCTACAATCAAATCGAACGTTTTTACGTACTATAAATGGTGGTCCATTATACGCCACCAAAAGTGGCTCATTATGCCCTACTTGCAATAATTAACGTTTCGTATCATTACTCTTTGTAATCTTAATGAAATAAAATGTTACAAAAGCAAAATAAAGCGTGAAACATATCCTAAAAAAGAAGCATTATCTGGTTTTTTAAATAAATCAAAAATATATACGGTTGGCGATTTGAAAAAAGTTTTTGTCGTTTTTCATATAATCTGATTTTTTAATTTAAAACATCACCGATTTTTAAAAATTTGTTCGCTTGAAGAATTATATCCATAGAAAGAAAATTAACTGACACAATAACGACAAGTAGATTAAGACGCGGAACAAAACATTTCGTCCCGCTTCTATAGCAAATATGGCTAGTGGCCCGTTATACCTCGTGTCCCGTTATACTCCAGTCTTCTCTATATACTTTTACTTTATAAACAATTAATATGATATCAAAGTTGAGTATATGTTGCTAAATTTTCAAAATTTTTATTTTCTGATCTTTTTGGCTAGTTCGTGGATATGAAAAATGTTTAAATTTCATTAGTAGTAATCCATTGGTCAGCTTAATATCTCGAACACTTGCAATTTGAAAAATCTTATTTCGGTGTCTAATTTGTTAACTGAGGTAGCTCTATGTGATTCAAGAAGAAAATTTATCTTTCTATCAAATTTATTGTTTATTAACTAGCAGTTCTGTGAATATTCGTTGGAGGCGTTTTGCTATTTTCCTGAATTTTACAACTTGGTTGTAAGGTTATTAGCAAAAATTATAAAAATTTTTGATAATTAAATACTTAAATAATTTAATTTATTTATAATAATTTATTAAAGTATCGCTCGACGTTCTTACGACGCGAAGTACATTGGTTGGTGTTCTTAATATAAAACTTTATTTTACATTTTTCTTAATTGTAAATTGTTAGTTAACTAATGAATATTTAGAGAAATAATTATACCTCTGTATTTCTTATTCTACATTTCTTTCTATGGCTAAACTTACTACTAAGGTGTAGGTGTATGTCTAAAAATTTTCGTTGAAAAAATGTTTCGAATTAATTAAACAAAAATTTAATTTATTTATAATAATTTTCTAAGGTATCTGATATTTTTGTCATGCCTGGTACAATTGTTGGTTCGCTAAATAGAAAAACGTTGTTTCGCATTTTTTTTAATTCTAAGTTGGTAGTTAACTAATGCATATTTAGAAGAATAATTATAAATATAAAATTCTTTTTATTTCGAATTTTACAAATAATGTATACTTTCGTTATCGTAGTGAAAGAAAAACAGATTTTGTTAACTGGTTAAATAAATTAATTGTTTAATTAAATTTTGTCAGGTACAGTTTTGTCAACATGGCATATATAGGGATACCAATTCGTTATATTTGGTTAATTCATCATATAATATGCAATAAATAATTTAATGTAAGGTTATAAGTATTCTTTTAAATTAATTGAAAAATACAGGAAAAAAAAAAAAAAAAAAAAAAAAATATATATATATATATATATATATATATATATATATATATATATATAAATTAAACAAAACAGCGTACGCTTAAAATTTTTAAGCTATTTTAGAGCTGTTTTTTTAAAAGAATTTATTATAGTTATCAAAATTGTATGAAATATTCATTCAAAAGACGTAAGTCTGCTACGGACTATAGCCAAGGGTTTGCAGATGATCCTCAAAAATTTTCAGACTGATTGAAATAAAAAATATATATATATGGGACATTCTTAGTCAAAAAAGCCACCCCCTCTGTCCAAAAATCAGAGGTTCAAAAAAATTCGTGTCCGGGCTTAAAATTTAGCTTAATATATCTACTTTCCATTACTGAGTAGTCTTTTTGAAAAATTCAAAATGGTGGGCTGGTGCAGCTCTAACAATACACCAATATCACCACGAAATATCAGTTAAATGTTCTTAAAACTTGCAGGGGCAAAGAATAAATTAGTAAAAAGATTATTTGCATGTATCTTGTCCCACTGAACACGAATCCACCATTAGTTTTGGTCTATGGGGCCACTTTTTGTCCATAACCTCAAAAAACAGTAAAAAAATGTAGGTTACGTGGCTGAGACTCGAAATAGTGGTAAAAAAATTAGGGACAAAGCTTATTCGTATTTTTTTCCCGCTGAATACGAATCCACCGTTAGTTTTGGTTTATGGGGCCACCTTTCGTCCGTAACCTCAAAGAACAGTAAAAAAATGCAGTTTTACGTGGCTGAGACTGGAAATAGTGTACAAAAAAAGCTCATCATCATTCTTCGTTGGTTTTTAACAGAGGAATACAATGCTGTTCTCGGTTTTAACCTTGACTCAAAAGCTCATTTTCAAGGTCATTTCAAGGACAACTGTTCAAACACAAGGTCAAATTGTTTAAATTTGACACTATTTTAGCTATTATTTTGACTGGAATGTCATGTTTATGATGGTATTGCGTCCTTCTACAGGAAGCTTTGTAATCGTAAAATTTTCAATTTCATAAAATAGGCGTTATAATCATGTTTTGAGGTTATGAAGTCCGAATCTCGTGTTTTTAGAAAATGTTTGTGTGGGCATATGTGTTTTTAATTTTGCAGTTAGATGTAGGGGCTACTTTTCGAAAAATAAATTGAACACAAAAATCAATATTTAATTAAATACTATGTTCCCAATCGTATTTGTTTAATTGCACATTTTTCGAAATAGAATGAGATGTTCTTTTCCTAGATTTCATTAGTTTGGATATAATTAGATTTTTTTTTTTCATCATAACCAACATCGAATATATCTTACAGCATAAAATATTGTAGGTTAAAAGAAAATATGCACTTTCCTCTATCGTTTTATGCTTTCATTTTTTCAAATAATCTTCCGAGGATAGTTAAACTCCATTCTTTTGTAGTGCATAACTCCTCCTTGAAGTCATTGTTTCTTCAACAGTCCTTCTAAGCATAGTTGAAGGAAATTTCTTCTCGTTGCGTAACTGCTTGCGTAACAGTCCTTTTCAGAATAGTTAGCGAGCTCTTACATTAGCGAACTCATTGTTTCTTCAACTGTCCTTGTAAGGATAGTTGAAGGAAATTTCTTCTCGTTGCGTAACTGCTTGCGTAACAGTCCTTTGCAGGATAGTTATAGCGAGCTCTTACAGTAGCGAACTCATTGTTTCTTTAACAGTCCTTCTAAGGATAGTTGAAGGAAATTTCTTCCAGGTGGGTACAGACTTGCGCAACAGTCCTTTTCAGGATAGTTGTCAAGCTCTCGAATCATTTGTAGTCATCAACTTTTCAACAGTCCTTCTAAGAACAGTTCAAGGGAGTTCCAACATCATGTCAAAAAAAATCCGTACAGATAGGTGCATCAATCCTTATAACGATGAAGGCGTACCTAATCATAAGGGTTCAAATTTAAGATCAATATCAAAAGCATTACTGGAGGAGTAGCCTAATGTACCAGTAACTGCCATGGTATGTAATGATTGTAGATTAAGACGTTCATTGAATCGATCTATAGCTGTATGAATATAGACGATTCCAATGATATCAGTAGTATGGAATGTAATGATACCTCGGCAGACCAAGGTACTGAGTGTCCAAATACTTCCTTAACTACTGAAAAAGATGCTTCATCTACCAGGTTACTTGAATTGGAAGAACTTCTGCAAGGATTAAAAGATAAATTCACAAGTTTGGAGGGTAATGATCCCATGAAGCTCAGAATCCTCACTATTGCGTCAGAATCTTGGAGTATAAGACGAATTTCACAAGAGTTTGATCCTTCCCGAACTTCAGTTAAAAAAGCTAAAGAATTACGATCAGCAAGTGGTGTTCTGGCCGATATTACAGCAAGAGCAGGTAAAAATATACCAAATGCTACAATTACATTAATTAATGATTTCTATAATGACGATACTATTGGTAGAATGATGCCAGGAGTCAAAGACACGTGTTCAGTTAAATTTGATGGTGAGCGTATTAAAGTGCAAAAACGGTTATTGTTAATGGATCTCAAAGAACTGCATACATTATTCAAAAAGACTTACTCAAATCATCCAGTTAGTTTCAGTGTTTTTGCAAAACTACGACCGCAACATTGTATTTTGGTTGGAGCAAGAGGAACTCACTCAGTATGTGTATGTACGATTCATCAGAACTGTAAATTGATGCTTGATGCAATTAAAATTAACAGCTTAACAAAAGAATCTGAAAATCCAATTCGTGATTATCATGATTGTTTGAAATCAGTTGTGTGCAAGACACCTACGCCCGATTGCTACCTAGATCAATGTCGTAAATGTCCAGATATTTCATTTTATTCCACGACATTACTTGAAATTTTAAATAGTGCCTTTATCGTTCATGTATAATATAGTGTATGGACAGCAACAGACAGGTCGACTTTGAAAATAGTTACGAGTGAAGTTTCTGACTTTGTAAATGAATTTTGTGACAAGCTACAGACTCTTAAACCGCATTCATTCATAGCGAAACAGCAGTCTCAATTTATTTCGTCAACAAAACAGAATTTAAATAAAGGAGAAGTACTTTTTATGTTCAATTTTTCTGAGAATTATTCATATGTAGTTCAAGATGCTTCGCAAGCATTTCACTTCAACAATCAGCAATGTACAGTATTCTCAATTATCTATTATTATAAAGAAAACTCTAAATTAAAACATAAAAGTTCCATCTTCCTCTCAGATAGTTTAAAACACGATACTTCTGCTGTCTTTACAATTCAGAAGCAATTGATTCCAGAAATAAAAAAAACTATTAAAAATGTTAAAAAATTGATATACGTCACAGATGGTTCAAAGCAATATTTCAAAAACCGATTCCAGATCGCTAATCTCATCAACCATAAAGAAGATTTTGGAATCGAAGAGGAATGGCATTATTGCGTAACAGCACACGGTAAAAGTGAATATGATGGTTTAGGAGCTATATTTAAAAGAGAGGCTTACCGAGCAAGTCTTCTAGCTAAACCATCTGAAGCGATTTTGACTCCAGAAGCCCTTTTCCATTGGGCAAGCAATCATTTCGAAAACATACAAATTTTTATTTATAGTAAGGTAGACCATGATAAATCAACACGACACTTGAATAAGAGATTCTCAACGGCATTAGCAGTACCCAAAATTTTAAAAAACCACTCGTTTACGATTCAACAACCAAAAACGGTAGTTATTAAACGATTTTCTAATGCTACCAAAGGAGTAGAATTTTATGCAGAAAATGCTTAGTATTTGATCCTTCAGAAACAAAAAAAAATGATTTTTTAAGAACCATTACCAAAATAGTGCAAAATACGAAAAATCTAATAATATCCAAAAATCTTCTAAGAAAAGAATAACTCTTTTAAATCCGGAATAATATTAATGAAAATACCGCTAACGATGCATTGGCACGTACCTTCTCTAAAATCGTTTATCGTTCCAATATGCATAATATAATGTTTGAAATATAGAATCTGTATGTTTTACTCCACTATAAGTAAGATTTACTCAGCTATACTCAACTAAACAATAAAACACACATTCATATGGAGATTTTATAAACACACGATGTTCAAACTCCATAACCTCAAAACGTGATTATAACGCGGTTTTTTATGAAATTGAAAATTTTACTATTACAAAGCTTCTTGTAGAAGGACGCAATATCATCATAAACATGACATTCCCGTCAAAATAATAGCTGAAATAGTGTCAAATTTAAACAATTTGACCTTGTGTTTGAACAGTTGTCCTTGAAATGACCTTGAAAATGAACTTTTGAGTCAAGGTTAAAACCGAGAACAGCATTGTATTCCTCTGTTAAAAACCAACGAAGAATGATGATGAGCTTTTTTTGTACACTATTTCCAGTCTCAGCCACGTAAAACTGCATTTTTTGACTGTTCTTTGAGGTTATGGACGAAAGGTGGCCCCATAAACCAAAACTAACGGTGGATTCGTATTCAGCGGGAAAAAAATGCGAATAAGCTTTGTCCCTAATTTTTTTACCACTATTTCGAGTCTCAGCCACGTAAAACTCCATTATTTGACTGTTCTTTGAGGTTATGGACGAAAGGTGACCCCATAGACCAAAACTAACGATGGATTCGTGTTCAGTGGAAAAAAATACATGCAAATAACCTTTTTACTAAATTTTTCTTTGCCCCTGCAAGTTTTAAGAACATTTAACTGATATTCCGTGGTCATATCGGTGTATTGTTTGAGCTACACCAGCACACCATTTTGAATTTTTCAAAAAGACCACTCAGTAATGGAAAGCAGATATATTAAGCTAAATTTTAAGCCCGGATACGAATTTTTTTGAGCCTCTGATTTTTGGACAGAGGGGGTGGCTTTTTTTACTAAGAATGTCCCACATATATATATACGGGTCAAGCCATGCCAAAACGCACACGGCTCTGCCCAAAAATGGTAAAGACTTACAAAAACTTGTATAGGGTCAAAATTTAGGGTTTTTTATGTAGAATCAATAGCTATGTGGCGCTTTTCAAAATTTTCAAAATACTGTTCCCAAGAACCTAATTTCTGACCAGTTTTCCGAAAATTTTCCGATTAATCGTTCATAAAAATATAGATAAAAGACGAAAATTGTGAGTAAAGGTCATTTTATATGTTTTCGGATACGCTGAATCGGAATCCGCTGACCGTTTAACCTTATCACTCAAGGATTTGCTCTAACCTCAAAAAATACCTCAAAAACGGTCAAACAGGCATGATTATGGCTAGATAAAGGTTCGTGACGATGCATTTGTTCGTTTCAAGGGTCGCGTATTTCAAATCCAAGGTCCGCTCAGCTCGTTCAGTCCAAAATTTACCCTTAGGCTCAAAATATTTTTCAAAAACGCTCAAATAGGCATGATTACGGCCAGATTAAGGATCGTGACCATACATTTATACGTTTTCGAGATCGCTGATTTTAAGTCTAAGGTCCGTTTAGCCCGACAAGCCCAAAATTTGTCGCTAACCTCAAAAAGTACTTGAAAAATGCTCAGCGGGCATGATGACGGCCAGATGAAGAATCGTGACCATATATTTATACGTTTTTGGGGTCACTGATTTCAAATCCGAAGTCCGTTTAGTTCCATCAGCTAAAAATTTGTTTTTAACCTCAATAAATACTTGACAAACGCTCAAATGGACAGGTTCATGATCAGAAATGGACTGTTATACTTTAAATCTCTACAACAACTTCCTTTTTATCTCTTGAAAATTTTCTGATAATAATACTCTTGTTTCGTACTGGAATAAAACAGTTATTGCTTAAAATTTGTGGGACAGAAGGAGCTTCGTTAAATCGTCATTTAAATCTTCTTTGAGTGTTGCTATGTGTTACTTTTGAATAATAAAAGAACTTTATATTTTTTATTGAATGGCATGCCCACTTATAAAGGTGCTTAGCCGTTAAAATGCTGTTGATTGCTGATGCTTGGAGGCTTGCGTTCCTAGCTCCTATTTTAAGAGTTGCACCAAGGCCATCATGTGGGCCTTTTCCGTGAGCCGTCGCGCAAAAATGCCATTCTGCTTTGATACCAAAATCATTTTCATGATTACATAAATTTTGGATAATTAATCGATTTTTAAAATGTTGTTTTGCTCCATCAGAAAAGTAGATAATCTTTGTAACTTTGTGTTGTTTCTTTAGGTAATCAATTATCATCGAATTACACACATACACCGCTGCAGAGTCATGAGTATTTTATTCATAAATCACGATTATATTTCCATCTTTTAATTCACCTTCATCTCGATAATAATAAACTACAGTATATACTGTGGCTTGATTATTATTATAGTGAAAAGCTTGAGCTGCTTTTTGAACAACGAAAGCAAAATTCTCTGAATAATCTTGTAGCACAAGAATTTCTCCTGGCTTTAAGCTTCCCTTAAATTGCTTAAAATATTCTGATTGTTGTTTGTTAATATAATCATGAGGTTTTAATGATTTTAACCGATGACCAAGAAGTCCGAGGAAATTTTCAGTAGTTGTGTTTGATGTAATCATAGTTGTTCTATCTGTCGAATGCCAAGAGCTAAAAGTTATATCCTTTACGTCTGCTTTTTCCAAACCTGATTCAAGCTGGGATCTGAGCTTATCGTAATTAGGGCAGTTTTTGCATTCGTTAAGAAAACATTCTCTATTTGAGCTATGACATACCTTGAGATTAAGACAATCGGTATAGTTTTTTAATGGGAATTCCGATTTAGCCATCAGGTCAGATAAATCGATGGCATTGAGCAAAAGCTTGACATTCTCATGAATCACACATACGCAAACAATATGAGTACCATTACTTCCGGGTAAAACACAATTTTGAGGTCGAAATTGGCAAAACTTTGAAAGACCTATAGTAGTATCTGGATGCTCTCCACAGAATTTGAAATATAATTCTTTTAAGCTAAACAGTGTTAGTCTCTTCTATTTGAGGACTTTTTCTCCATCAATCTCAACAGATTTTTTATTTCTATATCCTGGGATATTTCTGCTGTTAGAATCACATTCATAGAATTGTTTCACTCTATTAACCGTAGTTTGTGGCAGCGATTTACCTATTTTTGAGGGTGGTCTAGAAAAAGAGCCATTCGTGGCTTTTAATTCTTTAGCTTTTCTAATGGAGTAAGTCGTAGTATTGAATAGAGTAGAAATCTTCTCGATTGAGTATTTTGATGTCAGTATGGTTAGAATAGCTATCCTGTCGGGATCGTGCTCTGACAACGATGAAAATTTTTCTCTTAAACCTTCGATGATTTCATGGAGGTTTTCCTCAGCATTTGAAGAAGTCGAACTGTCAAGATCTAATTGCACATTCTTCTCTAGGCTATCTTCATTTACACTGTTAGATACAGAAGTATTGTTCAAATTGTCATTCACGTTTTCATCATGAGTATCATCATGGTTGGAATTGTGGTTCACGTCTTCATTATGAGTATCATTACTAGTATATGATATTTTCTTACATCCACTGCAAATCATATTCTCTGCAGAAGCAAGCCCGAAATGTCTGCAAAGCCTAGCTGGTAGTGGCCGTAATGATTTGCCTATGCGAGCTACCAATTTGAACGGATTGCAACAGCGATCTGTTCGAAAAGAAACGGACCTTAGACTTAAAATCAGCGATCTCGAAAACGTATAAATTTATGGTCACGATCCTTAATCTGGCCATAATCATGCCTATTTGAGCGTTTTTGAAAAATATTTTGAGGCTAGGGGAAAATTTTGGACTGAACGAGATGAACGGACCTTGGATTTGAAATACGCGCCCCTTGAAACGAACAAATGCATCGTCACAAACCTTTATCTAGCCATAATCATTCCTGTTTCAGCGTTTTTGAGGTATTTTTTAAGGTTAGAGCAAATCCTGGAGTGATAAGGTTAAACGGTCAGCGGATTCGGATTCAGCGTACCCGAAAACATATAAAATGACCTTTACTCACAATTTTCGTCTTTTATCTATATTTTTATGAACGATTAATCGGAAAATTTTCGGAAAACTGGTAAAAAATCGGGTTTTTGGGACCGCTATTTTGAAAATTTTGAAAAGCGCCACATAGCTATTGATTCTACATAAAAAACCCTAAATTTTGACCCTATACAAGTTTTTGTAAGTCTTTACCATTTTTAGGCAGAGCCGTGTGCGTTTTGGCATGGATTGACCCATATATATATATATATATATATATATATATATATATATATATATATATATATTTCTAGCATGTTTTAATAATTTTGTTTTGTAAATGAGAATAAGTTTGCTAACTTTTTATATTTTACTAATTTTATTTCAGTCTGAAAATTTTTGAGGATCATCTGCAAACCATTGGCTATAGTCCGTAGCAGACTTACGTCTTTTGAATGAATATTTCATACAATTTTGATAATTATAATAAATTATTTTAAAAAAATAGCTCTAAAATAGCTTAAAATTTTTAAGCGTACGCTGTCTTGTTTAATTTTCACATAAAATGTCGTTTGAGCTACAATATACAGCAAAACTCATACAGATTAAGAATATTTTGGCATTTTGTATTTTAGATAAGTCTACGATCCGAAATCAGCCCCGCAGTCAAGATTCATCTTAATCAAGGCGTTAAATTCCATATGTTTATATTATGTATTCATCAAATAAATAGTATATTATGCAACTAGGGAATAAAATGAGGCAGAAAATGCCAGCGTGTGGATCGGCGCCCGAGCGAAGTGAGGGCGTCATATATGCTGGCAATCACTGACTCACTTTATTCACGCGTGCAATATATGATTTTTTAGCATATCCACCGTAATATTATCGTACTCATTTACCTCCGAAGAAGAAAAAAAGTGCTACATATTTACTCCCAAACTTCACTCTAGTTCCCAGCGCAACGCGCTCCCTACTAAAAATAATCGTGTGGTTGGCACGCGAACAGCGCGCGATCATCACGCGAACATCACGCGATAATCGCGTGAGATTTTAGACTGATTTCTCGCGCGATAATCGCGTGATATATGGAAAAATGTTTAAATAAAAAATTATTGATTGCAAAATCGTATATCAGTACTGTTTTTGCAAGCTAAATACTATATATTAGGTTACAAAATGTTTTATTATTTTTACAATAAATTAAGAAGACAATTTCAAAGTTTAAAAAAATAATTTTTTTTATTATATATATACAGATTAAATATTTATTTAATGCGAAAGTACATTAGGCACTGGAATTATATACATATTTTGTTTAAATGCAATGAATACGCATGGTTTCAAAATTTCGTGTGTATCGATGCAAACTTCGTCTGACATGTCTGTTGCATCTTTCAAAGTACTGCAGTAGTAATTAGGCCTAGTATTAACAATTTTACATATAGTTAATTCTTGTTTACTTGTGGTATCTACTAAAAAATAACCAAGTTTAACAAAATTTCCGTTACGAAGTTCAGCATAGAAATTGCAGGAACGCCGATTTATTTTTTGCGATGTTCCAAATAAACAATTATTTGTAACGATTTTTGAAAAAATTAGTGCTGTTTTAGATACTCTATAAGTTTCAACAAATTTGCTATCAACAGTTCTTTGTTTACCAAAATTATCTTTGTGAAATTACACCTTTTGCACAATGAATTGCTTGTAGCAATGTATGGTTCGCTGCTTCAAAACAAAAAGTCGAATGTGCCCATAATGGTCCCTAGTTATATATACTTTTAGCTATGTGTAACAACTGATGAATATTATAAGTTTATTGCGTTTGAGAATAAATATCGTCTACCTTTGACACAAACCTGTATAACATTTGGTTGGCACGATTTAATTCTGAATAGGTTATTTCCATGCCTAAGCATATGTGTAAGGATTCGACAAAAGACCAGTGCTCTATTATTGCTTGATTTTTTAAAGTGCAATAGAAAACAGGTATACTATATAAAAGAAGCCAGTTTTCCCATTCCGATGCTTTCCACTTACTACGCTGAGACAAAGGTCTTGATAACCTTCCAATGTGGTGCGGTGCTTTAATGGAAAGCAGTAACTGATTCATGTATTCTATATCAGTTTCTGTTACATCTTGTAATATGCATTCTGTAAACTGTTTTGCAACTCCAGCCAAATAGCAATGCATGTAGTCAGGCGTGAATCCTTCTACGATATCAAAAGACCGTAATAATAAAAGAGGTGATAAGTTTTTTACTTCAAAAGTAGGAGTATTTCGTCATATTGCTTCTCTAGCATGCTCCATTATATTGTTTCGATTTCTTTCTTCAGCTGGTGGACAGATAAAGGGGTACCTCATAGACCCGCCATAGTGGGTTCCGGGGTGTAAACACCAGTCACAGACAAACTTTGCATTTAACTAACATGTACCGTTCATCGGTGCTCGAGCTACCGTGTCTACACAAGCAAGCATACAAAATAATTTTATTTGGCGATCTTGATATTTTATTTTACATAAAATTCCTGTTGTTGAGAGCTGATTTATTGTTTCAACAAAGGCGGCAAGAAAAACGGTCATCTCAGGCTTATTGGTTCCAAACCATAACCCAGTAACGATTGTGTTATTAAATCTATCACTAATTGGAAGTTCGTTCAGCATAATGTATATTAGCCAAATAGATGCAGTTGATGATTCGAAAACGGATGCACCATCTGCATTAAAGACCGCTGTTGCATAAGCATATCGGTCGTCAGCATTTAAATTCTTTATAAACTGTCGATAAAGATGTCCGTCATAAATATCTTTTATATAATCTTTATCGTGTATTCTTTGTGATACAACATAATTATAGTAATCTTCATGAAGTTGCAGATAATCACGAACTGCATTTGAGGGATTAATAATCGCAAAATAACATGCATTTGATGGATTTAAAACATCAACTAAACTTTTGCATATTTCGCAAATAACAGATGCACTAAATACTTCAAAAGTACTCAAATATTTTGAACATGAAAGACAAACAGCATGTAGAGTAACGATGTTACAAAAGATAGCTTGATTCTGGCAAAACCCTCCTTCCACATATACGATTGACTAATTTTAGTAAATTCAATACCTGATACAATGTACTTGATACTGAGAGTCTGTTAGCCAGTGAATATTTTAAAGATATCAGAAGTAATTCTGCTGGACTTTTGTTGATATTTGCTTCAATCGGTTCGAAGAATTCATGCTGGTTCAATATAGCATTGATACCAGTAGATTGCTCATGCGTTTTCTCTAAAATTTTTAGAAAATCTTCATCACTTGAGTATTCATAATTATCTAAAGCTTTAATTAACTCTAATGAATAAAACGTAGAAAGCATGCGTACCACGATGTATATTATAAAATAAGTTATCAGTATACGGATAAAAAATTAGAATTTTTTTTTCCAATTTCAAATGCGAAACACGCACTTCGGTGCGTAACTTTCATCATAGGAAGTCCATGGTGCGATGTGATTGGCCGAAGCACATCACGGTATAAATTGACTCAAATGTGTTAATGCCTAAGAGCTTTGTTCTGCTGAATTACGTACATTAACATGGAATTTTCGATCGCTGATCATTTTAAGATTAGTTTCTTCAAAAATTTGATTACCAAATGAATTCTAGATGTTTAGAATTTATTCAAGGTGACGGGATTTTTTATAACTTTTCATTTTTTATAAGTTTTAGCGTTTCCGAAATGCAAAAAAAAATGTAATAAACTAAAAGTTAGTGAAAATGAAAGTATCAAAGATGAAAGTAAGTTGAACTTCATGTGAAAATATTAAATATCTTTAACGTTTTTGTCACGTATTTGACATTTTATAACCGGCATTTTAAATTTTATTTTTTTATGTACAAATTCAAAAGTATCGATCTCAAAAACCATTAAACAACAGCTTTTGTATAACTTCAGACTAATTCAAACCGTTCTGGTACGATTTAGGCGCCATTTTGGTTTCGCAATTTTTAATTTTGTTTTTTTACGTTCAAATTCATAATTATTGATCTCAAAAACAATTAAACAACAGTTTTTGTACAAATTAAAATCAATTAAGACCATTTTCGTACGTTTTAGACGCCATTTTGGGTCCGTCATTTTGAATTTTTGATTGCATTTTGTAAATCAGTGACCCAATAACCTAAGCTTGTATTGTATTTTAAAAATAACCAACCGTTCTCGAGAAAATACAATTTTTTTATATATGTATAACATATTGTGCAATAATAAACAATGTTGAGGGGGTTAGATTTTACTGGATTTTGAGTATGTTAATCAGACGATTTTTTTATGAATTTTAAAAAAATCATCCTTTTTTCCCGTAGCTTTACTAGACTATATATAATAAACGTCATTATTTTCAATAAATGCAATATAACTACATTCTAAATACTATTAGATATAGAAATATTAGATACATAGTAAGTTTCCTTTCACTATACATTGAAGTTACTTTTCTCTCTCCACGCAAGCAATGTGAAGTCCGCGACTAGGTAATTTATTTGAAATCGATTGATTTCTGATCTAATTTTTGCTCTTTCATTCAAATGTAGAATACATTACCATGGTAAAAAATAAATCAACCATTATGGCTGGTCCGCGGATATTTGGCCAAGATTTTCTCAGTAGCAGATACTGTAATAATTGGCGAGTGCTGGCCAATGCATGGTATAGAAAAGTTGAATAATCAGTTTTAGGTTACCTGTATCAATCATACGTCAGCGTATGTGCACCCCATAACTATTTGTAACACCAGGGTATAATGTACTCTGAATTTGTCAATTCCATGCAAAAGTACTTAATTGAGCAAGACAAAGCTCTTACATAGGCATTAACATTTAAATCAATTTATACCGAGATGTGTTCTGGCCAAACACATCGCACCATGGACTTCCTGATGTAAGTTAAGCACCGAAGTGCGTATTTCGTACTTCGATGGTTGACCAATGAGGTAAATCTTATGAAATTGAAAAAAAATATATTCTATTTTTTTATCCGTATACTGATAACCTATTTTATAATATAAATCGTGGTACACATGCTTTCTACGTTATATTCATTACGGTTAATTAAAAAATTTAATTAAAAATTGTATGTGCAATTTTATGCACAACGTTATGCATACATTCATGCACGTCACCATGCAGGCGAAATCTGTGTACAAAATCGTGCACAAATCTATGCATATATATTCACAAATTTATGCACACATTTATGAAGAAATGTATGCACAAATCTATGCACAAACATATGCATAAATGTATGTATACATTGCTCTCGTTAAAAAACAGGATTAGAACGGATTAATGTGGATTGTAACGGATTACAACGTTTTGCTTATTCCAATACGTTTCATACCATAACAGCAAATCAAAATGTGGAATTCGATCCGTTTCAATACGTTGTAATCCATTTATGAAACTTTGGTGGGAAATCCGTTTAAATCCGTAACATATACAAACTAATTTGTTGCAAATTGATATTTATAAACATAAACTAAAATAAAATGTATTTTAATTAATGTATTAATACATTCTAGAACACTTAATGAAGTGTTTTAAAATAAACGTTACCAATCCGTATCAATTCGTTCTATAATTACACAATTTACAAAAAATAGTTTTTTATGGCTAAAATATAAAAATGACTGAGTGTGTGATGAATTCAATTAAAAAACTATTTATTTTAAAATTATACGGGCTTTTCAAATGTTAATTGAAAATTAAAATTTCGTGCTACAATATAACAGACAGAAAAACATTTATATTTCGCTTATAACAAACAACAAAAACCAAATCACGATGTACCACGACATAGTTGCCGTCCGTTATGTAACTATGTCGTGGTACATCGTGATTTGGTTTTTGTTGTTTGTTATAAGCGAAATATAAATATTTTTCTGTTTGTTATATTGTAGCACGAAATTTTAATTTTCAATTAACATTTGAAAAGCCCGCATAATTTTAAAATAAATCGATTGAAACGGATATAAAACTTAAAGGCACTGATTGTAATGTATTTAGAACAAAGATATCTGATTGAAATTGATTCAGATTGAAATGGATTCGGGTTGAAATGGATTCGGATTGAAATGGATTCGAAACTTAAAGGAATCAGATTGAAACGAATTTAAAAGCATTGCATGATTCTTCAACAAACTGATTGAAGCAGATTTAAAACGTTAAAAATTTTAAAAATGTACAGTGTTGAAATGGATTCAAACATTTTAAAATGATTTAAACGGATTTGGCAATTTGGAAATTTTTTTAATCACTTTCGGATTGAAACGGATCTTACTGGATTCCAAAAACGGATTGAAACGTATCTGTTCTTTTTCTTCCGAGGTTCAATCCGTTCTAGTTCTTTTTTTTAACGAGGGTTATGCATACAAATATGCATATTACTTTCGTAAGGGAAATATGTAAGAAAGTATACAAAGAAAGTGAAAAAACTTAAGAAATTTCAGAAGATTTTGAACAGTAAATCACTTTGGTCTAGTACTACCTTAACTTACTTTTTGTGGTTCTACATCCACAGAAATCAAGATTTTATTATTGGCTTCATCATTGTTACAATGGATATCATGTTTACTTATTGACTCATCTTCATCCGCAGAAATCAAGATTTCATTATTGTTACAATGCACGTCAAGTTCATCTAATTGACTGTCATCAACATCATTACTGTTGCTGTTTCTACATACCTAAGAGATTTACAAATTATTAGCATGCATAAGTATTATATATAGAACAAAAATTTGTACAATTATATATATATATAAATGTAAAACTACTACTTTTTAAAAAAAAATACTATACCAAGAAATAATAAGATTAATTTTATCAAGAGGTTAACCCTCCTGCGCAGAAGTTTATTTTCGTGTATATGGACTAGATCAAATGTAAGTCTGCAACAATATTTTCTGAAAATTCGTAACATTTTCTAAATAATAGCTATACTATTTAGCTTCAATTTGAGAGGTTGTAGATGTCCCAACAAAGTAAAGATTTAAATTTGTGACACAAAATGTATACAAAAATGACGTGCGGTTTGGACGAGTATACTCGGCTCTCTGCGCAGGGGGGTTAAGGGGGTAGTAGACCTAAAAATGACCCAAAAATCGATTTTTTTTGCTTATTTATAATGTATATGTCATCAAAAGAACAGAAAAAAAATTTCAGAATTTATTAGTAAATAAAAAAATATTATAGATATTTTTAAAGGCAAAAACAAAAATACGAAAAACATGAAAACTCTCTCTCTCTCACTCTCTCATATATATATATATATATATATATATATATATATATATATATATATATATATACTAGCGTCCTCCGTCGCGGCTTCAACCGCGATTTGAGAGTCTGGAATTCATTTGTTAATAGAATTCATTCAATCATATAATTATGATTTTCTGTTTCATTTGTAATAATAAATCAATAAAAAATGTCTTAGTCTACAACTTCTCTGTAAACTACGTTAGCGACGTTGCCTTTTGGAGCTAATATTACCAGATTAATGGCGGAGCCTACCCTAGAACATCCCACATAAAACTGTCCGTGAGAGACACAGTTTTCTATCAAGTCGATGCCAGCCATTTTCAATGAATGCCCTTGAGATTTGTTGATGGTCATGGCAAAGCACAACTTGATTGGAAACTGTATTCTCTTAAACTCAAACGGATAGTCTGATGGGATTAGAGGTATTCGCGGAATAAGAACTGATTCCCCGCGAGCACTTCCAGTGATTATTGTAGCTTCTATAACATTTTTACGAATAGTTTTTATTTGTAGTCTAGTTCCGTTACACAATTTAGGAGGACAAAGATTTCTCAGCAACATTATAGGCGCTCCAACTTTGAGGTTCAATCTATAAGGTGGAAACCCGGGTGGCATCAAACTATTTAAAAATTCAACAGGGTAGTGGACAGCATCATCGGTTTCAATAACAGAATCAAATGATTTATATTCAGCAATCTGTTCTTCAAAAGCATTCAAGAGTATCTCATTAATGGTAGCTGCTTTATTATTTTTGGCGTTAAAATAGCTCGCTCGCACAACCAATCTATGGGTTTATCTTTTATATTATTCACAACAGAATATATCTTGGAAATAAGTTCTGATAATGTGGTGACTACCGTACATAAATTTGATGGAATAACAATCTTATCTTCTACGGACGGGAAAGTTCCGTTGCCTATTTGGAGTAGTGTTTCTGCGAAAATTCCGGCAGATTCATCATTATTTAAATAAACTCTCATATTTGTGTGCAGAGAAAGTTTTTGAATATGAGGCCATAAATATGACTTCTTTATGCAAGAATTCACTTCATCCGCACGTGTACCTCTAGGTACAACAGGCAATGTTTGCCGGAAATCTCCAGCTAATAGAATAGTGACTCCCCCATCAATCTATAATTTCCCCTTATATCTTGCAATGTTCTATTGAGAGCCTCAAATCCACCTTTATGGGCCATTGTGCATTCATCCCAAACTATTAACTTACACTCTTTCAAAACTTGTGCCATATTAGACTGTTTTGAAATGTTACAAATTGGTGTCTGGAGTTTATTTAAGTTCAAAGGTAATTTAAAAGTAGAATGAGCCGTTTTACCACCTTGCAGCAATGTAGCTGCAATTCCTGAAGAAGCAACAGCTAAGGCTATACGGTTGTGTTTTCTTATTTTCGAAAGTAAAAGATTAATGAAGAATGTTTTACCGGTTCCTCCAGAAGCATCAAGGAAAAACATTTGACCGCTACTTTTCTCGACGCTTTCTAAAATTATTCTGTAAACGTGAGACTGTTCATCGTTCAGTAAAATTTCGCTATCAGATATAATTTGTTCCAGAGCATTCGTATCGTAACTGATTTCTCGAATATAGTCTCTGTTTTGTAGAGATAACTCATCTCTAGATGGCTGAGGCAGACCATATTGCTGTAGACATTGACCACCCATTGACAACAAACTATCTTCCAGACAAACTAAGCATTTATTATAAATTTTACTCAACATTGAGTTGATGATCCCATCTTGTAAGTGAGCTTCCATTTCACGCCGAATATCTTCTGAAAGATGATCTTTGTACTTTTCCCAAAGACTTGAAGCATCAGATAAATGACAAAATAATAACATAACCGCAAACAAATTTCGCAATCTGAGTGGAGAGTCACAAAGTACTGCTTCTTCCAAAGTTGCATCCCAGTGCTTTTCGTCTTCTAATAAACCTAAGGCTTTACATGCTGCCTGAAATGTAGGTTGTACAATGCCATCAACAGTTTTCAATTCCAAAAAAGATTTTGGACCTCGAACTTCGTAAAGCAAAAGGCGTAGATAATAACACTCAGAGTTATTAGGGTGGATGGTATATACTCTACCTAGAGCCGTATCTTTCTTTACTTCAGGCCAGCCACTGACATCATCCCCACGTTTTCTTCTTTCAAATTTATTTTTCTTCCATGTGTAATAAGATGGAACTTCAACGTAAAGAAGCGTTCTTGCAAAACTATCTACCTGGCATAATTCAAAAAATGCAAGAAGTGTAGTTTTAGGAGGATGATTTATGATATTCCTCAAGCGATTAGAATCTTTTTGATCGAAGTAGACGCGTTGACCATTTTCTAAATGAACAGCGAGGTGAAAGACTGTTGGAAATCTTTCATGAATAGGGAAACTTAAGATTCTCCATACTGCCTCGGAACTACTGATATATCGACCACTTTCATAAATTTTAACTTCGTCTTTTTTATCTTCTATAGCGAATACAGCCTGATCACTGCCTTTGGTGATATATTTACAAACATACTAAAATCCGCGAAAGAACAGGATTGTATGGTACGACCCAGCGGTCATCAATGGTGATGCCATTGATTTCAACAATAAAACCACCATCTTCCGGTTTCCTACGTCGATATTTTCGGTATCCATCATCTCCTGTTTGAGTTTCTTTCAGAAATTCTTTAGGAAATTTTTTGCTACAACAACCTTCTTTCATGCAAGGCGACCTGTTATTTAAGCTACCGCAAGGTCCGTGGATCATGTTGGCCTTGACGATTTCATAAAGAAGAGGATCTTCGGCTGGATCTGGTATTTCTGCGCTAATAACATCATCTATCTGATCTGGAGTGAAACGTAGTTTAAGCCACAATAAAATATGTATGTGAGGTAAACCTCGCTTCTGCCATTCAACAGAATACATGTAACATTTAATTTCTCCAAATAATTCACCCTTCGTTAATAATGCTATAAGCGATTTCACTTTCAAGTGGAAGACCCTAGCTATGATATCATACCGGTCGTAAGACTTTTGGCCATGTAGTAATGCTTCTGTAATGTCGCTCCATCGGGGATTACACGTAAATGTTATAAATAAGTCCGGACGACCAAAATTGCGGACGTACGTCATAGCATCCTGGGCCTTTTCATGCATAAACCGTGATGATCCAGTAAAAGACGATGGAAGCACTACCATCTGACCTAGTTCGGCGACATCGGTATCTTGTCTTCCAATAGCATCTTTTAGGTGCATATAATTGTCTACTCTAAGTTGCGCCTGGTTGTTCCGAATAAAGTTTAATCGTTCTGTTTCAATTTTCGCGTACATATCTACTAAGAATTGATTAAAGAGAGATCGACAGTACAGTAAATGGTTGATCTCTGTTTCTCGGATCATGATGCGGTATGAATAGAAATTCATTGCAGATACTGTTTTTTTAAGAGGTAAATTTGTTTTTGGATCGATCTGATAAACATCTACAGAGTAACCGTCCTCACCCCGGCAAAACAGTAAAGGATACTGTAAGGCATCATACGAACGATGCACCTCATTTATTTTTTGTAACTTATCATCATGACTTTGTAATACAATATCCCTTTTTTCAAACTGCTGCCCAACTATGACCAATGCAACTTCACTTGCTGCTAGAGCATTATATCGGCCACGATGAGCATTGGCTGGTTTCCTATCAGCATGAATTACAACTTCGAAGTTTTTACAATTTTGAGGTATTTTTTCGAGAGTAGTCTTCAAATCCCTTATGTAGGAGTTATAACGATGCAACATCGTCTGCAGTTGTTTTACCAGATCCTGGCGTACGTCAGGGATGTGACCAGATCTTATACGTACCTCTCTTTCATCCTCTCCAACAAAATAAATCTGTAGAAATTGAGGATTTTGTTGGGGCAAAAGTTGTAGACCACCAATTAAATGATACACTTGACCTTGTACTTTGAAAGTAGGCATAAATCCATGTTCCTTGATTTGTTTGGCTCCGAAAGATGTCATTTGGAAACAGCTATTATATTTTCTAATCCTGTCCATGAAATGTACATGGTCCGGGTGAGAGCCCATGATCAAACTAAAAAGTGGTTCGGGAAGACGCAAAGTAGGTGGCAGTTGCACTTTGCCGGCACTGCAGCACATTCCGGGTGGCTCAGTTTTATACTTTAAAGCGCCACAGTGTTTGCATTTGTGACTCATAGTGCCGATGGATACAGTTTTATCGGTTTCATATGATATCTCTGGATCGTATTTCATTCCGGAAAGAGCTTTAATCTTCCATGGAAGTAAGCGCCTTTCTGAGCGTAATCCTGGACGGCTTTGTTCATAAACACTAACAGCGGCTCTATGAACTTCCGGATGATTTTGCTGGTAAGAAGAAGCAGCGGCTCTATGAACTTCCGGATGATTTTGCTGGTAAGAAGAAGCAGCGGCTCTATAAGCTTCCGGATGATTTTGCTGGTAAGAAGAAGCAGCGGCTCTATGAGCTTCCGGATGATTTTGCTGATAAGAAGAAGCAGTGATTCTATGAACTTCCGGATGATTCATCTGATATTTTTTAGCGGCTCTTTTGAGTTGATTTTTCCTTACGTTATTTATGAATCTTGCACGACGTTTCTTATTACGCTTAGCAGAACTGGATATTGGATCAGAAATTTCCATACGCTTTGCGGGACTCGGTATTTTATCAGAAATATTTTGAACAGTTGTAGCGTCATTGCAAGGGAAATAAACATCAAAATGTCCGTTTGATAAGTCTAATGTGAAATGAAGTCTCTTAATGGGACTTCCTTCTACACCGAATCTTTCATACAGATGTCCATTGCGATATACCTCAAAAGTGAAACCAAATATTTGTGCAGCAGCTACTAACTCGCATAAACTTCCATAAGTGGAATGTTTTAACATATCGATCGAGTATTCCTCAGAATTTCTATAATTATTTCCTATATCATCATGAGACATGATCGAAAAATATTGCCAATTGTTAACAATATGATCTACAATCTGAATACGAATCTCCCGAGACAAAACTTGAGTGTCGTACAGATGAAAAGATATTGCATTGAAGAGGCAAGCACCATCCGCCAACATGGGAACTACTTTATGTGGCGTCATAACGCCATTTATGATCAATATTTCCACAATAATCGTGACAACGCAGGAAAACCGTGATATTACTCACAATAGGCTAGAGTTCTCAGACTCCTAATGCCTTTTCAAGGCTTCATCATCTCTATATATAATGAGACTCGATTATTTCTCTTGTGGTTGAAGCTCAGCGTAGCCATCTAGCGGCTCTTTATCGGTATTACATACTTTAAAATTCATGAGAGATATCAACACTGCACGTTCCCTTCGTATTATCATTTCGAAAGTTACGACACGGAAACAGTCTCGTTCTGTTATACTGAAATTTTTTTCTCTGCGAAAATTTAGTAAGAAATGGAAGAAGCGTTTCAACCGTTTGCACGCACGGAGGGTGTGATTTTTTCGAATTGTTTTTTTTCTAATGTCGTGCCAGATATGATGCCGCAAGAACCATCCTGAAATCTCTTTCCCCCACATAAATATAGTACAGCTGGAAAAAATGCACATTTGACGCATTTCACCCCCTGGGGGTGAAATTTAAAAAGTTAAGAAATTTTTTTCTGAGTAATGATATTCCAGATATAATGCTGCAATAACCATCCTGAAATCTCTTTCCCCGCAGAAATATAGTGAAAAAACGAAAAATGCATATTCGACGCATTTCACCCCCTGGGGGTGAAATTCCGAAAAACCCAGAAATTGCTTTTTTCCTGATGTTATTCCAGACTTTTTGCCGCAAGAACCGCCTCGAAATCTCCTTTTCCCGCAGAAATATAGTAAAAAATAAAAAAAACACATTTTAACCTTTTCCATCCCCTGGGGGTGGAATTTCAAAAAACCGTTTCTTAGTGAGCACCTACTATGTGGGTAGAAGGTACTCACAAATTTTCAAGTTAATCGGATGAGTGGTTTTGGCTGGGCATTGATGAATCAGTCAGTCAGTCAGTCAGGACAAGTATTTTTATATATAGAAGAAAAGAAGATAAAGATATATATATATATATATATATATATATATATATCAACGTGCCCAAGCTTCTAATCCATTGCCCCAATCATTCAAAAATCAAGTTTTGTGAAGCTCAGCTAATACTGTAAAAGACCTTATTGATCTCATTTTCTAATCTATGTAAGACTTTACTAGTGCATGATAGAAAAGATAGATTGATTACAAAATGAGATCTATAAGGTCTTTTACAGTATTAGCTGAGCTTCACGAAACTTGATTTTTGAATGATTGGGAATGGATTAGCTGGTTCGAAAACATTTTGTGAATGAGTCGTAGAATATAAAGTACTGATTTACTATTATAAGTCATGTAACGAATGGCAAAAGAACAATGTATCACCGACAGGAGTCAGGCAGTTGCAGTAAGAATTACTCGGAATCTGCTGGTGGTATGGAGAGTGCTGGCATAGTTCGCAGTTTTAACATAATGTTAGATACACCGAGTACATAGGTGATGGTGACACCAAAACCTTCATGAATATTCAAAAAGCTGAACCATACAGGCCGGATATTCAATTAACAAAGCTTGAGTGCGTTAGACAATGTTGGAAAAAGATTCGGATACCACATAAGAAAGCTAAAAGTGCAAATGAAGGGAAAAAACTTATCAGATGGTAAAGGATTGTTCGGAAAAAGATAGTTCACTGAAGGATCGGTAGTGAGAATGCAAACTTGCTATGGTGGAGCCATCCGAAACGATCCCAAATCATTGAATGGAATGATAATGGAAGAGATATCTGGGCCATATGGTATCACATTGGTTAAACTGATGAACATCCGCAACATCAATTTTGTCCTGTAAGTAACAAATCATGGTGCAAGTATCAACGTGCCCAAGCTTCTAATTCACTGAACAACTTTCACCGTGCAAAATCAGTATTTGTCCAGATGACGTCAGGGAGCCTGCTGAAACGCTGTCTTGTGGGACACACAAAATTCTAATGAATCCTTTAACAATGTACTGTGGAGATTGGCGCCAAAAGCAGTATTTTTTGGACACACCGCCATAAAACTGGCAGCTAACATTGCAACGGTAACATTCAATGATGGGATGCATGGACTCTTGAATGTCATGGAAAAAGTTGGAATAACACCTGGCATTTTTATGCCAGACTTGCAATAAGTAATAAATTAATTTTTTACAGGTTAGAATGGGATTAATCAGTCAAATGATATAATAAGCAGAAACAGTTAAAAAAATTGTGCGATAAGATATAATTTCAGTGCTCGCGTGCAGGATTTAAATTCAGCCAGTGGATGGATGTAGCTGGGCTTAGTGCTGTACATATGGTCACTCAAAAAAGAAATGTAAATGGAAATCATGCTGTAGTATATGTGCTGGTAATCATGAAGATGAGAACAACAAACTCAATTTGAACTGCATAAATTGTATTAGGGCGAATGAAAAGTACATGCCAAATAAACCAACTAACCATGCAGCTGATAACAAAGATTTGCGTGATACATACAAACAACTACTGAGAAGAACAATTAAAAAGAGTGATTATCCTTTTGATCCAACAGTAAGAGTTGTAAAAACAAAGTAAATTTTTATTTCTTTGATACAACATGATATAATTATGTATGAAAAAATTTTTGACAACATAAAAACTCTAAATTAGAATATAAAAAATAAAAGTGATCTGAAAAGTGAGCAAAAATTTTGAAAAACTAATAGTAATGATTGAGACTCACGATTAAACCATACATAGTTGTCTATACTGAAACTTTTATACAAGATAATTATAAAATATATGTTCCCTGGTGGAAATTTAATCTAGAACTATGTAGATCTATCTAGTTTGCCATAGGAATAATCGAGGGCCTCGATAAAACTAGATAATTTTCTACCAGGGTTTATAACGAAAGTAAATGAAATAGGAATGCCGGCGTCATTGCTTTTTGTGTCAAGGATATTATACAAACAACCAAAGTAATAGAATTAGGCAGACTAAAAATAATAAATACTCAAATAATTCTAAATGATGGGAATAGTTTAGAAATATCTTCTATATATAAATCACACTCTTTATGTAAAACTGAATTTGTGCAGCAATTAAATAAATTCTTAAACAAGAAAAGAAAATGCAAAAATCATATAGTCACAGGAGATTTTAATATAGATTTATTGGAGTTAGATACTCTGATCCAAGAGTACTTATGTAATTTTTTAGATAAAGGCTTATGTTCCAGGCTTTGTTGACATAACAAGACCACCAATTGGAGTTTGTAAAGGACCATGTATCGACAATGCTTTTATAAAAACAAAAGATCTTAAAATGGAAACATATAAGCTAATAGATTCTCTTACAGATCACTATCCCTTATTTATTACCATTAATAAGATGAAAACCAAAAGTAAAGAGCCTAAAACAATCTTAAATTACAATAAATTAAGGATTATATCACGAGGTAGAAATTGGTTGGATATCATGTCAATACAGTATCCTAATATAGCTACTTATATGTTGATAAGTGATATAAAGCAATGCATCGAAGGAGCCAAAACAATACAAAAAAATAAAGAAAGACGTAGAAAGACATAGGAAATTGAAAAGTGGTTGTGTAGATAAAATAAATGCAAAAACGTTAAAAATAATAGGTAAACATATTGCTGAACCTTTTGCACATATAATCAACATGTGTATTTCACTATCTATCAATCTATCTGGCCAGACCATATACCAGAATTTGGATCAAAGTAAACCTATTCTTATAGCTTTTTTGGACTTGGCAAAAGCTTTTGACACTGTTGACAATGTTTTATTATTAGATAAACTGTACTACATAGGTATAAGGGGACAGGCATTGGATTTGCTTTCTAGCTATCTTAATGATAGATATCGAAAAGTTTTACTCAATGACCGTGAGAGTAATTACAGCAATATAAATACAGGCGTTCCACAAGGAGCTATCTTAGGATCACTTCTTTTCATTATCTACATTAATGATATCTTAAAAGTAATCCTGCCTGATGCAATTATGCCGTATGCTGATGAAACAGCAATTATATTGACTGCTGATTCTTGGTGCAAGGCTCAAGAGAATATGAATAATTACTTATACCTGATTGATAAGTTCTCGATCTCAAACAAATTATCATTAAATGTTAAAAATAGTGTATATATGGCTTTTGGTAACTACCGTGATAGTATCCCAGTCCAAATATGTGTACAGATTAGGGATAAAACCCTAAATCGAGTAGAAATCTGTAAATATTCAGGGTTAATATTTGATCATAATATGAGGTGGAAACAGCATATATTTTTTTTAAGTGGCATTTCGAACTCGAAAAAAAAAACAGCATATATAGTATCATAAAATAAAAACAAATATTTAGTATACATCTTTTACAAAATCACTAAATTTATGTCAATTGATACTACGAGAATGATATACTGCTTTCTTTTACAGTATAAAAGAGTGCTATAGGTCTACTACCCCCTATTAAGTATCAATAAAATATATTATACGTAAAAGTATTTGCTTAGTATAGCTAGATTCATTACAGCTGTTATTACGTTAATATCATTTTTAACCATGAAAAAATAAAATAATATGCTTTACATACCTGTTCGGTTTTTATAATTTTTTTATCTTTCTTCTTGCATACTTTGTTAAAGCAAAATCATTATTAAAAATATACTGTCTTTTGCGTTTTGACATTTTTCAAACATACTACTTTTGAACGTAAAAATAATTTCTTTAAGTACACATAAAGTACACAAACAGTAAATAATGTATGTAAATGCAAAATACAGAAGAATAAATATATAAATATATTAATTTAAGTATGTTTATGTTGTGCATATACTTTAGACTTTCAACAAGTTTCAACCGAAACTACGTCATTGAATCGTGAAGGAATACTTCTGGTCGAAGGTCGAAGGTTCTGGAGCTGTGCTTAAGGGGAGGTCGGAGCTACCCTGATTGGTGCAGATTTTACCTAACCTCAAAAATTAATATCATAAAAATAAAAATTTGTGGTCATTTATGGTATAAAAATGCGGTTGTCCGGTGTTCTTGTCATAATAATAAATATTTATAAAGCTTCAAGCGTACATAATTGCGTACGATTTCGTAAAATGATGAAAAATACGGCGCGAGGTGAAGCTGTCAGTAAGGCTAAGAAACGGTAAGATGACCATCACTTTTACCGTTTTCCATTCGTCAATTGTAACAATATTTCATAATAAAAAACTTTTGAGGCTACTAATAAACAAAATTGCTGTTGTCCGGTGTTCTTTACATAATAACAAACTATTATCAACCTCGATTTTGAAGTTACTATGTGAATTTTAGACGTATAATGAAAAATACGGCGCGAGGTGGAGGTAACAATGGTAAAGTTCGCTCCGATCTCCCCTTAACTGTCTTTTGTTTACATGCGCTGAACGTCGGTCATATCATGGTGTAAAGAAGAGACGGTGTGCTCCCTACGAGCATTCCCAATCTTCGCCATTTATGGCTCTTGTATTTTTAATGAGCCATAAATGGCGGAGGTTGGGAAGGCTCGTATGGAACACACCTTGTCTTCGTTCCACCATGGGTCATTTAGTTAACTAGGAATACCAACCTAACTACTAACCGAAATTTCATTTCCGAACATACTCTACATGACTTAGAGAGTTAGAGGCAATAATAAGTCATTAAAGAAACCTACAAAAAAAACTCATTCAACAAAAAAATACAATAAAATTTGCATTTATTTGCTTAAAAATGGATGAGAATTTTCATACATCATCCTCTGGGATAAAAAGTTCTGAATTTGAGAGTAGTGTTGCAATAAAATTCGCACATGTAGTTTTCACAAAGGATAAATATTCAAAGATTGTGCCTATCAGTTGTGTAAAATGCGATCGTGTTGGTAAAGATAGTTTTAAACCCAAAGAGACCAATGATTTTGTTCAAAATCGTAAATACTATGTTAAATGGTACCATTGCAACAAAGAAGGTGATAAGTGCGGTGAAAAATATGATCACTATTATGAATTTTATTCAGTTTTCATTACTTGCTTAGACGGAAAGCTATAAAAATAATCAACAGCGCCCTGTTGAAAGTAATGGAAAACATTTACCATATATATTCAACAAGAAAAGTATTGTAAGAAAAACGACTTTTAGTAGTGACGTCAATAAATAATTAAGCTTCTTTGGTTTTGAAATCAGTTGTCGTGCTTAGTTTTAAAGGTTATAAATATAATCTTGTGTATTGTGGTAAAATTATCCATGCTATAAATATGTATATTTTTCCAAAGATATATTTTTAAATATATATTTTCTAACTGTTATATGCAGAATCAGTAGAAAGTATTAATAAAACGCTTAATGTACCAAAAGAAGTCGATTTCGAAGTAGAAAGTACCTTCCACAAAGTACTGAATCAGATAATGAAACTAAATTGTGGACAACGAAAACATAAAACAGACAAAAGAGGTAAATAGTTTTGCTACTATTATGAAAAATGTCGTGAAATATTCGTATTTTTTAATGTTTACTAAAAGTTAAATATAATCCTAATATTTTATAATATTTATTCTTTTTTTATATTTAGAATACAAAGACATCTAAAATAAATAAAGGAAGAGCCATGGAAGAAAGAAATAAATTAATGCTAAAAAAGCTCGAATAAATTTTTGAACCTCTTCCTTTCAGAGATATATCTGATGAGCAAAATGCGGATATAAATTCCATTTCTGACGTAAGAACTCCTATTGTTCGTTTGAAAAAAATGACTCAATTAGATTTATCACAAAAATTTATCCGCTTGGTACTTCCATCCTTGGCAACAATAAATATAATTAGTGTTATTTAATACATTTAAATAACGAATCCCAAATTGTTATGTACTAATGTACATATTTTTCAAATGTAATAAAGACACGTACAAAAAATGTGTATTTATTTTCAACAAGGCTACTTATCTTAATTCACAAGAGGAGACAGTAACAATGCGTGATAAAACATCACCTAATACCGCATCAAGAAGTATTGCATTGAGTGCTGATGGATTAGGTGGCAACGGTTATCACAATGATAACAATGACCAGGATGAAATAGAAGGTGTTACCACTATTCCACAATGTAAAAACAGTTCACAAAATCCAAATTGTTAGTTTATTATTCTTCTTACGGTAGTTTATCTTTTGTGAAGATTTGATGAATGATTTAATAGAATATTTCATTAACTTATTTCAGTACTACTAGAGCTTACTGAAATGACAATACAACCAAATATATCTCCCGCAAGACTTTCTGGATTAAACAATTCTGCGTTAGACGATAGCAACCCTGACAGTGACCTTGAGAGAAATATAAATGAACAAGGTGAGCCCGAGAGAAACAGAAATAAAGCAGATACTACAAATGGAGTCAATCCTCCTGCGTTAGATAACAATCTTCATGTTGATCGTCAGAGAAATAGAAACGAAGTAGCTGCTGTAAATCAAGGAAACCAAAATCATCAACAAAACCAAAGAAGTTAGCTCTTTATTGCAAAATATTATGATAAATGAAGACTTGTCTCTTTCAAATCTTTTTACGTTTCAATGAGAGGTACAGTTAAATAAAGAAAATCTTTGTTTCTTTTTTATACGTTAAATTTAATTTTATTTCTAGGACTAACTTGATTGTATAAAAGAACACCAGAGTTCATTCTGGAATGTATTCATTATTATGAGAGACCCGAAAATGCATATGCTGCACAAGAGAAACAAAACCGTTTTAAGTCAACGGAACGTGATGATGAGGTTATCAATTATTTTTATCTTTCAGTTTTCTTCGTACATTTCCATTAGTATATCAATTTCTTATATTTTATATTAGCATAGTTCTTTCTTAATGGCTAACTAAATTAGCTAATGTTAATAAAAAAGATTCATACATTTTTTAAGAAATAATTAAAATTCATAATTTTTTTTAACAGATCTATCTTGACGAAAACATCACTATCTCTAGACAGAAGTGGGATTTTATATTATTAGAAAAACCATCCATCTTTGTAGGTATTTTAGCTATCCACATATGGGGCGGTCACCTTACCTTAGCTAATAGAGCTTTGGATTTAACACATGGTGCCAACAGTATCCCAAATAGAGCACCTGTCAAACTGATTGAGAAAAATTTGTTACGTTTACTTATAAGTGAGTGTTTTAATATTATTTAATAATTGAACAGTTGAGATTTTAAACAAAATGATTATAATTTTTTTTAAGGTTTGTTCCATGATTATCTGAAAACAACTTCATTGAGAAACAAAGAGCGTGCTAAGGAACTACGCAACGTAATTTATATCTTAAGACACAAAATACGTGATCTGAGGAAAATAAAAAGGAGAAATACCTTACTCCACAGAATAAGGAACTGCAAAATGCTAGGAAAAGATTAAGGTACATCTATTCAGGATAAAGATTTATACTTCGCATTAATACAAAGAAAATGATAAAAAAATTGTTTATGTTGTAAATTGATCAAAATGAAAAAAAATGTTATGTTCTTAAAATGACCAAAGGCGAAAAGGAATTTATTATTTTTAATTAGATCTCAACTTTCAAATAGTATGTTGTAAACATACCAACAATTGTGATTTTATGGAATGGTACCTGATTTCATTATTATTATTATTATTATTATTATAAGCAATAGTTAATATTTATATAATAATTTAAGAATATGTTTTATAACTAATTACACCTTTACTCAGAGGGTGTCATAGTCCCCAGCCTTATAGGGGGGCTGGAGACCAAAAAGCATTTTGGTCCAAGTATGCGTGTCATCATCCTTAATTTAAAACCATATGTATTCATTGAATTTCTAAAAACGAATTCACGTTATTCCAGTGCCAAATGTATTTTTTATTAATTGTAAAAATAAACAATAATAATTTTTGTAACCTAATATATGTTATACTATTTATTTTTTAAAAACAGTACTGATATACGATTTTGCAATCAATAATTTTTTATTTAACAGTTTTCCATATATCACGCGATAATTACGCGATAATTGCGCGAGAAATCGGTCTAAAAACTCACGCGATTATCGCGCGATGATCGCGTGATAATTGCGCGATTATTTTTAGTAGGGCTGTTTGTGCCTCAGTCGAAGGTGAGGGTACATGCGCATAGCACTGGGGGACTAGAGTGGAAACAGGGCATTAATGTAGCACTTGTTTTCCGCCTCGACGGGGAAGAAGTACTAACTTTACACTGGAGTGTGTTAAAAAAATCAATTAAAGATTGTTTAATATTTTTATCAAAACATAAGAATACGCCCTTAATGTATGATTACACTATCCATTGGGTAGTTGCGAACAATTGTTTGAAGCTTATAGAGTTAATATCATAAAATAACATTTATACCACTGAAACCTCAAAATCACAACTTTGATATGATTTTTCGGCGCTCGTGGTATAAAATACGGTTCGAAATCCGTGTTGAAATATACTATTACTATGTATTTGTGTATTTGTAGAATTTATTTAAACTATTTTTATCTGAAATAATAATGCTCGGATAACGAATTAAAAAATATAATTTTGTCAAATTTGCTCATTTTGTCAACATTTTTCTTTTGTATCTGTATCTAAGCATTATTAGAAAATATATAAATTTACCAAAAAAGTTCTGGTACCGTTAATACATCTGGCCCTTTAATTATGCAACGGCATGTGCGAATGTTCGCGTAAATTGCACTTTACAGTCACAAATTTTCGACATATTTTGAATGGTCTTGCGACGGTCATATGACTTTGGTGACAGTCACGGCGCATTACTGATTCTGCATTCGGTAAGCAAGGTTCTAGGGAAGCTAAACTATACTCTATAGCTCTAACTTGTGTTGGAATTTTAGAAATTTCGTTAAAGTTAGCAGAATCGGATGAGTGTCTGTCTAAATTAGTCGAGGGAATTGTATAAGTACTAATGCAAGTTTCATTTAAAAGGTCCTTGACGGACGGAGGACGGAGCGCAAAACGTGACGATAAATATAATTAGGAAAGTTTTTTACGTAGATCTGACGCGCGAAAATATTTAATTTTTGTGTAAAGGTTTTAGCATTAATGTCGTGATTGCGTTGAAGACAGTGTGCGGCTTCTTGAACTATTTTATCAAGGGCGAAATAGAAATCCGTTATTCTTGTATCTTGCTGATGATAGGTGCCATATAATATACTAGAGAAGTATCCGCAAATGTTAGAATCTATGACGCATTCTGAGAGCAGGATAATTAAACATCTTATATTACCTATTTTAATTTTTCTCATTGCGTAATACGATTGATCTTGTAATATGCTAGCATTACCAAATAAAGGTAATGGATTGTATTCATATTTAATTTATTTATTTATTGAAAAAAGGGGTAGGGTAGGGTTTAGCTATATTTATTCACGTAATAGTGATCGGTTTTGACTAGTTCTAATATTTTATGTAATAAAAAATTATTTGAATTTAAATTAGTTTATTTTGGTTTATTCGGAAGTAAATAGTTGGTTTCGATCAGCTCCCCACCAGGGATGCCAATTTGTTACAGCAGAATTAGCATTCGGACTGCGCGGGTTCTAATCACGAAACAAATACTTTTAGTTACGCTTGAAACAGATCATTGCTCGAAAGTTTTTACTAACTATTTATATATTTTAATTAATTGTATTTTTGTAACTATTAAACTTGAATCCGAGGATGTATATTAATAAGATGTATCCCAAGACAAGCATCACACCTTGTCCTTAGACACACTTCGTCCGTTGACATATTTTGTCCGCAGACATACACTAGTGCAACGCTGGTCTTAGGGCACATCTTATTAACATACATCCTCGGATTCAAGTTTAATATTTAACAAAATACGATGAATAAAAATAAATAAATAGTTAGTAAAAGCTTCCGAGCAAAGATCAGTTTCCCCGTGCAGTCCGAATACTAATTCAGCTGTAAAAAGGTACTTTAAATATTTGAAACACACTGCAGCTATATGAAGCCGCCTTCTATGACGTTTGATCAGCGACTGATACAAAACGAAAATGTATTTATGCCCATCTGAACGAAAATGGCCACTTTCTTCCATGAAAAGCGAGACCAAAATTACACTTTTTGCCCGCAAAAATTAGCGGGAACAAAGTGACTTCACTAGACACTAGTCCAAATTCCTTTATTTCATCAAGTTCTACCAATAACCCTGATTTTCGATTGTCTTTTAACAGTCCATTAGTCTCGCTTTCCATGTCAAAAAGTGACCACAGTTGAGATGGGCATAAAGTACTATATGTAACTCGACAAAAAAGTCGATTTTTTGCCCTTGTTACATAATGTACTATTAATGTTTTTAATGCATAAAATGTATTCGAGGGTAGTATCGGGGCTTACAATCGATTATCGTGAATATTTTAAGAACGGTGACAGAAACGATAAAACGAACACAATTTTAGAGGTCCATCGGAACAAACACTTTGGCCATCTTTACCAATGAATATACAAATATATACATTAGTCGAAAGTAGTGGTGGTGTGGAAACAATCGATTATCGCCAATATCTCATTTTATATCTCAAAACTGACTCCTATAATAGACAAAAACGAGGTAAGCTAGTTATTTTTATTATGTAAAATATATAAAAATTAATTCAACATGAAACGTGTTAATTAAATAATTTAGAGAACGAATAATATATCAGGAAAACATGAAGACATAAGAGGTATGTCATTTAGTGTATTTAGTGCATGTGTCACACAGAGGCATATGCTGACATGCACGAAATGTTTATTAAGTCTAAAGTTACCTCAAACGAACCATGGTTGACACACCGCAATATCACATTACCAGTACGGAAATACAGAAGTTTCACAACAGTGACTATCAATCTATCTTTTATTTTATTACAGTTTTCTTTTTTAAGTGCAGTGTTAATCATTCTCTTGTTTAATTATTTACTTATTATAAATTTCTAATAAAGGCATAATAAAATCTAAATATTTTGAGTCAGGCCAACATGGCGGCGGGAGGGAAAGATCCTCCGGATAAGACCAGTAAAAAGTTTCTGAAATGTCACTCACAGAATGAAGTAACAACAGTTATTTGTATTATATGTGATAATGCGTACCACCAAAGTTGTGCAAAACAAAAAAATCTAATTTTTATTAGTGAAAGGCTAATATGCCAAGAACATAAAAACATAATCTCAAAAGTTGATGAAGAGGTTTTGAGTGAATCAACAAAGGCAATGATTGCACAGATAAAATCGAGGCAATCAGAAGAAATAAGGAAGGAAATACTGAAGGAATTAGAGTGTAAAGCACAAGACCTACTGAACTCAACAGTGAGAGATAGTACAGCTGATCTTGAAATCATGCAAAAAGAAAATGAACTATTAAAACAACTTAACAGAGAACTTTTTGAAAAAAATGATCTACTGAAAGAAATTATAGGAAAACAAAAAAGTTACCAAAGAAGCAATAAATCTTTTGCTGAAATAACAAGTGCTGTGAAACCTCTACAAAAACGAGTTCCAAAACTTATAGTTAAAACCTTAAATAATGCAAGACAAACAGATGTCAAAAAAAGTATAGTAAAATGTTTAATAGATGAGAAAAGCATTCAAACAAAAGAAATATACAACAAAAATAAAGATGAGATTGTTATTAAATGTATGAATAATGACTGTGTTGAAAATGCTGAAGTTTATTAAAGAACTGCCTAGATGGAGATTGTGAAGTGAAAATAGAACAATTAAATAATCCAAAAATTAAAATAGTTGGAATTGATAACAATATGAACATGGATGAGAATGAAATTGAAGAAGATATAAACATAAGGAATTCCGCAAATTTTAATACTAAAGCTCAGGTGTTACACTTGTATACAAACAAGACGACAAAACTCAGTAGCGTTTTAGTGGAAGTGACAGCTGAAATTTATAAAAACATCAGAGATAACAAGAACAGAATCTTTATTGGATGTCAAAGCTGTAGAGTTTTTGACCTGATAAATATAAAACCATGTTTCAACTGTGGTAGGTTGGGACACAATGGTACAAAGTGCAATAATAAAATAACATGCCTAAAGTGTGCAAAAAATCACAAAACTATTGAATGTGATAATGAAGTATTAGTATGTATAAACTGCAGTTACAGCAATAATAAATTTAATACAGTTTTTAATACGTGTCATAATGCAGCAGATATAAATTTATGCGAAATAATAAAAAACAAGATTTAAAGATTAATTGGAAACACTTATTATCCTGTGATACCTACATTACCAACAGTGTATACAATACCGAAGCATTATCAACTGAAGATAACTAACCAACAAAAAGAGAATGCAAACAATATGCAAAGTGAGAAATTTTCTCAACAACAGCAACAACAGCAGCAAGAACAACAGCGAGAACAGCAACAAAACCAACAACGGCAGCAACAACAGCAGCAAGAACAGCAACAAGAACAACAACAAAATGTTCAACAGCAGCAAAAACAACAAATAGTAACAAGAAATAGCACAAGAAAAAATACAAAGACTTAAGTTTTAAATAATTAAATATGGATTTTGAATTTCTTGATAAAATACAAAAAGACTCTATTCAAAAGGAAAAAATATGTGACAATATCAATTGTCTAAATAAAATCATTAACAATAAAAATGATATTATAATGCATGTAAATATAAGAAGTATGTCTGCAAATTTTGATAAGTTAAAAATTCTATTACAAAGTCTAACTAGTAGACCATGTATTGTTATATGCACTGAAACTTTTGTACAAGTAAATTATAAAATACACGATTTAGAGGGATATAATAGTTATTATAATGAAAGTAACTTAAATCAGAATGATGGTGTCATGGTTTTTGTTGATAAGAATATTGTACACAAAACTAAAATTATTAAGTATGGATAGATTAAAATAATAAATACTCATATCACATTAAATGATAACAGTAGTGGAATTTTTCGCTGTATACAGATCTCATCACATACCTAAGGCAGAATTCATTCTAGATTTAAACAAGTTCTTGAATAATAAGAGAAATACTAAAAATCATTTAGTTATAGGTGATTTTAATATTGATTTACTAGAATCTGATAATATTAGTCAAGAATTCCTCTGTAACTTCTTACAAAATGGATATTTTCCTGGTTTCGTGGGAATTACAAGGCCACCTATAGGAAACTGTAAAGGATCTTGTATTGATAATATCTTCATTAAAACTAATAGCCTAAGTACAGTTACATATAAATTAAAACATTCTTTAACAGACCATTACTCTATTTTTATTGCTATAAATAAGATGAAGACTAAAAGTAAAGCACCCACTAAAATAATAGACTATAAAAAATTAAGAAACGTTGCCAAGACAATAAATTGGAATGGAACTATGTCAATACATGATCCTAATATTGCTACTGATACACTGTTAAGCGAAATAAAAAAATGCATTGAATTAGCAAAAATAAAATTGAGGAAAGATAATAAGAAACAAAGGAAGAACTGGATTACAGATGCTATAATAAAATCGTGTGATACTAAAGAATTTTTGTATAATTTATGGCAGATGGATCGTGAGAATGATCAACTTAAAGTACAGTACAAAAGATATGTCAAAATATTAGATAAGGTAATTACAGATGCAAAAGTCAAATACGATAAAAGTCTGATCCAAAATAATACACATAATCCCAAAAAACTGTGGGAAATTATAAACACAAAAATAGGGAAAAAAATTAAATC
The DNA here is from genome assembly GCA_949152435.1 of Gastracanthus pulcherrimus. NCBI lineage: Eukaryota > Metazoa > Arthropoda > Insecta > Hymenoptera > Pteromalidae > Gastracanthus > Gastracanthus pulcherrimus. The sequence goes on from OX424575.1 coordinate 85,454,074, forward strand.
TAATGATACTTTAATTATATTAAAGTTGATAGTGAGAAAATAACAGATAAACGTTTAATAGCTAATAATATGAACAAGTATTTTTGTGAAATAGGTAAAAAATTGAGTGAGAAAATTGATAAATATTCGGATGTTGATTTAAAATTACCAGATATGAATGCAAGCTCCATCTTCTTAAAACCAACTAGTGCGCGTGAGGTTGCAAGTATTATTAATAATTTGAAATTAAAAAATGGAGGAGTTGACAAAATAAATGCCAAAACTTTAAAAATACTTTGCAACAATATTGCTGAACCTTTAGCGCATTTAATTAATTCTTGTATTGAAAACGCTGTATGGCCTGATGCACTAAAAAAAGCGGAAATTGTTCCTATATACAAGTCTGGAGAGAAGCATAATATATCAAATTATAGACCTATTTCATTAATATCAAATGTAGCTAAAATTCTTGAAAGAATTTTATATAACAGAATTTATGATTTTATTAAAGAAAGTAATATAATATCTGAACACCAATTTGGTTTTATGAAAAAAATAGGTACAAAGAATGCTCTCAATTACATAACAAATACACTATACAATAACTTGGATCAAAGTAAACCGATACTTATAACATTTCTAGACTTAGCAAAAGCTTTTGATACTGTAGATCATAAAATATTATTAGATAAACTTTATTGTTTAGGAATAAGAGGAAAGGCGTTGGATCTACTTTCAAGTTATCTTAATGATAGATATCAAGTAGTTAAAATAAATGTTAATGAAAGTGATAGCATGTTAATAAATACGGGTGTTCCACAAGGCACAATATTAGGACCTCTACTTTTTATACTATACATTAATGATATCCTGAAAGTGATCCCGCTAGAGACAATATTGTCATATGCTGATGACACTTCAATAATAGCAAATGGTAATACCAACGAATATAAACTTGTATAGAAGCGCGGTTCTGTAGTTGCGCCGGGGCCTCGCTTTCTTATACACGTAAAGCCTATACTATACTATAGGTGTATACCCACAGATCGCATGGAGTAACCTATAACGTACTATACATGTTACCCACGATTTTGTTCCCAGGTGCAGCATACGAACTGTTCTTCTATACAAGTCGATATTCGTTGGTAATACTTGGAGTGAAGCGCAAACAACTATGAATAAGTATTTAATAAAAATTGATAAGTGGTTAGCAGTAAACAAATTATCTTTAAATGTTGAGAAGACTGTTGTTATGACCTATGGTAACTACATTGATAGTGTTCCAACTCAAATAGATATTAAGATTAAGGATAGAAATATAACTAGAGTAGAAAAGTGCAAATATTTGGGAATAGTATTTTACTACAATCTGAAGTGGGATAAACACGTTCAATATATAATACAAAAAACGAAATATCTAGTCTATATTTTCTATAAAATTGCCAAATCAATGCCAACAGAAATATTAAGAATGATATATTATGCATTTTTTCATAGTATAATAAGTTATGGGATATTAGCTTGGGGTGGAGCTTATAGAAATAATAGAGATTTATTGCAAAAATTACAGAATAAAATTTTGAAAGTTATTAATAAGAACAATTTTGTTGAAGATAATCCTATGAACTTGGAACAACTATTTACTTTTGAGGCGTTAAAATATCATTATACAGACCTAAAAAGCCAATATCTTGCATCAACTAGTATAACTAGGAGAAAAAACTTAACTATACCTAAAAATAGCAAAAGGGTTAGCGACAAAAATAGTTTTAAAAAAGCAATTACAACTTTTAACAATTTACAAAATGAGTTTAAAACTTTAAATATAACTAAAAATTCTCATAAAAAGTTGCTAAAAGATTGGATCAGATCTAATTAAGAAGCGCTGTGATACAAAATTACTGCTTTGTATATAATTAATCGCTTTATATAAAAATACGAAAATTGTTAAGAAACTAAAATTTTATATGCTTAGTTTTTAAGTCACTTTTAGTATTAAGTTAGTATTAAGTATATATATATTTTTTTATTTAATATTTTGTATAATTTTTTTTTTGTTTGTTTTATGTCTTAATACCAGACCTGCGTATAGGTAACTAAGTTTACCTCTGCAGGGTTTTGCAGTTTGTATATAAACTGTATCTCTTTCTGGTTTTCAATAAATTCAATAAATAAGTATAGATATACTGATACGCGATTTAAGTGATAAATCTTCGTGCTCATTTTCTATGTGTGGGTACAACTATGTTTTTATTGTATACGATGTTTTGATACGAGGGTAGTTCAATATGTCTTTAGAATGACCAACAGATGGCGCGCGAATCGCTCCAAATCATCTGTTTTCAGTCAGCACCACTCCCGACTAGATATATGGTGCAGTCACAGTCCACATCTTCTGAGTTTACGTGTTTTTATAACCAATTGAAAAAAAAAATTGCTTGTTAAGAAAAATGAAAAAAAACGAGTTCAGAGCGGTAATTAAACATTTTCATTTAAAGGGTTTAACTCCATACGAGATAAAAAATGAATTGGACTCAGTTCATGGCACATCTGCCCCTGCCTTAGCAACGGTTTATAACTGGGTAAATGAATTTAAGCGTGGTCGTACATCAATAAGTGACGAACCACGTTCAGGAAGGCCCGTAGAAGCAACTACTCCCGAAATCATCAATAAAATCCACGATATGGTGTTGAAGGATAGAAGATTAAAAGTGCGTGAGTTAGCTGAGGCTACAAGGATATCTATAGGTGCAGTTGTTTCAATTCTACATGAAAAATTAGGCATGAAAAAGCTATCGGCAAGATGGGTGCCGCGTTTGCTCTCAGCTGAGAATAAACGCAATAGAGTGGTCGCCTCTGAGGCTCTTTTGGCGCGCATAAGTCGGAATCCTGAGGAATTTTTTCGTCGATTTGTGACTGTGGATGAAACATGGATACACCACTACACTCCTGAGACAAAGGAACAATCCAAACAGTGGATTTCCACAGGCGAACCAGCTCCAAAGAAGGCAAAGACCGTAAAGTCAGCTGGTAAGGTTATGGCTACAGTTTTTTGGGATGCACGTGGAATTATACTTATTGACTACTTGGAAAAGGGTAAAACAATTACTGGTGAGTATTATGCATCATTATTAGAGCAGCTGAAAGAAGAAATTAAAAAAAAACGACCACATTTGGCGAGAAAAAAAATTCTCTTTCATCACGACAACGCCCGAGTTCACACATGCTTCGTTTCAATGGCTAAAATTGAAGAACTAAAATTCGAATTGGTCGAACACCCACCGTATTCACCAGATTTAGCCCCCAGTGACTTTTTCTTATTTCCAAACTTGAAAAAATGGCTCGGTGGACAGAGATTTACGGACAACGAAGACGTCATTGCCTCTGTAAGTGCTTATTTTGAGGAACTTCCGAAAACGCACTTTTCTGAAGGATTAAAAAAAACTTAAAAAGCGATTGACCAAGTGTATAGAGCTCCAAGGAGATTATGTTGAAAAATAAAAAAAAATTTACCCAAAAAAAATTGTTTTTATACTTTATTCTAAAGACTTATTGAACTACCCTCGTACATACTAATGTTCTATTCGCGAGAAGAATAGACCATTTTGCATTATATGTGTACCGAGAGAGAATTATGAAATAACACTCGGCAGAGTATTAGAGACAGTAGAACAACAGGAGAAAAGATATTCATATGATTTACGAGGGTAGTTCAATAAGTCTTTAGAATGACCAACAGATGGCGCGCGAATCGCTCCAAATCATCTGTTTTCAGTCAGCACCACTCCCGACTAGATATATGGTGCAGTCACAGTCCACATCTTCTGAGTTTACGTGTTTTTATAACCAATTGAAAAAAAAAAATTGCTTGTTAAGAAAAATGGAAAAAAACGAGTTCAGAGCGGTAATTAAACATTTTCATTTAAAGGGTTTAACTCTATATGAGATAAAAAATGAATTGGACTCAGTTCATGGCACATCTGCCCCTGCCTTAGCAACGGTTTATAACTGGGTAAATGAATTTAAGCGTGGTCGTACATCAATAAGTGACGAACCACGTTCAGGAAGGCCCGTAGAAGCAACTACTCCCGAAATCATCAATAAAATCCACGATATGGTGTTGAAGGATAGAAGATTAAAAGTGCGTGAGTTAGCTGAGGCCACAAGGATATCTATAGGTGCAGTTGTTTCAATTCTACATGAAAAATTAGGCATGAAAAAGCTATCGGCAAGATGGGTGCCGCGTTTGCTCTCAGCTGAGAATAAACGCAATAGAGTGGTCGCCTCTGAGGCTCTTTTGGCGCGCATAAGTCGGAATCCTGAGGAATTTTTTCGTCGATTTGTGACTGTGGATGAAACATGGATACACCACTACACTCCTGAGACAAAGGAACAATCCAAACAGTGGATTTCCACAGGCGAACCAGCTCCAAAGAAGGCAAAGACCGTAAAGTCAGCTGGTAAGGTTATGGCTACATTTTTTTGGGATGCACGTGGAATTATACTTATTGACTACTTGGAAAAGGGTAAAACAATTACTGGTGAGTATTATGCATCATTATTAGAGCAGCTGAAAGAAGAAATTAAAAAAAAAGACCACATTTGGCGAGAAAAAAAATTCTCTTTCATCACGACAACGCCCGAGTTCACACATGCTTCGTTTCAATGGCTAAAATTGAAGAACTAAAATTCGAATTGGTCGAACACCCACCGTTTTCACCAGATTTAGCCCCCAGTGACTTTTTCTTATTTACAAACTTGAAAAAATGGCTCGGTGGACAGAGATTTACGGACAACGAAGACGTCATTGCCTCTGTAAGTGCTTATTTTGAGGAACTTCCGAAAACGCACTTTTCTGAAGGATTAAAAAAACTTAAAAAGCGATTGACCAAGTGTATAGAGCTCCAAGGAGATTATGTTGAAAAATAAAAAAAAATTTACCCAAAAAAAATTGTTTTTATACTTTATTCTAAAGACTTATTGAACTACCCTCGTATATGAGTCATTATCATTTACTTTCGAACCTAACCAAGTATAGGGGAGAACGGTCCAATCTGACGCACCTAAGGCTCATTAACAAATGTGCTTATTAGCATTCACGTAATGTTATACTTAAAAGTCTTAAGGAGCACTTTGATGTATTACAAATACTAAACTACAACTATAGCTACTACTATAGCTACAAATACTAAAAAGTTTTATTTACGTCTAAATGTTCATTCTTTTAAATTTCCAGTTTTTATAAATAAATTCACAAGTCTCTTTTTTCTGCCACAGTGGACAATACGGCGCACCACTATAAAATTGATGTGAATATAAATTTAAATAGTACTTTTGTGGTGTAAAATATTAATTAAATAACATATTCCGTATGTTATAGAATAAGTTTGTAAAAATTTGTAAAAATATTACGCAAAATATTGTTGAAAATCAAAAGTTGGGTTAATTCATGTTTACTTTATAATTTAAAAGTTTTCGCACGCTTAAGTCAGTTTTTAATGCATACCTTTGTTATAAATTCACTTCTACGTATTTTCATACTTGATTGGTAAATGAAGAATCATTTATAATGTGTTTAATGATGCTGCACCACATTTCCCATAAGCAGGTTATCTGATATTATAATATTTTATGAAATATACATAAAATATGTTTTCAAATTGAAGGTAGAAATCAACAGTAGTTAAGTACAAGATATACATAAATAATGTTTTATTTTATTTAGGGTGAGAAACATTTAATTATGAGTAACTTTATGGAACGTAAATCTTATAGGTTTAAGGCTGTCAAAATACTTTCACCATTTTTAAATCACAGAATTTATCATATGATACAATTACATTTCAGGATACATGAAGTATATTAGAGAACTAAATATAGTCACCTAAAATAGAGGTGCACCACTTTGCGCGCTGCGCCACATTGCACCGTTTTCCCCTACTTATATATATATCAGGTATCTTGTTACTTATAACAAAATTTATTTTTAAAATTAATAAAAACCTACTATTTTAATGCTACAAATTCATATTTAGAGATTCATATATAGGGATTTAACTGTTATATTTGAAATTTTTATTTCTCGTATTTTTATAGTTCATGTAATGAAATTTATTAGTGAGAAAATATGGATTGAATTCTGCCATTATAAAGTATATTTTCTTCTTTTGCTTCTTGTTTCTCAATCTTGGAATGATAAGTACACCTGTGGTGCTCTGATCATGATTCATATTAACAGCGGTGAATTATGAAAATGAAATCAGAAAAGTTAATCCATTTATGAAATTTCTTCTCAATTCATACGGCTTTCGCCTTCGAATGAAGTTCTCCTCGTAGAACTTTTTTTACAAATCTGACATTCTGAAGAGCACAACTGACCTTGAACGCTCCGTTGTGATGAGAACAAACTGTCACGAGCTTTAATTTATCCAAGGGTGGATAACCCATTTCCGCTACATCGTAAACATTGAACTCGAAGCGTTCCAACCATTTCTTTCGTATCGATCCCATTACTAGTACTTCAGTGGCACCTCATAAGGCTGTTCGAAGTGTATTGCCTAATTCAGTATAAGGTAGATCCCCCGAAGTCCAGGATAACCCATGGTAGCAACGTTCCAACCATGCGTTACCTCTTTTATATTTGTCTAATAGTCTTCGCCAAGGATGAGGAATATTGAAGAGGAATAGCAGAGGCTTGCTACTAATATGTTTTTAGGAAAACTTTTTATTTTATTATTACAAAGCTTCCTCTAGGAGGAAGCAAAAAGTACACATTTCCACACCAAAATTAAATACACTTAAATGGGAACTCCTCAGCAAGACGATAGATTCTCTAATCGATTTAGTAAAGTTTGAGTTACGCCCTTCGGGATACCGATTTCAAATGTCTTGAAGGTCAAGATGCACACACATTAAATAAATATGCGAGAAAGCGATTTCCTCGTGTTGGGGCCTGCGGCGGCTCAGTCGGTAGAGTGTCGGATTCCCACGCCGGTGACCCGGGTTCGAATCCTAGTCTCTGCCGATTGATACAAGCACCTCTGTAAAAATTACATGTGCTTTGTTTACAAACACACCGCAGACCCCCGTCGTCGATTAGCACCACATGGAAGCACAAACATGGCGACGTTAAATAATAATAAAAAAAAAAAAAAAAAATCCTTATGATGTATGGGAAGCTAACCTTGTAGATTTAAGAACCTTAAAAACTTATAAAGATTAATATACATAGTTGCTTGGTATTATCAGAGATTAGTAGAGAGATTGCCAATGCAATGTTAAAAAGGTGAGGAAAATTTCAGCGTGGCGCTGTCTGGCGGCTGCCGCCCGTACTATACACATGATTTCAGACAGCGGGATGGAGGGAGAAGCACGCGTGAAAAGCGGTGGAGGAGAATGTGTGTACGGCCAGCGGAAGCTGGCGGGCGCGGCGGCGCCGCCTTTACAATTCTGTTTTGGTTCGCGCCTACTCGAAAGGTTTATTTATTTCTTTGAGTTTTATATTATTATTACCTTACAATATTTTATACTAGTATTTATTATTATTATATTAATGAGTGTTTCAAAGCTTAGTTTTTCCGATTCATTAAAGAGCGTAAAAATGTTTGATAAATACTTGTTATATTTTATTGTATGAGATATAATATAGATTATATTTACAAAATAATTCATCAACAACACCTGTACAATTATTTACTAACAATGCAATTTTATTTCTTTATTAGTTTTATTTTATTTATTTCATACTTCAAATATGACAGTGAAAGATTCATTATTGCCCAAACAACTTTTTTGCAAATAATATCAGCTATTATTAATTTTTAAAGTAATATTGTAATTTTCACCGTTAACTCATATTGGTTGTCAACAAATGTTTTTATGTGTGTGCGTATATATATATATATAACAATAAATATATGTTAATATCAGATATATATATATCTGATGTTAACATGCATTTATTGTTGGTGACGATATTAAATTAATTTTATATTGTCTCGCAATGTTTTCATAATGATACTTTTTGTATACGAAAAACGCGAGCAAAAATTTACACGGCCATGTATAGTTATCGTCTTGTAACCGTTAAAACGCCATTTTCGGCACTTCAAAAAGCTTGCATTTGTTTATTGTACTGTGAATTAACACGTGGAGTTCGCGACACTACAGAAAGTTTGATAAGGATTGTGAACATCTTTATAATTAAATACCATCGTGTGCTGTTTATCATTTGTATAAGTTTAGATAATTAACGCGTCGTTATTTAATGTATATGGGATTACTGCCAAGTGTGTCTATTCGGTAGTTTTATTATAAAAACCGTGAAAATTAAATATTCTTTGCTGTGTTAGGACTGTTTGCTTGTTGTTTTTGAAAATCAACATAACAAAATGAACAAGCAAACAGTGTATGATCGATGTAATTTTGTCCATTGTAACAATGGGAAGCACAATGGCCATCGTTTATTTCGATTTCCATTACCACTAGTGCAACGACATAATAGATTAACAATTCAGGTACATAATACACAAGTCTTTTACAAAATTAAGCCTTTTTAATATTGCATGAATTTTCTATTCGTATTTAAAAATTATAAAATATTTTATTAGATGGTTTATTTTCTTCACTTTTAGATGTGTCCATTTTTAAATTATTTTAATTTATTTATTTGTTTGAAAATTATTTAAATATTACAATAATGAACATTTTTAATTAATAATTTCATAATAGTAATGGGACCGTAGATAAAGTTTGCTATTACATTATCGTTTTCATTTATGATGTAGTATATAAAGAATCGAAATAAAGGCGATACCAAAGTTGTATCTTAAAATTGTTTTCCTTCGTCACAGAGAAAAATGTATTTATATATACTTGGAATCAAAATGTAATATTTTTAGAAAATGTCCGTATATGAACGAATTCGCATAAATGTACGTATATGACGAAATCCAAAAAAATAAACTTTTTGGGATCCAGAAATCGCAAAAAAATCTGAATGCTGGGGTTTCCAAACCTTTTTTATTATGTTTTGAATTATGAATAAAAACGTGTTTGAACAATAAAAATTGCCCATGTAACCATGTTTTTTTAGCAAATTAGTTATTTTTTATACACAGAGAAAAAGATAGTAACGATTGGTATACACATACACTAAACTTTACAATCTTTTTCTCTCCGTGAATATAGCAAAAAACAAGGAGTTACTGTACAGTTAATAACTATGCACCCGAAGGTGGAAAAAACTTTTTCCGAAAAGATAATAGAAGTAGAAGAAAAGACCTTTAATTTGATTTTCGTTCGTTGAAAATGGATGTTCCGGGGCAAAGTTATGACCAATATAAAAAATTACAGCAGCATTTACGCAAAAGTTATGTACAATTTTAACATTTTTATAGTTATTAATAACATTGTTGTATATGTAATATGCAATCTTTAGAGCCGTTTTTCTAAAAACTACTTTTTTCGCGATTTGCGCAACAGATTTTCGTAGTATCACTTACAACTTGGCATGCACGTTCTTTTTTATTTTTACGAGAAAAATAGAAAGCAATTTTTCGTTTTTAGGCATTTTAAATGCCTAAAAACGAAAAATGTAGTTTTTAGAAAAATGGCTGTAAAAATTGCAAATTACATATACAACAATTTTATTAATAACTATACAAATGTAAAAATTGTACATAACTTTTGCGTAAATGCTGCGGGTGGGGATAAATGTACCGAAAGATAAATTTGCAGAATGATAAATTTACCGAACGGTTGAAATTGCCGAAAAATTCAATACCTATGGATAAATACCGATGGATAAAAATGCCGAAAGTTAAAAGTGCCGAAAACAAGAATCCCGAAAAAGAAAATGCCGAAAGTTAAAAATGCCGAAGACGAAAATTTGGACAAAGACGTGCTTTTATTAGAATATGCGCCAGTATTATACTAACGTATTAATTGTTGCTACGTCGTTTCTTTTCAGTATTAGATATTTTTAGTTTTTACCCGTTGCTATTCAACATTTCGGCATTTTTAAATTTCGACATTTTTATCCATCGGCATTTTTACCCGTCGGAACTTTCTTTTTCTGCACTTTTGTTAATCGATTACTTTACCCATTGGCACATTTCACCTTTCGACAAATTTACCCTTCGATAAAATAAATTCGGCATTATTATCCGTCTGCAAAATTATCTTTCGGCACATTTATCCCCACCCGAAATGCTGCTGTAACTTTTTTACGTTTAAAGTGGTGGTCAAGGGACAGTTCTTCCATTAACAGTATCTGCGTCTGTAATACAAAATTTTGATTTTCAATTCTTTTTTCAGTTTATAATAGTATATTACGCAACTAGGAGTGAAAATGGGTTTTTCCAAGCGAGGATAATGATTGAGCACGAGTGGAAGTCGAGCGCACCGAATGCGAACACGAGTGTGCAAAATCATCATCCGAGTCTGAAAAAACCATTTTGCCCCAAGTTGCATACCGTATTTTTTATAACAAGTGCATAAAAATGGTCTATTTTCGGCGCCTATAAAATGGAGCGAAAATAGAGTTTCCCGAGCATCAGAAATAAACGGTATCGAAAATACTCATTTTCGCCACCGAAATAAATAAATAAATAAATTGATTGTGTATTTTTAGGTTAATATGAATCCTAAATCATATGATACTTATATTTTCTTCGGTAAATTTGAACATTGTATCAAAACGTAACGCAAAAAAATTTTTATTTTACTTTTATTTTACCGCAAGGTTTTGGGAGTCAAAATGATCGGATTGGAGTTTTTGAGATTTTGTTGTGTTCAAAATGCATATAATTATAGATTGAGTGAGGGATTTTGAAAAATAAAATTATTGACCGAAGTTACAGCCTGATGAAGTCTGCAATAATTCAATTCTGGAGCTGAAAAGGAACAATTCTAGACTTGATTGAGTTGATAAAAATCAAACTTATGTTTAAGGAGATAAAACGTGCACAGTACCAACAATATGTATTTTTTGTTGGCACATCGACTATTGTTAAAAAATCTAGTCGATTTTGCATTTCTCTATTCTTTAATATGTTATTGAAGTAATATTCAAACGCATTAACCACCCAGTGTTTTTCTTTAAGAAAAAATGCAAATTATAAAAATCGAAAAAGAAATTTTAATTTTGCTAACTGAAAACACATTTTTTAATGTAGGATTCTAGGAAAAAAATCTATAATTTCAATTTTTATTTCATGAAATTTCGATATTATTTTTGACACCACAATACGATCTTACACAATAATTTTGAGAAATATTTTACGTATATAATCACTACAGTACGCCATTATATGTGTGGCGAGAAATTTGCCGAAAGATAGTTTTGAAGACGGATAATTATGCCGAAATTATTATACCGAAGGATAAATTTACCGAAAGGTGAAATATGCCATACGGTAAAGTAATCGATTAACAAAAGTGCCGAAAAAAGAAGTTCCGACGGGCAAAAATGCCGATGGATAAAAATTTCGACAGTTAAAAATGCCGAAATGTTGAATGGCAACGGGTAAAAACTATAAATATCGAATATTGAAAAGAAATGACCTAGAAACAATTAACACATTATTATACTACAGTGGCATATTCTAATGAAAGCACTTTTTTGTCCAAATTTTCGTTTTCGGCATTGTTAACTTTCGGCGTTTTCTTTTTCGGAATTCTTGTTTTCGGCATTCTTAACTTTCGACATATTTATCCATAGGTATTGATTTTTTCGGCAATTTCAACATTTCGGTAAATTTATCCATCTGAAAATTTAACTTCGGAATATTTATCCAGTTATTTATATCAGTTATTTATACCTATTTTCAAAAAGTCACTTGCGCATCTAGTTATTTTCTTACATTGTAGAAAAAATTTGACATTCTTACTTCAGTGCAACAAATAAAAGTTAGTAACATTTATATTTTTAAACATTTTATCAACCGTATAAAAAATCCAATGAGTTTATTCATTGTAAAATGGTTTAAAAATGATATTATGTAAAAGAAGTTTTATAATGACATAAAAATTGAGCCCAAAATTCTGCACAAAAGCTGCTAACTTTTATTCTAAACATTATAATTCATTTACTCTGATAGTTACAGAAAGATTCATTAAAATCTAATGCGCGTACAACTTTTTAAAGTTAGAAAAATCAGTTTCGAAAAAAACACGTTTAAAGATATAACTTTGTATGTTATCTAATGTTAATTGTTTTACTTGAAGGCGCATAACCTTGTTAAAAAAACGAGTTGTGACATCAGACAACTTTTAAAACATTCTTATAATTACAAACATTAAGAAAACTCAATAAATAAATTTTGATATGTTGGTCAAAAAACACCAGAATCCTACCTTAAAGTTAATAAAAGTTTTCTATTTTGAGTACCTGCTGCTCTCCTTCGTAGACGATGTCTCGTCAACCTGGAAATCACCCTGACAGCTAGACATCGTCGACATGGAGTGTTTGGTATCTTGCGCTGATTTTAGTAACAAATATTAAAAAAAATATTAAAAAATATTAAAAAAATTTAAAAAGATTGATAGATAAACCAAATCTTGTAGAAAATAAAAAATGTACTAAACAAAAACACCTGTCTTGTACGTAAATGTTAAAAAAATGTAAAAAAAAAACGTTTATAACGTTTGGTGCGTTGCTCTAAAATGTTGCACCTCGTTGGATTCTGCATTCTTATAGCTACTAGACCATCGACACAAAATTACAGAAGTGTGCTTTAATATTTAAATATTTTTGTTTTTTATCGCTTAAAATTCAAAGAAATTCAATGAAATTATGTTTATTAAAATCTTGATTAAAATTAGACACATATTTTTTGAACCTATACAGAACAGATTAAATAATTATTTCCTTATTTGCTAAAATGGACAATTTTTTAAAACTATGTATTCAAAATTGAATCGTATTTCTTCTATTAAAATAGCATTTGTATTTGCCAGATATATAAATTGGAATAAAATTATGTCTTTTTATGAAATCGTTCATATTTTTCATATATTTGAGGTATAAAGATAAATTGTTTTTCCGAAATTTTCAACATTACAAAGCTTTCTCTTGGAGAAAGCGAAATCATTTAGTAAAAAAAATTCGATTTTATATGGCCCACGATAAGTTTAGTAAATCAGTAAATTTCCAAAATGGTAGATTTCAAGTATATCTTCCACCTCTTTATTTGTGCGTATGTATGAGTGTGCGTGCGTGCGTGTACGTGTGTGTGTGTGTGTATGTGTATGTGACAATATAACTCATAATTTCATAAAATATAACTCACATTTTTCAAATACATATATTTATTATATGATAAAAGTGGGTCGAGTTTGAACTCAAGATCAACCCAATAACTCAATTGGACATACGCTTTATGTAATACATTATTTTACCTTAAATTAAAATACTTTTCGAAATACTATATTTAAATCGATATTTCCTGCAAGCTTAAAAAATGTTCATTTAAATTGATAGAAGGAACTTTGTTGAAATTACGAAAACGCGTTTAAAATTTGTATGTAATATGCTATCAAACGTTAATTGTTTTACTTTCTAGAGTATAGTTTTGTTAAAACATTTAAATTTGACATGTTCTGAAATGATTTTAAATTATATGATAAACATTAAAAAAAAATTGAAGGAATTTTCGATATAATGGTCAAGATTAATGGTGGAGTTCGCATTCAAAAATATAGATTGTAATAAAAAGAGATTACACGTTAAAAAGATTACGAGTATTATTGTAAAATAAAAATTATTCCACAAAACAGATGATGATAATATAGTAAAATGTATTTTTAAATACAATGCTGTATACCTTTACTGCGATAACAAAAACCAATGAACGTATTTCATAAAAAATAATTAAATAAGTCGGACTTGAATCAGGAGCCTAACATTCAGACGCGAAAGAACACGACCCGCGACCACCAATAGGGAACTTGCATGGAAAAATGTATTGCGTCCGTCAGATAGATTATTAAAAATAATTATATTTTATGAAAATAATACGGAAAAAATACTTTTCTGAAATTAAGAGTCATTAGATCCCTTTGAATGATAATAATGGAAACCTGTATATTTCTTGCGCTACCGCAAGGTTTCGAAAGTCAGGACGGTCAGATTCTGCACATATGAATGTGGGAATTTGAAAATATAAATTATTGACCAAGTTATAGTCTAAAAAATCATATTTCATGATAAAATTTAAAACAATACATGAATTATGACTTTGATAGACTATACTTTTGGTTAATAATTTTTATTTTCATATTCTACATACATAACATAACTATGTGTATTTTTATCACAATAAAGCCTTAAAATTCTAATCCGATATACGAGGGTAGTTCAATAAGTCTTTAGAATAAAGTATAAAAACAATTTTTTTTGGGTAAATTTATTTTTATTTTTGAACATAATCTCGTTGGAGCTCTATACACTTGGTCAATAATCGCTTTTTAAGTTTTTTTAATCCTTCAGAAAAGTGCGTTTTCGGAAGTTCCTCAAAATAAGCACTTACAGAGGCAATGCCGTCTTCGTTGTCCGTAAATCTCTGTCCACCGAGCCATTTTTTCAAGTTTGGAAATAAGAAAAAGTCACTGGGGGCTAAATCTGGTGAATACGGTGGGTGTTCGACCAATTCGAATTTTAGTTCTTCAATTTTAGCCATTGAAACGAAGCATGTGTGAACTCGGGCGTTGTCGTGATGAAAGAGAATTTATTTTCTCGCCAAATGTGGTCGTTTTTTTAAATTTTTTCTTTCAGCTGCTCTAATAATGATGCATAATACTCACCAGTAATTGTTTTACCCTTTTCCAAGTAGTCAATAAGTATAATTCCACGTGCATCCCAAAAAACTGTAGCCATAACCTTACCAGCTGACTTTACGGTCTTTGCCTTCTTTGGATCTGGTTCGCCTGTGGAAATCCACTGTTTGGATTGTTCCTTTGTCTCAGGAGTGTAGTGGTGTATCCATGTTTCATCCACAGTCACAAATCGACGAAAAAATTCCTCAGGATTCCGACTTATGCGCGCCAAAAGAGCCTCAGAGGCGACCACTCTATTGCGTTTATTCTCAGCTGAGAGCAAACGCGGCACCCATCTTGCCGATAGCTTTTTCATGCCTAATTTTTCATGTAGAATTGAAACAACTGCACCTATAGATATGCTTGTGGCCTCAGCTAACTCACGCACTTTTAATCTTCTATCCTTCAACACCATATCGTGGATTTTATTGATGATTTCGGGAGTAGTTGCTTCTACGGGCCTTCCTGAACGTGGTTCGTCACTTATTGATGCACGACCACGCTTAAATTCATTTACCCAGTTATAAACCGTTGCTAAGGCAGGGGCAGATGTGCCATGAACTGGGTCCAATTCATTTTTTATCTCATATGGAGTTAAACCCTTTAAATGAAAATGTTTAATTACCGCTCTGAACTCGTTTTTTTCCATTTTTCTTAACAAGCAATTTTTTTTTTCAATTGGTTATAAAAACACGTAAACTCAGAAGATGTGGACTGTGACTGCACCATATATCTAGTCGGGAGTGGTGCTGACTGAAAACAGATGATTTGGAGCGATTCGCGCTCCATCTGTTGGTCATTCTAAAGACTTATTGAACTACCCTCGTATTTCTCTCTCAAAACCTTACAGTAGCATAAGAAATCTACAGGTTTCCAGTATTGTCATTCAAAGACACCTAATGACCCTTAATTAAAAAAAAAGGATTCTTTTAATAATATTTTAATAAAATATATTCAAATTTATTAACAATATATAGTTTTATTTAAATAAACGAGTTCGATGTCCCCGTCTTCTACCGATTTATGTACAATATAAAGTCACTATATGGGTAAATCTTTAGAACCTTTGACCTATGTGTCATAAAATTTAAATTACTTTTCTTACACGTTTAAGTAAATTTTAACTGTAACATGCACGCTTATATATACTGTTATTTAAGATTTAAATTTATTATTTTTAATATTTTTATATTCACTTTCTGTCATAAATTAATCATACTTATTAATTAAAAACTCGAAATATCATATTTTGTGTACGTCAAATGCCCAATTTCAAATATATTTTCGTTAATCCTCATTATAACCCTGGTAGAAACGTTCACCAACGATTCGCCAATCGTTGGCCAATTTTACTAAGGTTGGCCAGTAGTTTCACCAACCATTCGCCAACAAACCCACTTATTTTGAAACGCTTTTCCGCCCGTCGTTGGCCAACGAATGCTGAAAATTTGAAAACTGCGAAAAGAACTAAATACTGTTTAAGCAAGCTATGTAAAGTGTTATGGTATATTATGCAATCAATAAAAAGTCATTATATGAGCATAATTATATAGTTTACTTAAAAAATTCACATTTAAATATATGTTCACTTAATTCAAAGTTGAGGTTAGGTGTAGTAAATTGATGATTTAGTTTACTACCCTAGTCGAAGAAATTGTGTATGCCAAAGTATGTCTGAGTTATCTAAGTTTGCCGAAATCTGCCAAAGTTTTCCAAAAGTGTGCCAAAATTTGTCATATGTGTGCCAAAACGGCCAATTGGAAGACATTTGACGTACTCTGGCAAACTTTGTCAAACTCTAGTAAACATTGGCAAACTTTGGCAAACTTTTGACATTAAAACCATTTCCATTAGGGTAATATATTATAATTTACTAGTATAATTAAGAATTACTTATAAAATAAGACATACTTTTTATCAATTCTATAGTATAATATGAAAACAAGGGAAGTCGGATGGATATTAAAAAATGATACCAAAATCAGTAGTTGCGAGAGATATTTGCATGCTCCGCAACTAAAGACGCGCTCTTAGTTAGCGCGAGAAGCGCGGGTAGGCACAATATACACATATACATTGAACCATTCGTAACCATAACCCTGTTTTAAATAAAAATTTAATTATATTTTACAACTTCATGACAGTATATGCGCTATTATTTTTATCATTCAGTGGTTTATTGTAAAATATACATTTAGTGACGTACATTTAATGATTCAATTTATAATTTGAAAATAAAATTTGAGAATTACAAATAGAGCAGTCGTTGACGAACCGTTGGTCAATTACATCAGTAAGTATTGGCCAACGTCATTGGCGAACCATTGACGAACAGGCCATCTCGGTTGGTCTATTTTCTACCAGGGAAATTACTAATTAAAAATGTAAAAAAATTACCTTAACACTTGAAAAACATTCAGGAATCAAACGATCTGAATAATAATTACATTTTTCTCATAAAACCGGAATTAAATGGATTTGAATATTGTCATAGATTTTGTACATCGTAACGCAAAAAGTAGCTTAATGATATACAATTAAGTTACTTTAAAAACTATTTTTAGTACATAGAGTATAAAAACAGTATTATTTTAAATAAGATGCTGCTTTATTTTTATTCTTAAAATAATCATAAACGATTTAAAAGACTTTTAAATGAGCTGTATCAAAAACGAACGAAAAAAATGTCACGTCTGCAATGCTTGTTTATGTAGTGAATATTAATTAAATCAATACAAGAAGTGATTAGAACGTAATATTTTATGTACTTTTCACATACAATTATTTCTGATACCTAAAATCCTTATATTTATCAGTAAAATTGCAAAAGTACATCGATTTGTCGCATCCGCAATATTTATCCACAACACGCGTTTTTTTAAGGGGACAGATACACTTTAATATTTTAAATTAATTGATAATACATTTTACGGTAAAACTAAGGTACTTATCTAATATTACCTCATGTTTTCGGTAAATTTGAACATTTTATCAAAATATAACTATACAAATTTTAAAAAAATAATGAAGGTCGTTAGGTCCATTTGATTGGCTATAATGAAAACCTCTATATTTCTTCGGCTATCGCAAGGTTTAGAGAGCCAATGTGATCGAATTGACGCTTTCAAGGTTTTATTGTATTCAAAATACGTATAGTTAGGGTATGGGTGTGGGAATTTGTATATACAAATTATTGACCAAAGTTATAGTCAATTTAAGCCATATTTCATAATAAAATTTAAAAAAAAACGATGAATTTTCGCTTAATTAGACTATAACTTTGGTCAATAATTTTTAAATACAAATTCCCACACCCATACCCTAGCTACACGTATTTTGAACATAATGAAACTTTGAAAGCGTCAATTCGTTCACATTGGCTCTCTAAACCTTGCAGTAGTCGAAGAAATACAGAGGTTTTCCAAATTTTTTAAAAATTTGAATTGTTATCTTTTGATAAAATGTTCAAATTTACCAAAAAAATCAGGTAATATATGATAAGTGCCTTAGTTTTACCGTAAAATATATTATCAATTAATTTAAAATTTTAAGGTATATCTGCCCCCTTAAACGCCGCAAATTTAAGTCAGAACCTTTATTTATAACTAATAAAATTTCATAATAACAATACTAGACGTGATATGTTAGTATTTTATAGTCATGTAATGTATTTCGAGCGACTTGAAAGTGAAGATAAAGAGAGAATATATGCAGCACAAGCGAAATAAAGATTTACACGAACAAAAAGAAAGGATTAAGCAGAAAAATAAATACAATAAAAATAAATTTTTATTGTCTTCTCAGAGGTACAATTAATAATATTTTTCCCCACACCTGCACCGAAAGTACCACTTTTTCTCCCGGGCGCCTGGAGAGAAATGTGTATTTTCGGTGCTGGTGTGAGGAAAAATAGTATACACACTATGGGAGGTAAAATGGCGACCCCATAGCACGTGTAAAATGCCACCCGAGCCAAAGGCGAGGGTGGCATTTTACACGTGCTATGGACTCGCCAATTCTTTACCTCCCTAGATGCGTAATATACTATTAAGCATTTAAATTATTAATGAATACGTTTATAATCATTTTAAATATTTAAAGAAGTACAATTTATAGTTTTTAGATCATTAAAATTATAAATTTCTGACATATTTGAGAAATTAGACACGTGTTTTAGGCTCGTTCGTGATTATATTTTAGTAGTTTATAGTCTTAAGAAATTGTGTAAAAAAATTAGAACTGTGATCCTAAATTAATTTTACCTGGTTTTTAATGTGAAAAAGTCAAAGGTTCTAGAGATTTACCCATATGTACGCGAGAGAATTAAGCGAACGCGTGGTTTCAACCGGCAACCGGTGCTTTCGGTGAATTCAGTCTATACACACTTCTCCTCTTCTCTTTCAAGCGCGCACACACACTTCCCCCTCCGCGCTGTGATCAAATTATGTGTATAGTTCGGGCGCTCAGCCGCTAGGTTCGCTAGCTCACGACTGACAAGAATCGCCCCGAATCCGCCCATGTTCACTGGCAATCTGTCTACTAATCTCTGGTATTATCGACATACACTCAAAGTACGGCTATATTGCAAAACAGTTGCTTCTGCCAAAGATAAAGAATTTGTCGGTAAAGATATGCTAAAAGTTATGAAAATAATAAGGCAGCTATTGTAGAGCGTTTCAATAGAACGTTAAAAGGCAGATTGTGGCGATACTGTATGCATCAGCATCCCCGACGCTACATCAATGTTTTACAAGAATGGTTGAATCCTACAATAATAGTTGGCATTCGGGTATCAAAATGAAACCTGCTAGTGTTAATTTATATAATGCCGGTAGAGTACGCCAGAATTAATCTCAACGATACAGTATATCACGTACCCGCAAGCCTAAATACAAGGTAGGAAACCTAGTCAGGGTCACTCATGCGAAGATTGCGTTTGACAAAGCATATGAACGACAGTCAACTCTGAAGTTATTTAAAATTATTCGAGTTCCTACGTTAGGTCAGCCTCCTGTATACACTTTAGAAGATCTTAAAAGTGAAAAAAGCGACGGATTCTTTTACAACGAAAAACTAAGTACAGCGCATAAGGATATAAATGCTGAAGTTTTTGAAGTGAACGAGATTTTAAAAAGTAAAGGGAAAGGTCGTGCAAAGAAGCGTTTTGTAAGTTGAAAAGGTTTTCCTTGCAAATTCAACTCTTGGATATTAGCAAGTGATTTAGAAAAGTTACAATGAGAGATACATTTTATGTTATATTATCAAGTACCAACAGCGAACATGTATTTTCTGAATATATTACATCATAGCACTTTACAACACAACTACCACATTGTATTTGTTTACCTTGCGAATGGTCTGTAGCTCTTAGCGAAATTCAAATACCACTTACTTTTCAACATATATCAATGATAAATGATGAAGGATTAATCATAGTTCCAAAATGTTCTGTAAACAGTCGCCGTTATGAAGATAGTGTTGGAACAGATGAACGTGCACCACCGGTGCTTATACAAATATTGAAAGTCTTTTGCATGAAATGAATAGCCTACCTAATGTAAAAGATCATTTACTATTCAAAAGACAGTGTGGTGGTTTTGTCGAGATTTCGCGTGTCTGTTCTGGCAGTTACGCTGACTATATTCATGACTTAGTTCTATCAAAAAAACCACTACTAACTGCTTTATCACAATGCTTTCTCAAAGAATATTTACACTGATAAATATGATTTTAAGAATAATCGGCAATATTATAGACATTGTTATAGAGTACGATGTTCAGCTGGAATAATATGGTACATTGTTGGCTCAAAAAGTTAATCAGTTCTACACTGACTTGTTTCTGATAAACCTACAAAATTTCAATGAAAAATACAAATGCGTTCAAAAGTTATGGTGACCACAAAATGTGATCATGTAAAATGCATATTCAAAATTTAAAATCGTATTTCGTTTACAAAAGTAACTCAAAGATATTGTTAGATATTTAAATTGTAAGGTAATTACATCTTGTTTATGAATAAGTGCACATTTTTTACTTATCTAATGTATTAATTTACAACAATTTATTTCTTGAATTTTTAAACATTTTCAAAATTCAAAATCGCCTTTCTTTAACAAATACTACTTTACAGTAATTGTAAGATACAGCAATCGGGAGAAAATTACGTGAGCTTTACGGATATATGCATCTTTTTAAAATTTCTAACGTATAAACGACAAAAATAATTATTTGTTATTAACAAAATTTTAAATTGAAATTTTTTTTGAAATATGCAGTAAGATTCCATCATTAAGCTCCAGAATCTAATCATTTCTATGTTGGGTCATATCTGATATACCTGCGAAATTTCAGCCCGAAATGCGGTGGCCTTCCATAATTGTCACACAAAAACACACACACACACACACACACACACACACACACACACGCGCGCGCGCGCGCACATACATACACACACATACATATATACATACATACATACATACAGACCGACATTTTGAGAAAACTACGTATTTTGATTTAGCGACCTCGAAAACATCGTAACTCATCAAAATGTTGATTCGAAAAAATTATCATTACAAATTTTTCTCTTTGAGATAACTAAATTACGGAATATTATAGGTTTCGAAAATTGTAAACTCAAAAGAATTCATAAAAGTGCAAAAATTGGTGACAGATCAGCTAACCTTATTAATGGATTACCAAATATAATAATCGTCTACAGTGATATTTGTGAACCATATATGACACGTGATTTTTCAATACGTCTTTTTCATATAGTACCTCTTGATTTGCACGAGTATAAATATGGTGGTGTCAAAATAAAAAAATTTACACCACAGATGTTCGTTTCCTTGTTGAACACATAATTTCAATCGATAGAAATAGATATAAGAGATGAACAAGGTAATCCTATACCATTTCATTATGGTATGTTGACTATAACACTACACTTTAAATACACTAAATACAAATGTATTCTTATGTGGATTAACTTATTGAACAAATTGGTAGTAGTAGTCGTGGTAACGGTGGTGGATGGAACAGATATTGGTACCTTTCTAAAAGGAATGTATCGCAGAAGTTTGCCTTTTTTGAAAAAGGGCGCCAAAATAGTCGGTAAAGAAGCTTTACACGCTGGTATTAATATCTTAGACGATTTTTCAACAAATAAAATACCTATCAAGGATCAATTCGGAAATCTGGACAAGTTTATGAGTGAATCAGGATATAAAATACAATAATTGTTATCAATGAGTCAATTATTTTTTTTATTAAACATCTATAATCTTACTACCCGGCTTATTTTCCGAATGTAGCCGGAGCGCGCAGTTTCCATTGCGTGTTGGGGCTTGCTCGAGGTGCGTCGTATTCCCCTCGAGTCCTCGGTTCTCTGCTGCTGTTGCCGCGGCTTGCGGTTGCTGCGGCTCTTCAATATTCTCTTTCTCTCGCTAGGGTTTTCGCTACCCTTTTTTTGTGCTATCTCTGCCCTACGTCTTAATTCTTTTTCCATCATGTCTTCTGCGCATTTTCTCAGTTCCTTCGAGTGCCATTTTCACCGTCTAATATGTAAATATTTTCCTTCGTTTCGCCAATAATTTTATATAATCCTGTATAATTTTGCATTAATTATGCGCTAATATTTTTCTTGGCTAACGATTATATTTTATGCGTTCTCAGCACAAATTCTCCTATCTTAAATTTTTCCTTTCTTTTGTTTTTATTCTAATGTTTTTGTTGTTTAGACTTCTCTTTGTATATTTGTATTTGTGCGGCATCATGCACATATTTTAAATTTCACATTCATAATATCTACTTCTCTGAACTTTTATTTTTATATTTATTTAATTCGCTGTTACTATAATAAATCTTATCACTATTTTTATCCTTATTTTTATGAATATTTTTATGAAAAAAAAAAAAAAAAAAAAAATCTAAAATCTCCTTATAATTTTTATTCTCTCCCGTTTTTTCTTTGTGTTTCTTTCACGCAGGTATTATATTTATATCACGGTATCTCTGATTCTTTATCGGACTCCCCTTCGCTCCCATTCTTTTTATTTTCCTCGTTTCTTATCAGCTGTTGCGACTGCTCGCTGTTTTCTATCTTGATTTTGCTATTTTACTCGCGATTTTGCCTTGTTTTATTGTTGGCTGTATTTTCTGACACTACTTCGCGCCTCTATAATTTCGGTGGTTGAAGTTCACGACCATGTACCAGAAATGCGGGTATTCTCCCCGTTGTTGTACGTACATTTGTGTTGTGTGCAAATTGGAATTGCGGTATATACCTGTCACATTCTATATGTTTTGTCTCTATATACGCGGATATCCGCGTTTTTATATATCTCTATTTACCCTCTCTACAGGGTTACTTTGAGGGTGGTATGCCTGTGTTCTTTCATGAATAATCGAGTACTCTTTTAAAAACTTTCAGATTATGTCATTTACAAATTACTTCCCATTCTTGGACAAGAATATTTCCGGTGTCCCAAATTGTGCACACAACACGTTTTCTAACGCATTTTTTACAAGGATCGCTTTCTTTTTTTTATCGGTATACATAATATATATTTCGAAAATAGGTCTTCCATAATTAATAAATACTCCTTCCCTGCCTTACTTCGCGGAAATTCTTCTATCAAGTCCGCTGCTACTATTTTCGGTCTATCTATATATTTCATTACCATTAATCCTACTTGACCGCCTTGATCTATCTTACACCTCTTACAACTTTCGCAGTTACTTATATATCTTGCCGCATCTTTATATATGCCTGGCCAATAATAGAATTGTGTAAAACGTTTATACTTATATTATCTTTGCTTGGATGGCCGGAGATGGCTCATCGTGTACTTTTTTTAATATATCGTTGCATTTTTCTGCGGGTACGACTAACTTTCACGCATCTAAATCATTTATTATATCATGTCGGTCATTATCGGGTTTATATCTATATAGTTTTTTGCCTACTTGACTCTCCAGGCTTTATACCGTCGCGGATGTTTCCGTATTTGATATATCCGATTGTTACACCATTTGTCTTTTGTTCTGTCCTCAATATTTAATGCGTTTATTGCTAATACGTTTTTAGCATCCTCGTCTTCAAACATTCTCGAGAGTGCATCTGGTACTTTATTTTCTGCACCTTTTCTATGAATTACATTGTATGACATTAACTCTTGTGTCCATCTACCCAGTCCACCTACCTGATTTTTCTTACTAAACAGCCATTTAAGTGCACTATGGTCTGTTATTACTGTGAATTTATATTCTTCTATATACGGCCTAAATTTTTCAATTGCCCACTTTACTGCGAGGCACTCATTTTCCGATGCGTTATAACTAAATTGGTTTTTACCCAGTGCTCTGCTTGTAAATGCAATTACTCGCTCGACCTCCCGTACGGTTTGTGTGATTACCATTCCCAAACCCGTATTTGAAGAATCTGTTTTTATGCAAAATCTCGCTTTTGCGTCGGCCTATGTAAGAGTGTTGCTTAGTTTAACACCTCTTTTAATTTTTCAAATGCGTTATTTTCGCTTTTTATTGTTGTTATATACCTTGCGCATTTCAATTTATTTAATATTGTTTCAATATACCTCAGTGGGTATGCATCTTTTTCCGACATTTTATTCATTACTCTAAAATTTATGCACATCCGGTATATACTATTTGGCTCTTTTACCATTACTACTGGGCTGTTCCACGGGCTTCTCGATTTTTCCATCATGCCGGCTGATTTTAGTTTTTCTAGTTCTTTAATCATTGTTGTTCACTCGTTGTTTGCGCTAGACCTCGGCTAGCTATATTAATATCCCCTTTGTCTACGGCCCACAAATCGAACGCAAACTCTTTTTCGTCTATATGGTCTGGGAGAGCGAGTGTATCGCGATTTCCGTTTATTTGAATACCAAAATAACGTACAGAATCAAGCTCTAGAATAAAATCTGTTAAAACTTCTACCATCTCGAGCGGCACGTTTATTTCCCCCTTGATAGGTTCTTTTGAAACGTTCGCCATTACGGCATTAGTAAATATCGATCGCATTATCTTTGCGCCTAGCTTCCGTGTGATTCCTAATCCTTTTGTTCCGATTATTGTACATACCGAACCTGAGTCTACGCTCTCACCTCTTCGCCCTCTACTCTTAATTGTAACCAGTAACGGGAATATTTTGTTGGTTTTTCCATGTCTGGAATTATCAACTCCTCTTCCGTTCCGATTTTTGCCGACTTGGTATTTTCGTGTTTAAATCCTCCCATATTCTTTAAGGGAAGAAGCTACCGATTTTTGGTAAAAAAATCGATTTTTTTTAAGTGGTAAGACATTTATTTAACCCTTTTTCTTTTAAAAGTAAAACGTTTTACGCGAAAACTAATTTTTTTTCCACTTATTTGAAGCTGTAGATAAATGGTTGATCATGCCATTTTTATTGATATTTATGTTTAAATTCGTTTTTCTCAAAACTTAATTTTCATAACTTACTTTGTAAGCCTGCGCAACAGCTCTTCATGATTCAGTTTGAAAATTTTTGTAGTTTCTTTTTAACATATTTTCGAGGATCATATAGGAAGTAAAACGAGGGATGCAGCAGGAGGTATATTTGGACAACGGTGCCGACGAAGGGACACGAAGACGAGATCTGCAAGGCCAAGGACTGCCTACTTGCAGCAGGAGCAGTGGGCACAATTAACCTCCAAGAGGTTATATTTACATGCAGCTTCCTACACTGCATTCCTCAATTGCCACTGTTATCAGGTGAGATTACTGTTTTTTATATCACTGTAATCTCCCCTTGCTAATGCTATGTTGTTTCTAGGTGTCTGGCGAGTGCTTCGGCGGCTGCTGCTGCTACTGTTAGGGAGGAGCGGGCTATGAGTTGAGCTACGTTGCTGCACCTGAGAGACCACACTGCCTCTGCAAACCCTCCAAACCAGGTAAGAGAGTTCCAGTTTGATGGGCATGTCTGCTGTAGACTAACTCAGCTTTATGTTTTCTAGGGTGTATGCTGCAGGCCTCCAAAGTGTCTAGAGAAGCAGCCGCTGCGCCCAAGGTGGATCCATTCATGCCTTTCAAGGCATAAAATCAGGTGGGTATTATTCTAATACCATTTTGCTTAGATTCTTCCTTTCTAAATTTCGAAAGGACGGGAGTAAGGAGAGGAGACACCAAAACATGCTCAGCACACCCCAGCTGAGACCAGTTAGCTCCCACGTATGCGAGGCTCTATGAGATGGCAGCTGTGCGTCATCTTCAGCTGCTTCAGGGTATTGGAGAGCTCGCTTGCTCTGTGTTGTCCAAGGAAATAGTGTGTGTGTGTGTATGTGTATAGTGAGTGAAATGGGTGAGTAGTGTGCTATCGGTTATATAGGCCAGTTCTGTCAAGCATCGGACTTGCACTGAGCAGTTCGTTCGATAGACTGGAAGTTTGTGTAACCTACACAAAATGTGGTGTTACAAACTCCCTCCTACTAAACCGAAGCGCGGCTACGCGGTTCGCGGTTTACTTGGAACGTGCTCACTCGTTACGCAACTAACTAACTAAATACTTATCCTACGCATATGTACAGTTTTACTTAAATACTTCATTTTATTGTCATTTCTTCTTGTTCTCTTGATGAACTATTAATATTTATTTGGCGCCACTAGGCATCTATAAGTACTAATGACTACTTACATTATGGCTGTACAATTGGTCAGTCCTGATTAATACGGTCGTATCTATAAAAAGAAACTAAGAACATTTTTATATACAGCGTTATTCTTACAGACCAAATTCTTAAATTTAAATTTTTCCTAATTTAGTAAGGGACACTTCATAATATTGTGCTTAATTTATGACATTCCAAGGAAACAGAGTCCTATATAAAATGTTGATATAGTAATTTGTGCATGTAGCTGGCACTTGGTTACATGCTGATTTTACTACAAGTGATTTTACCAATGAGTGGATGCTAGGTGAGTTCGCGTAACGAACCCACGCCCAAATATACGATTTAAATACTTTAGCGGGGTAGTTGAAATCAGTCTTTGCCTTCATACATATTAGTCTTTTTCTTTCTTAAATAACTTACTTAGTTTATACTACTCTATTTTATGTATACACAATTTCTCGCGTTTACAAATTGTTATTGGTCTACGGAAGTCGTATGGGGTTGTCGTGATGGGTCGATAACCCTGTGGTTTCTAATATCTACAAGTGAAAGAGAAATATCGAATGGAGTACTGATTACGGTAGGAGGAGGGGAAATAATATTTACAATAAGGGAAATTACGGGGTACTGTTATGAGTTTTCGGTAATCAAGGTGGAAGCTTACGCATTCGGTAGGAATGGACTGGAATTTCCATTAGGAGGGTATTCGGTATTGACGATAGGAGGGACGGGATGGATTTCGATAGGAAATTTACGGTATTGTCGGGAGGCGGAGGGGGATACGGCATTGGCGATAGGGGAATAGTGTGTCCACAATAGGAGATTCGGTATCGGTAGGTGGGGAGTAGGGAAGGAGTGTTTATTTTTTTTTATTGGGGTTGCGAGAAGTATACCGTAGCACCCGGCATCACTACGAGCACTGGCTGATTATCAGAGCCGTAAATACCCGATGCTTGGTCACTGGAGTCGGTACGAGCGCCGGTGCAGGGGGTAACGTCGAGATTGGGGCTGTCATCGATCCCGATACGGCCTGAGGGGGAGGAGTAGCCGGCGGCGTGCGTGGTTGGTCCGATGACCTCCGATAGTCTGACGGTGGTGGTCCTGTGCACCGTGGACAAGTGTGTACGTCCACATTTGGTTGGCCACATCGGAAGCAGAACTTATAGTCCCTCCGTCTTTAACAATTCGTCTATCAATGACCTTCTTTCTTACAGTTCCAGCAGGACCCTTGCGAATAGACGGAGGCTGTATCATCCGATAGGCACGGAGCTGGAGGCTGGATCTTTAAGTCCATCAAGCTGGGGATGGTCTTCCTCCCGATGAACGAGGTCGGTGCGAGTGGTATCGGGCTGGGTCACTCTTCCCTGACGAAATCAATCGGGCCCATCGCATATATAGGGTGTACCGACTCTACCCCGACTCGTTCTCTGAGGCTCCGCCCTCTTTCAGTTATCACTTCCCTTTCCGACTTCGTCTGAGTAGTAGCCGTCTTAGTGAAGGTAATTGAGTCCCCCGTTGTAATGCGTACTTGTCCCCCGTTCGGGTCGTTTACCACATTAATGATGGGGTGAGTTTTGGACTTTTTTGGTTTTGCCGGTCTACGATAGGAGAGGTGGTTGGATGGGGATCGGACGGTAGGGGGCTGGTTTTTTGATGGATGGGGGGCATCGGTGGGTGTTCAACCAGGACTGGTTCTTGGGAGGCCATTTCCTCCCGTCGTACGGCGCGAATCGCTGGGGTAGCCGCCACGTACGGGGCCTTGAAGCCCGACGTTCCCGGTCCTTATACGTTTTTTTCGGTATCGCCCCCTTCGAACGATCGATTGGATCGATGGTTTCCTGACTCAATACATCCCCGAGAAGGGGTCGTATATGAGTTTCGGCTCGTCCTCCGTCCGTACCAGGGTACTAGTCGAAACCACGGGCGGGTATGCCCCCCCCCCCCCCGGAACGAAACCGTGACGGTCGGGCACCACTGCTGGTTTGGCCTGTATTCCTGGTTGTGGTACCTGTCTCATGGCTCGACGGTCGGCGGCGGAGATTGTAGTGCGGACGCCTACTCTCTCCTCCGGTATTGTTCCCGGGCAGCTGATGACCTGGTGTAGCATCTTGTATCCTCGACCCTTTCCCATTCCTTGCATTATAGCCACTGGTGTTGTTACCTGTTGAAGGAATAGGATGTTTAGAGGGGACAGAGTAAGGTTCCAGGTCTGAAATATGCACTTTCGATTTCTTTTGACTATTTACGTCCTGCAGCTGTTACACGACAGGCGACAAGACTTTTTCTACTTTTAACAGACCCACGAACTTTGGGGGTAGTTTCGCCGCAAAGTTGTCTGCTGCCGAGGACAATACGTGGTTTCGACGGAGTACGAGGTCTCCTATGTTAAAAGTGATGTTTCTACGATTTTTATTATAATACCGAGCTTGTCTTTTACTTGCCTTATCGAAGTGTTTGCGAACTAAGTCGTGTATTGCTGCAAGGCGTTTTACTCTCTCTGCCCATGCTACCGAATTTGGAGGACTAGGAGTTTCAGGATTTTCGAGGAATTGTTTAAGGGTTTTAGGTTGCCGTGGGTTCCTACCAAAGTTCAGGAATGCTGGAGTCAACGTTGACGCATGGACTGAAGTATTGACGGCAAATGCAAATTCACTTAAATGGATGTCCCAGTTACGATGATCTTGTTTTACGAAGATAGAGATCATCTGTTTAATTGTACGATTACTACGCTCGACAGGATTTGCTTGAGCGTGGTACGGGGCTATCGTCTTTTGGAGAATACCCAGTTCATCCAACTTTGACGTCATAAGTTTGTTCGAGAATTCCGTTCCATTATCGGTTACAAGGTATTTACGACATCCCCAACGAAATACTATCAGTTCCTCGAAAGCTTTTACTATGCATTTAGCGTTAGCTTTCCTATGAGGTCTGATTTCGACGTATTTCATGAATAGGTCTTGAAATACTACGACATAACGACATAGCCCTTTACTAGTTGGCAATGGGCCCATGACGTCATCTAATACAATTTACCAAGGTCCTTCTATTTTTCCTTGGATCATATGTCCCATTGGTGCCTGTTGTGGGACTTTATACATCTCACAGTCAGGGCACTCTTTTAAATAACGAATAACATTCCTTTTCATTCTCGGCCAGAAATACGATTGCACCAGTCGATGATAAGTTTTATCGACTCCCAAATGACCTGATTGGAGGGTATTATGACATTCGAACATAGCTCTCTCTCTATCGAGTTCGGGAATACGAGTTTCCAACTGTCTGAGTCGGCTACGATTTGATCGATAAGGGGGTTAAGACGATGCTTGTATAAGCAATTATTTACAATTTTCTAATCTGGATATTTTTCTGGATTATTATTTACCATTTTTATGCCATTGGTATACCAGTTATCCGCGTCTAGCAATCCCGTTGCTGCTAAGCAGCACACTTCATTAAACCAACGAGATAGCACAACAGGTACTTTATGGAGTGCGCCCTTACGATGTATGATTTCCATATTGTAACCTTGCAGAGCTGTGGCCCATCTGGCTAACCTGCCAGCTGGGTCTTTTAAATTCTGCAGCCAGGTGAGGCTACTGTGGTCGGTAATGACAGTAAATTCTTCGCCTAGGAGATATCCTCGAAATTTGTCTACTGCCCATATAACAGCCAGACATTCTTGTTCTGTCACTGTGTAGTTACGTTCCGCTTTTGCTAAGGTCCTACTGGCGTAGGCGATGGGGTGCTCTTCTCCCTGGATTATTTGAGTGAGCACTGCCCCTAAAGCGTAGCTGATGCTATCTATTTGTACGCAGAACGGTAGGGTGGGGTCTGGTCGGGCTAAGACTGGAGCTTCGGTCAGAAGTATCAACAGTTTTTCGAAGGCTTGTTGTTGATCTTCTCACCACGTCCAAGGGACATTTTTCTTCAACAGTTCGGTAAGGGGGATTTTTATTTCAGCAAGGTTTTTAATAAAGCGAGCATACCATGCTACCATACCGAGGAATCGACGAAGTTGCTTTAGGTTTCGAGGTTGGGCATAGTTTAGAATAGGGGCAATCTTGTCTGGGTCTGTTTGGAGTCCTTCCCTTGACGACGTAACCCAGGTATTTAACTTCCGAGCAGCAGAACTCTGACTTTTCTTGGTTGATTTCTAAATTGACATCTCGCAGTTTTTTCAACACTTTTTCCAGCCAATATAGATGCTCTTTGAACGTGTTTGTGGCTATGATTATATCATCCTTGTATACGAAAACATGGGGTTGCCATTCTGGACCTAAGAGAGCGTCCATGGCGGTTTGAAAACTTGCGGGGCGTTCGAGAAGCCATACGGAAGTCTTGTGAACTGGAATAGTCCTTTGCCAGGTAATCCAAATGCTGTGTACAGTTTACTATTTGCTGCAAGAGGGATCTGGTGATACGCGTGACTTAAGTCTATTTTCGAGAGGAATTTGGTGTTTCTTAGATTTTCTAGTAACATGTCCGTGTTGGGTAAGGGGTAAGCGTTTGTTCTTGTAACGCCATTTAGTGCTCGGTAGTCGATACAAAACCTTATTTTACCGTCCGATTTCGGTACAATTACGGGACAACTACTCCAAGCGCTTTCAAAGGGTTCGATAATTCCCTCTGCTAGTAGATGATCAACCTCAGCGTGGGCGGCGGCTAAAAGTTTTGTAGAGATTCTACGAATATGATTCTACGAATCATTTTCAAGATGTCCCGATCAGACATGTTACAGCTTCTCCGGTAATCCTCTATTCGGGAGAGGAATTCCCCTAGATCTGCTTTTGGTTCTCCATTAAAGCTTACATTATACTTTTGTATGAGACTGGCTACTCTAGTTTCGCGCTGGAACAAGGAATCATTATTAGAGTTTTGAGGATGTACTCGCTCGGGATTGTCAAGAAGCATTTGACCGTATGGCAAGGTGTTCGACGTATTGTAAGAGTATCCTCCTTGGGGAATACCATGCCCAAGGGGAAACTGTGCGAAGGGGTAATACCAATATGGATTACTAGGTATTGGGACTTGAGTGTTAGGGTTCATTAGTGGATAGCTAACAAGGTTAGGTGATAAATGTGGGTTATTTGTAGAATTTACTGCATTCGCTGTGTACGACGAATTATCGGGGTATATTGCACTGCTTGGCAATGTTTGGGACCTGTCCGAGCCGTTATTGTGGACATCTTGGCAAGGAAGTGAGGGGTTCCATGTCTGTGGGATGGATGCAGTACTTGGTTGCGATAAATTTAAATTTTGCGAGTTTGAATCGGATGGAATTTGCGAGTAATTAGGTGGTATGGTTTGATGGGTGGATATATGGTTCACTGCTTGTTGGTGATGGTTAAAGTGGTCGGTAGGGCGTGGTGCTGATTGTAATGTTTGCGTAGATTGCGGGATATGGTACATGGATGTTTCTGGTTGCGAGTTTTGTGCTGACTGGTTCGTGGGTGATACAAATGTTGGTAAATTTAGGCGTCAGTCTGAGTCTGTTGTTGTAGCGGATAAGATGTTTGATTGGTATGGGGTGGGTACATTGGTGTGGGTTGGGATGTTTGTATGTTAGGGATAGTATTTGTTTGTGCAGCTTGATGCGTGTGGAAAGTGGGATATATTGGTGTTTGTGAAAGTAGGAAAGGTTAGGCGGTAGAGTGGGTCGGTACTTGTGAAGGTTAAGGGTTTGGACGGTAGGGTTGTTCAATATCTGTGTAGGTTGGGAGATTTGGACGGTAGGGTAGTTCGGCAATTGTGACTGTTGGGGGATCTGCATGGTCGGGTAGGTCGGAATTTGTGGAGGTTGGGGGGTTTGGACGGTAGGGTTGTTCGGTATCTGTGTAGGTGGGGAGGTTTGGGCGGTAGGATAGTTCGGTATTTGTGACTGTTGGGGAATCTGGATGGTCGGGTAGGCCGGTATTTGTGGAGGTTGGGGAGTTTCGGCGGTAGGGTTGTTCGGTATCTGTGTAGGTTGGAAGGTTTGGCTGGTAGGGTAGTTCGGTATTTGTGACTGTTGGGGAATCTGGATGGTCGGGTAGGTCGGCATCTGTGGAGGTTGGGCCCTTGGATGGTAGGGTATGATGGTATTTCTGGGGGTTAGGAGGTTTGGGCGGTGTGGTAGGTAGGTATTTATGAGGGTTGGAAGGTTTGGATGGTAGGGTATGGTGATATTTGTGGGGGTTGGGAGGTTTGGTAGGTAGGGTAATTAGTTTTTTGTGTAGGTTGTGATGGGTGGACGATAGGGTTGGTCGGTACTTGTGGATATTGAGGGGTTTGTACGGTCGGGTAGTTCACTATTTGTGAAAGTTGGGGGGTTTGTACGGTAGGATCTGTATATTGTGTTAGCTTCATTGGTGGATTATGGGTATATAGCGTAGAGTTGCTTAATGGTGCAGCTATGGGCGGGGAATTCGGCGAAATATTTCCCATTGCCCCTCTGGTATGTACTTGCATGCCAGTAAAGGTGGAAATTGGATCCCCCCGAGATTTAGGTTCGTCTGCGAATACTGTAAGTTGTAGTTTGTCGAAGCCGTATCCACATTGTTACCATCTGTCGGATGATTTAGATTTGCCTGCGAATACTGCAGGTTGTGGATTGTCGAGGCCGGATCTACAGTATTACCGACTATCGGATGATTTGGGTTTTCCCTTAATGAATCTCTGCCTCATAGTTGCTGTTCTTGTATAGCCCCGCCCCCCGCTGCTCCTACGGATTTGATGGTGTAGTGGGTGTAGTGCCATCATCACCTGTACTGATTTCGGTTCACCTGATTCGACAATAGTGGACAATTCTTGGAAGCTGAGAGTAGTTTGTTGATGGGCTCCTTGACGCCCTATAGGTTCTACAGATGTTTCTGGTAGTTGAGGTCCCGGCGAGATATGTCCCGTCCCATTATTCGGGGTACTATGAACGAGGTTCGACCCTTTATTTAATGTTAACCACCCTACTATTATCTTTCGTTCTATCTGAGGTTTTCTCTGCTTCTTCGAGAATATCTTCCGTATCCAACGACGTGGATGCTTTCTCTCGTTCAGTCGCATTATCTATTTCTGGGTCCCACGTAACCCCTTGGTTACCGAATAGCCTTCGCAGGTCAAATCGTACTAATCGGTTAAGCCGTTGTGCTCGTGTGCCCTCTGTATTGAGCCTTGACCGTCGTAGACTATTTGCAATCAATTCATCCGAGTAAGTATTAAACAGTTCTGTTATACGAGTCCTCTGTAAATTGATTTGTTTAATATTTGACGGGTCCATCTCAGGTAAATAAGCTGTATAGGGGGGATGTACGTTTCGTGAAGTTACGAGTTAGCTCACTTTTGTTTGCTTTCCTACCAAATTTCTCAGATGTTGGTTTTTTCTAATTTCACAGCTTAATGCTGTTTATAAAACGTAAAAAAACGAATAGAGGAACAAAGCAGAAAAAAATACAACGAAATCTCAAGCAAATAGAATTCGAAAAAATTTTTTTTTACAATCAAGCGAAGGGAAGCAACAATTGAAAAAATAAATTTTTAATAAACATTGTGTAAAGCAAACAAAAGTTGAAGCGAAGAATTACGATTGTCTAAGCGTAAGCGGGTGTGAGGTATGCAAGCAGGAATATATTGGGTAAAAAGATAGATGGTGAGTTCCGATCAAGTACGATATTGGGTAAAGGGGTTAAAAAAAACTAATACTAAGAAAGAAAATTCAAGTTGTTTTCCTAAAAAAAATTTCTTTTACGAGGGGAAAATAAAATTTTTACTTTCTTATGATTTCGACATAAATAAAAAACAAGAAATATTTCTAGCAGTTTTTCTTTAAATAGACAAACATAGATCCAGACGAACTTTATTAATTTAAGATATTTAACAACAAACACGATGATAATCTTTTTGTTCGTACAACTTCTCAAATTACTATTATTTAAGAAGACTGGAAAATTTTGTTAAGTAGGATTGAAGATGCGATCTAACAACAAAAAAAAATAATTAACAAGCAAAAGCAAGGTCACTAAACGGAAATTCCATACAATTATTTCTACGTGCATGCGGTAGGGATACACAAGGTAAAACTCAACTACTGGTAATTTGTAGTCGGGTAGGGATCGATAGGGCCGTGGTATTGTTTAAGTTCGATATGGGCTGAGGGATGTGTGTTCGATAAGTGGAATATTACTAATTCAAAATAATATGGTACACTTATTTTAACGAAGGTGGAATATTGTAAGCTAGCGTTGTTTACTGAAAAAATAAAAATATATTGCAAAATTAAAGAATATTGCAAATGTAATCAAGGATTGCTAACTAATTACAAAATAATAAAAAAATTTGTAGATAATAACAAAAAAAACAAAATTTCAAAATGATCAAAGTTTTAATTTAAATTTACAATTAATTACCATGAAAGCAGAAAATTTTACAATTCCTTTAACCAGGTCCAAATAGTAAATTAAACTTTTACACAAAATATTTATTCGACTATACGAGGTAAATAGACAATATTTATACTAAATATTTATTTCGAATTTTAATACGAATATTTACTACAAATAATATACTATGCAAATTTCAATTTCCAAGATTTTGAACTCAATATTAAAAAAAAGTTTTATATCAAATTTTATACAAAGTGTAGGAAAGTAGATTAGGTGTTATCCATTCTTAAAAAAACGAACAAAATTTATCGCTGGGGAAAAACTATTCACTTATGTGTGATAAATCCACTTTGCACCGATTAAATCACTATAGTGATTATAGGATTCATGGGGAATAGGCGTAAAATGTTATTGATCGGAACATGGGAATTTATACTAGCGATAGGCGGAGAAAATAAATAATGTATATTACGAAATTGTGCATAACATACATAAAATATAGGGTGAATGTGCGTAAAATATAAAATTATGAACATATAATAGTAATAAAAATGTTACCTTTTATTTTCGAGTGAGTGAGGTTTCTAAAATTTATGCTTTTATTCAAGTTCCAGAAAAATTTTCGTAAAGTCGTGACAATTTACGAATATACTATTATTATACGAATATACAAGTATTATGTGAATATAATATTATTATAGTAATGATGATTAATATTAATTTACTAAATTTATGTTGTGAATATTGTAATTTAAAAGAAAAGTAAAAATTAAAGTATCTATTCAACGTCGATTTAATTGAAAATAATTTCCACTGCCTGTGTTTATAAGAAAAATGTATTTAAATCTG
Organism: Gastracanthus pulcherrimus; assembly: GCA_949152435.1. NCBI lineage: Eukaryota > Metazoa > Arthropoda > Insecta > Hymenoptera > Pteromalidae > Gastracanthus > Gastracanthus pulcherrimus. The sequence continues at coordinate 85,489,730 of OX424575.1, forward strand.
AATATAATAGCTCCAGTTATGTACCATTGCTAATCACATTTACTAATTTCTGTAAATATTTAATCAAAGCAAAATTTTATTTGTTATACTATTATTTAAAATCGTTAAACAAATGGAATAACAATTGCGTCAAAAAGATTTTTAATTAAACTGATTTTAAAAAAAATGTTGAAGTAGGTTGTAGTGTCTATACTGTATCTAATGAACACGTGTTACTTAATTAATACTTAATACTACCTACCTTCTAAAATTATCTTTTTGATATTACACCAAAATTTTCAAAATTGTTAATAGTTATCTCGAATTTTATTTAAATAATTTTTAGAATTAATACTCAAAAAAAAATTTTTTGTCGAAACTTCACCACGCACTTGCGGCGCATCTGCAAAAATGACCAGCTACAAGCCGTCGCGACGTTGTCGAGCGTCTCGCCGCGGCCGCGTGTATATCACTCGCGAAAATTCCGACTATATCTTACAGGTGCCACTTTATGTTTAAATTCACCTGCACTTTCGTATTCTACAAATTATTAATCACGATTTGATTTGAATTAAATTTTAATTTAATTTAGTAATTTAATATTAATTTTTAAATTTAATTTTAATTATATTCAAATTTCTGGCAGAAGTCTGACTCCACGCTCATCATAAGGTAGGAAAATTGATCGTTAAATATGTTTATGTGTAAGTCATGCTCGCAGCTCGAATTATGTACTAGCAGTACTTAAAATATCCATGATAGCGGGTGAAGAGAGTAAATTCAAGATCTAATTAAAATATTTTTCTTCATAAAAAAGCAAAATTCCATGTGAAATGATATTCTATTGATTATGTGGAGTCGGAAATGCCATTCTTTGAGTTTATAGTCAGTAATATTACTTAGTGATATTATACTGATAAAATTTATTAACCTTCTACGAATATGTGTAATTTCATTAAATCACGGATAGCCTATGTCATAATTTTTATAATCGCAAATGTGCGTAAATATAATAATTCACAATTTTCGCATTACAAGAGTTCATATTATCAGACCGACTTTTAGTGACTAAGTGGGCACAATCATCAACTATTATTCTTTATAAATAAAATATGCATACCTCAAAAAGTGTTGCAGCCAAAGAGTTAAACACAGTGATGCATAACACTCAAGGTAATGCCAACCTTATTTGCATTGCCAAAATGTAGATACAAATCAAACTTTCCATAGGCAAACTGTTGATGCATTTAGATTTACGTACTCTGTATACTCGTATAATGAGGAATCGTAATGTAAACACGTGAATCTACAAAACAAGTAACTCGCGAAAAACAGAGAAAGTTATGCAGCCAGCAGGGGAGAGAGAGGCAGAGAGAGAGGCAGTGAGAGGGCGAGAACCGGAGGAGGAAAGGAAAGAAACGGACTTGTAACGGTCCAGAGTTTTTGATTTTGAATTGTTATAAAAACGCGGTTCGCGTGCTAGACCCGACAGATGATAGTTTCATTATCCGGATATTTTAGCTTTGGACCTTCAGAACTCAGGCGAATTATGGCACCCGATTTCGAGATCCGTTCCCTAAGTCCCCTTCTCGATTCTCCACGATTCTCATCCTGCGAATCGTGGGAAGAAAAAGGGAATATTTTTCGGCCGCGCTCGATCGTCTAGGTGAATTAGGGCACCAAAGACTCTCATACGTCTGACCGGGATTAGTAAATACGCTCGACGTACGCATCGGCGTAATCCGATGCGTACGGAGCGTTGTTAGTAGATATTTCTTTGTTTATTCGCACTCTAATCGCTCTTCAAAGGAAATCGATGAGGCCATGTGATTGCGTTAAGCAATTTCTTTTATTTTGAAAAGGAAAACAAAATCACATTTATACTAAATTTAATTTTATTTAAGTTTTAATAGCTCATTTTGTGCTGTACATATCAGAGTATCAGGTGTACCGACCATGAGAGAGATAGCTGAATCTTGTTTTCCCCTTTTTTAGCTCACCGTGAAGCGGGAGCTTGGCTTGCTCAACTCGCGGTAGACAGAGCGGATTGTCCTGTCAGTCTTACAAGGAGCAGAGTCCCCTGAGCCTCAGTGCGCCCGACCTTTTTTGGCTGAGCGGTGCTATCTATCTCCCTCATGCTCTGCACTCAGTACATGCGCGTGCGCACACCGCCGCAGCGTTCGATCGCCGTTCAATCCACGCACCACTGATCGCCCACCTGCACTCCGCGCTGATGATAATATGCCGCGCGTCGGTACATTACCATCGGTTGCGCGCTGATGCCCGCTTACCGACTGACTTTATTTATGGATCAATTGATAAGCGAAACGCGTCTATTCAAAATTTTAAATAGACGTACGTCTTGGGCGTTACAGACTGTATCACGTGACCATACATTCGAGCATGGTAGAACAAGTTGCCGGCCGGCACGCAGTGACGCTGTGTAGAGAGCTCCCACACAAGCTCAAAAGTTAGAATATCTTCCGAACAAACCACTAGCCGCTTACCTTTTCTTCAGGTTGAATTGTGCAAATCAAGCAGTGCAAATTAAGTATTTTGAAGATGTCAAAACCGTGGTGCATAGGCGAATTCGAAGAAGATCACACGACTAAAATAATTCCTGATTTTTAGCTACTAGAAAATGAGATGATGACGTGATGGCTGCCATTTAAGAGCAACGACAGAGTTATGTGTGCCTGCAGAGACTCACCAGAAAAAAATTGGCGAAGTTTTACACTTAGTCGACAGTTTGCGTTTGTATGTGCGTATTATAGACTGTATACATAGACATGTTCTTTTAAAATATAGCTTTGTTTCATTTATAAAAGTTTTGTCTATGAACTTTCCTCGGAAAAAATTTTAGCATAAAAATTTACATCGCCATTAAAAAACTATTGTTTTTATTGTATTTTGCGAGATGGTGTCAATATTCTTTCTTCATCGTATAATACTTAATGAAAAAATTACGTTTCTTTTTATTTTCATTAATGACAGATACATATGATGAAGCTGTGATTAAAGTCAAATTATCAAAAGAATATTCAGACGTAGACGCCGAGTATGAGAAATTGCAAAACAAGAAGCTATGTAAAGACAGGCGCAAAAAATTAGAAGATTGCGACGACGAAAATCTCGGAGACAATGAAGATGACGATATGAACGAATCGATAGGTTCGATGTCCTTAAAAGACTTTCCAGTACCGCCATCGCGTGAAGAAAATACTGGTAAAATTATTATTTCAAACGAATTCTAATAGTAGTGGTTTTTTGCGCCAAGCACGCGCGAATAGGAACTGGGCTATATTTGAAAGGCAGATGAGAATAAATATTATATTAGCTATGTAGACTTGTACTATGCGAAGTCCTGCCTATAGTTTTCACGTTGCACGACTGATTCGGATGCTCGGCACCATATTTACTGCGCCGCTGCGGTTTACTTCGGCAAGCTACAGCAGTTATGAGAGATCTGTGTGCGTTAGGCATTATAGATAATCGCGCACGAGTGCAGTATGATCCGAGCAAAGCGAGGTTTATAAAAGTACGAGTGCGAGATGACCTACGCGCACAAGTTGCGTTCGCTATTTTTCCATACAGCACGCGAAAAGCTCGATTGCGTGCGCATAATAGAACTTTGCGTACGGAGTGAGGAAAAAATTATTAATAATAATGTGATAATAATAATGTTTGATTACATGAATTTGATACATTTCAATTAGATGATTAATACTTACTTAGATGTAACAAAAAAAGGGATTCTCTATACGATACAATTAATTGACTTTTTAAAATGGATGTTTTCATTGACTTTTGATACTACTAAATTATTGGAAGAAATACAAAAAGGCTAAAGGATTCATTTGCACATTTATCTTTTGTTATAATGTAGATATACTTAAGGACTCGTCAACTGTACTTAAGATCTTGGAGATAGAAGAATCAAATGCGACACGGCCTGAGGAATACGAGCCAAGCAGGAAGAAAATGAAAATTCTAAATGCAACAATCAACCAACCAACATCACTCGCAAAATCTATTTATAAGCTAAACGTAATTAGTAAATTAAAGATACTACTTCATATAAATAATTAAAATGACCAACATTTTGGTTCATTAGACTTTCATTCAATTTCAATAATTTATCTATTACTATTATATCCTGACATATATGGTTCTGTTGTCAAAAGTAACCTGTTCTACATAAACAAGTAAATTATTATTGAAATTCATTTTATTCATGACATTTTCAAGATTCATTTTTTATTTGTAGGTATAAAATTGATTCTGTGAATATTTCTAAAACGTGACTCATTCTAATCATGGACTGAGTAAGAACTCTTAGAAAACTTGTCGAACAGGTACTAAGTATTCGTTGTCTGGATTTTGGTCTATAGTGTTACGTCCGAGTTGCCGTACAGCGCTTTAAATAAACGGTAAACGAGCCCAATTTCAGATACTTGTCGGCCAGGGCCACTCTACCTGCGGAAGGACGGCGAACAAGCGTAGGCGCATGAAAACAACAATCAGCAGGGATAGGCGGAAGCGCAAGCGCACAGTTATAAAAACATAATGACTTCTCGTGGCTTACCTTTATGACGGTACCCGTACAGTTAACCCTCGGTCAGCGGGCGGTGGCGCTTGGCTCCGGGTGATGCTTCCTCCGCTTGGCTCTCTCGTGCTGACTGGAGCGCAAGGGGAATTAGGTCGTTGCGGGAACTTTAAATGACATCGCCGAGAATGAGTCGTATAATGTGTTGAAACTTTTATTTCTTGGGTTAAATACTTATTTTACAGAATACAAATCTCAATCTGAGTTATTAATATAATTGCGATACTTTTTAGTCGACTTTACAGCTCGGTGTTGCCGGCAGAGGTTCATCCTCTAGAGGAGACTTGATCAGGACAGATGCCCGCTTGGTTGCCTGGTCAGCTTATATAGGCTGATTTCTGGGCTGGATGACGCGGCAAGGAAGCTTCTAGAAGGTTCTGAGGGACTGGTTAGGGGATGATATTTGTGGAGGGCTGTCTAAGTGAGATTGCTTCTCAAATGTGTATATTGATATTCGTGTAGGCTTGGGTTAGAGGATGCACATGGAGGCGGAGGAAACTAGTGCTGTGTGTACGGAGGGAGTGGAGTTTTATTTCTTTTCCGGGAAAACGTATTTTTGGTTTGACTGCTTCCATTGTCCTTTTTGCGGCAGTTGGTCCTATAATGTTTTTCCATCAGCATGGCTGCGGCTGCCCGGGGGTTGCGTGGAGAGAGTCGTTGTTCCCCCGTGTTGTGTATTGGCGCCGATGGTCGCGGTGATCTGGCCGACTTGGTGGAGTGCGTAAGTGGTTGATCAGTTGTCTGGTTAACCGGTGTGCCTGTTGGTTGGCATAGTAGGGTGCGTGTTTAGCGGCAGATGGTGTTGTAGCTTGCCGACGATAGGTGGCAGGATGCAACAATAGTCTGTTAAATTGTAACAGTTCTTATACATTTTATTACCTACACTTTATTTTGAGTATTATAATAACGATAAAAATACTGTTTAGTAATAATTAGTTTCTATTTTTAATTTAAGTGATATTCAAAAAAGTTGATAAATATTGTGTGAATAAGGATATCTAAATCGAAAAGACAATGCTTGAGATTTATATTGATCATCAATTTATTGTGTGCAAAAATAATGATGTACCAATAATTTATAAATGTATAATATTTTTAATAGTTGAAACTTACTCGGTGCATTTTTACAGATACTTCAACGAAATCATCTGAAGACGTATCCTTATTGTCTGAAGAAGGAGACATAGTTTAACGATTGATTTAATTCTGGAGAAGATAAAGAGCTTAGTGGGAGTTCCACAGATCTTTTAGAGTTACAATCACAAGGTTAAAAATGTGTACCGGTTTTTTTGGTTATAAATTATATTATCAAAACTGATTATTCAGTTTCATAAATGTTCTTGTTGCACATTTTACTAAAAATCAATTAAATATGACTGATCACTTGGTATTGGCCACTCTATCATTCACTTAAATAATAATTTTTTTTAATTTTTCAGTTGGTTAGGACTGCGCTATTTTGATAGCATAATTTAGTAACATAGAACATTTAAAAAACAAGTAGTCGATAAATGATTTATTTATCAAGAATTAATAAAACTGGCCATTCATATACAATAATTAAATTGAGTAGGATTTAGTTTTTTTATCTAAATAATTACTAAAAAAAGCATCGATTTTTTAAGAATTATGAAGAATTTATTTTCAATGTCAATGAAAAAACTAACTCTAAATTCAGCATTTATTAAGCGTGTGTGCTTTTGATATATTCAAAATATTTATTTGATGTAATGTTTACTTATTAAGTATCTAATAAATTTGCTTGTGTGTCCAATATTGAAATAATATTAAGGTAGCATGAAAGCCACCTTATTACTGACAACTACGGGTTTATGTTTTTTAAATTGAATTTCCATTTATGAAAATGAAAATATCTTTCTATTGCACTGTTGCTTCAATCAAAATAAACAACGTCACAGAGAGCTATTTGTAAAAATCAGAATTAAATTTAAAAAAACATGCAGCCGTAGTTGTAAGTAATAAGGGTAGCTTTCACATCAACTTAATAGCTTAGCTTCTTTTCTCATTTATGAATTCACTTCAGTATGTAAAGATGTTTAAATGAACACTCGCAAGTTCATGAATAATTTTATGTTCATATACAAACTGAAAAGCTCTTTTGTATAATAAGAGATAGGATCTCATATTATGGCTTTATTCCTCGGTGTGTGTGAATAATAGAACGAAGTTATTTTTATCTTCCCGAGGTAGGTGAGAAAATAAAAAAGAACAAGTTATTTTTCTTTTTGACGTTTCGGTGAACACTGTCACCCTCATCAGAAACTTCTAGAATAATCGGCGTATCACATTGGTCAAATAACATACATAGAAGCTTGCACCTCCACATATAGAGGCTCAGTCAAAAACACATCTCGAGCCGAGCAAAATCATACTCGTTCGGACTCCCTTCCTCCACGCTCTATATCTGGAGGAGGAAGCTTCTATGTACGCGTACTTGACCAATGTGATACGCCGATTATTCTAGAAGTTTCTGATGAGGGTGTCAGTGATCACTGAAAAATAAAATAGAAAAATCTCTTATCCTTTTTCTTTTCTCACGTACATTGGGAAGATCAAAATTGCTTCTTTCTGTTGTTGCAACACTCTTTTTAAAAAACAGGTATCATTTAATTTTGTTATAAACTTGTTCTCAAATCGTGCAGAAAGTGCACAATTATCATTTTGTGTGCTATTGAAAAAATTAAGTTTTATATTCACCCAAACTTTTGTGGTAGTAAGTAATTTAATGATGAGTAATCACACTCTCATTATTTTTTATTCAAATCCAACATGCAAATGAAATATTGACATTAAGATAATTATTTTTAATTTAACTACAAAATATAAAAAATTTAATATTCCGTGCATATTTTAATATTACAAATTATTATTAATTTGTTCATGTACCCTGGTAGAAAATTATCTAGTTTTATCGAGGCCCTCGATTATTTCCTTGGCAAACTAGATAGATCTACATAGTTCTAGATTAATTTTCTACCAGGGTATATTCTTTAAATATAATAGATTACTTACATATTACCTTAATTTCAGCAATATATTTTTACAGACATTTGATCGTTAGAACATCCAATGTTTACTGCAAATTGATTTGTGGTACAATTGGCTGAGAAATCCGCAGACAGCATAATTCCACGATTATGGCTCAGCTCTGACAAAAAATCCTGTATTTGGCCCCCATATACGTTTGAAACTTTGGTTCAAAAGTCCATTAGAGAATCCGAAAAGCCAGATAGGAATTGGATGAGTCAAGATATATTACAGATTTTAGCATCAACAGGTTCATATTTTTTGGATAATAATATTATGTATTGTATATTTCGTTTATTAAAAAGTTTTTTTTTGTTAAGAAACATACGAGGATGCTGTCATAAAGATATACATGTCGTTGCACACTGGAAATTTGGATCAACGACTTTTAAACAATTGTAGAGAAACTGATGAAATCATGGATGTAGAATCTTGTAAATAAAAACGATAGAATAATTTATTAATATCATGTGACATGATAATAAAAATATTTTAATAGGAAAATTAATTTCATTTTAATTTGAGTGTACAATTGATTTTCATGATATTTAATTAATAATTATTAGATCAAAGTAGACGCTTACCTACTAGTAAAATTATTCATTATTTTTCGGGTGAAAATTTATCAATTTCCTTCCTTTTTTCAGGAAATAATGGTAATGCTATGAGTACATTAAACAAGCCTCGAATAATAGCTGTCGAAAATGTGGTTCGCAATTTGCCGCGAACAGCTCGTACTGCGCTGTAGAGTAGTAAGTATTTTTCATACACAAAGTAACATTTGTTTAAATATTGCATTACATTCTTCAATTCTGTATTTTCCTCATTCCCTGATCCGGAGACTTCAGTGAGAGCTAGCAAACAGGGGCAACGGCCACCACTCATGGAACTTAAAAATTATAGTACCGACGATAAGGTTCTGCTTTTTTGTAGCTGGTAAGGCCACTACATAGTATCGAAATAAATATTTTCAAATATACGAAACGCCCGCTGTTAATAGACCTTTCTTTTATGCCATTTTTATAGTATATTTCGATACGGGTGTGAAAAGTAACAATCACCTTACACGCCGGTTTCGAACAGTATTTTATACCACGAGAGCCGAATAATCATATCAAAGTTATGATTTTGAGATTAGCGTGGTATAAAATATATTTAATAATAAAATTAACGTTTATGTCAAACAGAAATGTGCAGAAAACTTCTTCACCAGCAGGCGGAAGATCGGTGTTTGAGGCAGAGAGGTTCTCATGTCGGCCAAATGCCTGCAAATGTATCATCCAATAATGCTTGGCTCAGAGAACGATTCGCTATAGGTACCATGGAAGAATTCGCAAAATTTAATGAAGATCTACGGAACAAAGAGTATGCTTATGCACTGGTAAATACTTATATATTACAGAAAACTATAAATTGTTTGATTCTAGTTTTTAACTCATTATCCATATTCCAGGCAAACATTATGAAAACTATTGGAGGGGGAGACGAGCTAACAAAAACTCGCATCATCTTAACATTTATTATGACGAACGAAGTCGCCAATAAGTATAGCTTTTGCGGTTTTGGTCAGTTAAGGTGATGCTAAAGCAACGTATCACCGACAAATACGGGGAACCACAATTCTCATTTTATTTATAATTTTGAGTAAATATCTCTATGAAGTGTTGTTGATTTTTATAGGGACAATAACACTTCATAGAGATATTTACTCAAAATTAAAAATAGAATGAGAATTGTGGTTACCCGTGTTTGTCGGTGAGAGGTGGCTTTAGCATCACCTTAAAGAAAAAGGCTATGAAAGATCATAGAGTATGGGATCTTATTTTAGATAAAATTTGTTAATATAATAATAAATAAATAAATAAATACAAAAAATAATCTTTTGCTTGCAGAAGTCGTTGTATACTATGATGTATATACGGCGTATATCCGGGAGCAAAAAAAAATTGATAATGCACTGACCGCTGCTAAAAGGAAAGCGGAAAAGGCCAACAAGCAATGAGTACATTCGTGTTAAAGTTTTCAATATTTAAGGAGTAATTTATTTGTTTCATGAATTATATATCTTTTAGGACTAGTCAGATTCATCCAGATACCGTCGGTGGCAAGGAAGAATAGAACCTCATTGTATATCGCACATTTTAATTATTGTTAATGCTTTATTTATTATTTCTATTATTTAATGTATTTGACATTCGTATAGTGCCTTATTATATTTTTTAATATTTTAATTATTTTAATTTTTTTTTTTTTTATGTATAAACGCACTTGTCTTTCCATTGTAATTCAGCCCACATTTTTCAGAAGAGCAAATTTGATTTTGAAGAAGCGAAAGAGATTTGAGGAGCTCCAAGAAAAGTAGTAATATCTCAATTGAAATATTAAAAGTTTGTACATTTTTTTTCAACGATATGGTAAAAAGTGATTATTCATTTTCATAAATATTTTTGTTTCACAATTTACTAGAATTATTTAAATATGATCAATCACAATTGGTATTAATCGTACAATACGGTATATATGATTAGTCGAAAATCAAAGATACTAGATACGTAATCTATTTTAAATAGCGTATACTTTAAGTGTACGCAAAGCGCACAATTCAAGAGATAAGTTGCACCATCCATCTTGATCTGGTTCTGTCGTGTTGATTGCACCGTTATTTAATTAATAAATATTTGACGCGAAATACGCGTCAGAACGCTTAGAAACCAACGTTTTCTTGCTGTACTAACCACAAGAAACACCCACAGCAAATGATACGTCTCTAGTTCTTTTAGTATCCGATCTGTAAGATTTGGGTATGAACCTGAAGCATAGATGTGAATCTGGGAAAAACTTATATTGTAGGTCAAAAAGTTATTTTCACTCCTGTACTTGAGTATTCTCTACTATAAAATGATATCTTTGAGTAAATTATATTGTTATATTGTCTATATTTCTTTTTAATTACAAAAAAGTAATTGAATTATTTTAATTATTAATAATAAAACATAACCCTACATTTATCTTATATATTACTAGCACCCCCGTCGCAGCGTTGCTTACGATTTTTACAAAGTATCATATCAAGACAGATCTTTCGTATATATACTGTCCAACTCTCAAATTGCTAGCATCCCCAATCGCGTCGATTATATATATATATATATATATATATATATATATATATATATATATATATATATATAGAAGATTGGGTTTAAATTTTGGATTCGCAATTTGAAAAATTTATCCACTCAGCGATCGATTTATGAAAAACTCAGAAATTACTTTCTAGAAATTAGTATTAAAAAGCCTATAAAATGATAAAAAGGCCGATATGTCGTCGGGCCTTGGACATTTTGAAAAGAAATTACAATCCCGTAAAATCACATTTTGCCAGTTTCGAGTAATTTAGGATTCGAAAATTGAAAAATTAACCCACTTAGCGGTCGATGAGGGAAAAACTCAAAAATAACTTTCTAAAAATTAGTACTAAAAACCTATAAAGATTCTGCGATAACATATTTTACAGCTTTTAACCCTATAAAAATTGAAATTTGTGAAATTTATCCCGTTAGAGTTAGAATTACGTAAAATCCTTACTTATTCATCGCCTACAATGTAAAAACAATATATACCATCCAAATTTCAAGTCGCCATCAGGTTTAATGGATTTGCCTCGGCATGTATGTGTCAAACAGTCAGTCAGTCAGTCGGGACATGTCCTTATATATGGGACATTCTTAGTCAAAAAAGCCACCCCCTCTGTCCAAAAATCAGAGGCTCAAAAAAATTCGTGTGCGGGCTTACAATTTAGCTTAATATATCTACTTTCCATTACTGAGTGGCCTTTTTGAAAAATTCAAAATGGTGGGCTGGTGCAGCTCCAACAATACACCGATATCACCACGGAATATCAGTTAAATGTTCTTAAAACTTGCAGGGGCAAAGAAAAAATTAGTAAAAAGGTTATTTGCATGTATTTTTGTCCGCTGAACACGAATCCACCGTTAGTTTTGGTCTATGCGGCCACCTTTCGTCCATAACCTCAAAAAACAGTCAAAAAATGCAATTTACGTGGCTGAGATTCGAAATAGTGGTAAAAAAATTAGGGACAAAGCTTATTTGCATGTATTTTTGTCCGCTGAATACGAATCCACCGTTACTTGTTGTCTCTGGGTCCACCTTTCGTCCATAACCTCAAAGAACAGTCAAACAATGCAGTTTTACGTGGCTAAGACTCGAAATAGAGGTAAAAAAATTAGGGACAAAGCTTATTCGCATGTATTTTTTTCCGCTGAAAACGAATCCACCATTAGTTTTAGTCTCTGGGTCCACCTTTCATCTGTAACCTCAAAGAACAGTCAAATAATGCAGTTTTACGTGGCTGAGACTCGAAATAGTGGTCCAAAAATTAGGGACAAAGCTTATTTGCATTTTTTTCCCGCTGAATACGAATCCACCGTTAGTTTTGGTCTATGGGGCCACCTTTCGTCCATAACCTCAAAGAACAGTCAAAAAATGCAGTTAAGTGGATGAGACTGGAAATAGTGTACAAAAAAAGCTCATCATCATTCTTCGTTGGTTTTTAACAGAGGAATACAATGCTGTTTTCGGTTTTAACCTTGACTCAAAAGCTCATTGTCAAGGTCATTTTAAGGACAACTGTTCAAAGACAAGGTCAAATTGTTTAAATTTGACACTATTTTAGCTATTATTTTGACAGGAAGGTCATGTTTATGATGGTATTGCGTCCTTCTACAGGAAGCTTTGTAATTGTAAAATTTTCAATTTCATAAAAAAGGCGTTATAATCATGTTTTGAGGTTATGGAGTCCGAATCCCGTGTTTTTAGAAAATGTTTGTGTGGGCATATGTGTTTTTAATTTTGCAGTTAGATGTAGGGGCTACTTTTCGATAAATAAATTGAACACAAAAATCAATATTTAATTAAATACTAGTTTGGATATAATTAGATTTTTTTTCTCATCATAACCAACATCGAATATATCTTACTGCATAAAATATTGTACGTTAAAAGAAAATATGTACTTTCTTCTATCGTTTTATGCTTTCATTTTTTCAAATAATCTTCCGAGGATAGTTAAACGACATTCTTTTGCAGTGCATAACTCCTCCTTGAAGTTATTGTTTCTTCAACAGTCCTTCTAAGCATAGTTGACGGAAATTTCTTCTCGTTGCGTAACTGCTTGCGTAACAGTCCTTTTCAGGATAGTTAGCGAGCTCTTACATTAGCGAACTCATTGTTTCTTTAATGGTCCTTGTAAGGATAGTTCAAGGAAATTTCTTCTCGTTGCGTAACTGCTTGCGTAACAGTCCTTTTCAGGATAGTTATAGCGAGCTCTTACATTAGCGAACTCATTGTTTCTTCAACGGTCATTCTAAGGATAGTTGATGGAAATTTCTTCTCGTTACATAACTGCTTGCGTAACAGTCGTTTTCAGGATAGTTAGCGAGCTCTTACATTAGCGAACTCATTGTTTCTTCAACGGTCCTTGTAAGGATAGTTGAAGGAAATTTCTTCTCGTTGCGTAACTGCTTGCGTAACAGTCCTTTTCAGGATAGTTATAGCGAGCTCTTACATTAGCGAACTCATTGTTTCTTCAACGGTCATTCTAAGGATAGTTGATGGAAATTTCTTCTCGTTACATAACTGCTTGCGTAACAGTCCTTTTCAGGATAGTTGTCAAGCTCTCGAATCATTTGTAGTAATCAACTTTTCAACAGTCCTTCTAAGAACAGTTCAAGGGAGTTCCTTCCCGGTCTTGCGCAACAGTCCTTTTAAGGACAGTTTTAACATCATGTCAAAAAAAATCCGTACAGATAGGTGCATCAATCCTTATAACGATGAAGGCGTACCTAATCATAAGGGTTCAAATTTAAGAACAATATCAAAAGCATTATGGCAGGAGAATCCTAATTTACCAGTAACTGCCATGGTATGTAATGATTGTAGATTAAAACGTTCATTGAATCGAACTGATAGCTGTATGAATATAGACGATTCCAATGATATCAGTAGTATGAAATGTGATGATACCTCGGCAGACCAAGGTACTGAGTGTCCAAATACTTCCTTAACTACTGAAAAAGATGCTTCATCTACCAGGTTACTTGAATTGGAAGAACGTCTGCAAGGATTAAAAGATAAATTCACAAGTTTGGAAGGTAATGATCCCATAAAGCTCAGAATCCTCACTATTGCGCCAGAATCTTGGAGTATAGACGAATTTCAAAAAAGGTTGATACTTCCCGAACTTTAGCTAAAAAAGCTAAGAATTGCGATCAGCATCAACAAGTGGTGTTCTGGCCGATGTTACAGCAAGAGCTGGTAAAACTATACCAAATGCTACAATTACATTAATTAATGATTTCTATAATGACGATACTGTTGGTAGAATGATGCCAGGAGTCAAAGACACGTGTTCAGTTAAAGTTGATGGTGAGCGTATTAAAGTGCAAAAACGGTTATTGTTAATAGATCTCAAAGAACTGCATACATTGTTCAAAAAGACTTACTCAGATCATCCAGTTAGTTTCAGTATTTTTGTAAAACTCCCACCGCAACATTGTATTTTGGCTGGAGCAAGAGGAACTCACTCAGTATGTGTATGTACGATTCATCAGAACTGTAAATTGATGCTTGATGCAATTAAAATTAACAGCTTAACAAAAGAAACTGAAAATCCAATTCGTGATTATCATGATTGTTTGAAATCAATTGTGTGCAAGACACCTATGCCCGATTGCTACCTAGATCAATGTCATAAATGTCCAGATATTTTATTTTTTTCCACGACATTACTTGAAATTTTAAATAGTGCCTTTATCGATCAGGTACAATATAGTGTATGGACAGCAACTGATAGGTCGACTTTGAAAACAGTTACGAGTGAAGTTTCTGACTTTGTAAATGAATTTTGTGACAAGCTACAGGCGCTTAAACCGCATTCATTCATAGCGAAACAGCAGTCTCAATTTATTTCGTCAACAAAACAGAATTTAAATAAAGAAGAAGTATTTGTTATGTTCGATTTTTCTGAGAATTATTCATATGTAGTTCAAGATGCTTCGCAAGCATTTCACTTCAACAATCAGCAATGTACAGTATTCCCAATTATCTATTATTATAAAGAAAACTCTAAATTAAAACATAAAAGTTCCACCTTCCTCTCAGGTAGTTTAAAACACGACACTTCTACCGTCTTTACAATTCAGAAGCAATTAATTCCAGAAATAAAAAAACCTATTAAAAATGTTAAAAAATTGATATACGTCACAGATGGTGCAAAGCAACATTTCAAAAACCGATTCCAGATCGCTAATCTCATCAACCATAAAGAAGATTTTGGAATCGAAGCGGAATGGCATTATTGCGTAACAGCACACGGTAAAAGTGGATATGATGGTTTAGGAGCTATATTTAAAAGAGAGGATTACCGAGCAAGTCTTCTAGCTAAACCATCTGAAGCGATTTTGACTCCAGAAGCCCTTTTTCATTGGCCAAGCAAACATTTCGAAAACATACAAATTTTTATTTATAGTAAGGTAGACCATGATAAATCAACACGACACTTGAATAAAAGATTCTCAACGGCATTAGCAGTACCCGAAATTTAAAAAAACCACTCGTTTATTATTCAATAACCAAAAACGGTAGTTATTAAACGATTTTCTAATGCTACCAAAGGAGTAGAATTTTATGCAGAAAATGCTTAGTGTTTGATCCTTCAGAAACAAAAAAAAATGATTTTTTAAGAACCATTACCAATATAGTGAAAAATACGAAAAATCTAATAATATCCAAAAATCTTCTAAGAAAAGAATAACTGTTTTAAATCCGGAGTAATCTTAATGAAAATACCGCTAACAATGCATTGGCACGTACCTTCTTTAAAATCGTTTATCGTTCCAATATGCATAATATAATGTTTGAAATATAGAATCTGTATGTTTTACTCCACAATAAGTAAGATTTACTCAGCTATACTCAACTAAACAATAAAACACACATTCATAGGGAGATTTTATAAACACACGATTTTCAAACTCCATAACCTCAAAACCTGATTATAACGCGGTTTTTTATGAAATTGAAAATTTTACTATTACAAAGCTTCTTGTAGAAGGACGCAATATCATCATAAACATGACATTCCTGTCAAAATAGTAGCTAAAATAGTGTACAATTTAAACAATTTGACCTTGTCTTTGAACAGTTGTCCTTGAAATGACCTTGAAAATGAGCTTTTGAGTCAAGGTTAAAACCGAGAACAGCATTTTATTTCTCTGTTAAAAACCAACGAAGAATGATGATGAGGTTTTTTTGCACACTATTTCCAGTCTCAGCCACGTAAAACTGCATTTTTTGACTGTTCTTTGAGGTTATGGACGAAAGGTGGCCCCATAGACCAAAACTAACGGTGGATTCGTATTCAGCGGGGAAAAAATGGAATAAGCTTTGTCCCTAATTTTTGGACCACTTTTTCGAGTCTCAGCCACGTAAAACTGCGTTGTTTGACTGTTCTTTCAGTTTATGGACGATAGGTGGCCCCATAGACCAAAACTAGCGGTGGATTCGTGTTCAGCGGGAAAAAATACATGCAAATAACCTGTTTACTCATTTTTCTTTGCCCCTGCAAGTTTTAAGAACATTTAACTGATATTCCGTGGTGATATCGGTGTATTGTTAGAGCTGCACCAGCCCACCATTTTGAATTTTTCAAAAACGCCACTCAGTAATGGAAAGTAGATATATTAAGCTAAATTTTAAGCCGGGACACGAATTTTTTTGAGCTTTTAATTTTTGGACAGAGGGGGTGGCTTTTTTGACTAAGAATGTCCCATATATAAGGACATGTCCCGACTGACTGACTGACTGTTTGACACATAAATGCCGAGGCAAATCCATTAAACCTAGCGACTTGAAATTTGGATGGTATATATTGTTTTTACATTGTAGGCGATGAATAAGTAAGGATTTTACGTAATTCTAACTCTAACGGGATAAATTTTACAAATTTCAATTTTTATAGGGTTAAAAGCTGTAAAATATGTTATCACAGAATCTTTATAGGTTTTTAGTACTAATTTTTAGAAAGTTATTTTTGAGTTTTTCCCTCATCGACCACTAAGTGGGTTAATTTTTCAATTTTTGAATCCTAAATTGTGTCCGTATGGATGTGTGTGTATGGATGTGTGTGTGTGAGTGTGTTTGTGTGCATGTGTGTGTATATATATGTTTGTGCGTGTGTGTATATTTCTGTCTGTGTGTTTTTGTATATGTATGTATGCATCTATATCTCGAGTTATCCACGGTAAAAATTAATGCTTCACGGCTCATTTTGTATGTTTTTTTAAACGAAGAGGGCACGATAATAATTTTTTTAGTTTTTCGGATTTGTTTTGGTATCCAGGCAGTTTTTCGATTTTAGGCTTTTAGTTTTTAGGGCTTTTTGGAACGTTAGAAATAAAATCGTCGGTCCAATGAAAATGCATTTGAAAGAGTATAAAATTACCTAAAAACTACGTATAAATTACCTAAAAACTACCTACCACCCGAAATTTCGGATCGTGTTTCCTTTCTTTTGTTGCACACGGAAACGTCATATTATTTTTGAACGGTAATTTCTCCAAAATATGTGTTGGAAAGTTTTTGAAAAAAATTGACGTAATTAGGACAATCGAGGAGATTATCCTGTAAAATTTTTTAAACATTTTATTTTTCTATGATTGAGAAAAAATCATTTCGTAAAAAAAATCGATTTTCTATGCCAAACGATAACTTGAGTAAGACGGAATTATTCATTCTGGAAATTTCCAGACTTTTATTTTTCGAGATACTTAAGGTTATATTTTTAAAAATTTTTGATTGCTTATGTCTTGGGTATTACACGGTAATTTTTTACCAATGAACGTTTACTTTTTTAGTTTTCTTAGTGAAGATATTATATCAAAAATAAATTTCAAGATTCATCGAATCGTTTTGGTTTTATAACGAATTTTCATTTTTCATGATATTTTCTTTCTGAAATAATTTTTGATTGTAAATGTCTTGAATATTACGCAGTAATATTCGACCAAACAAATCTCATTTTATACGATTTTTTATAAAGATATGAAATTAAGAAGAATTTTAAGATTTATCAATTCGTTTTTTTATAACGTTTTTCATGTTTATGATATTCGTTTCTTTTTCAAAAAAATTTTTGGTAGTTTCTTTCTTGAGTATTATGCGGTCATTTTTGGCAATTCTAAGATCATTGTTTGCATTTTTTGATGAAGATTTAAAATGAATAAAAATTTTTAAGCTTTATCAATTTTTTTTATAACTTTTCTTTCGTTTTGATAATATTCTATTTTTTTTCAATAATTTTTAATAGCTTTTTTCTTGAGTATTATGCAGTAATTGTTGGCTAATTAAAGCACGTTTTCTATTGTTTTATGAAGATTTGAAATAAAAAAATTCAAGATTGATTTGTTTTTGTTTTATACCGATTTATCATTTTTATGATATTTTTGTAATGAATGAATAAATCCGTTTTTTATAAGCAAGAACAAAATTACGAAAAGAATTTTAATCTGAAAAATATGCGCTTACTTCAATACTTGTAAAAAACAAATTTTGTATTAAATAGTTTCAAAATAAAAGAAGACTGTAGAACATCTTTTAGTTAATCAATATATATTTTGTTTTATTTTCCAATACAATTTGTAAAGAATAAAATTTAATAGAATTAAGATTTGGATTCACCGTTAAAATGAGTTTGAATAGACTAATTTAAATAATTAAGTCTAATAATGACTCTTAATGAACATTTATAAGATTTTCTCAGTTACGCATTATCATCTTATCTTAAATTTATTTGTGAATATGATATGCATTATATATAATATATTAAAAAATATGTTAAACAACGATTCTTTTTTATCATCTATGATGCAAAATTACAAAATTACAGAATTTAAATATATACATATATCTCGACATATTAAAAAGCAATAGACTTATCATTCATTTTTCATATTGGAACAATTTATAAAGTTTGAGGAAGATAAGTGTCAATCAATTGGCAGCGGCTTTTTTTGATTTTTCGATTCGTTGTTGTTTTTTAGCGGTTTTTTTGATTTTTGTGTTTTAGTTTTTCGGGTTTTTTAATACCTTAGAAATAATATCATCAATCCAGTGAAAAGACATTTGAAAGAGCATAAAATTATCTAACTTTTCCGACCTCAATGTTTGGATTAGGTGATTCCTTTCTTTTGTTGTATGCGAAAACGTCATTTTCTCTCTAAACGGTTATATCTCGGAAATATATAACAGAGAATTTCTGAAATAATTTGAGATGATGAGGGATATGAAAAAGAATATTCAGACAAGCGGGCGCGGTTTAAAGGTCTATAAGCTGTGGACGCAACGCAAGCAGTGCACGCGAGAGCGCGAAAGTTACCTGGCGTAAAAGCACGCGAGAGCGCAAAAGTTCCCTGGCGTAAAAGCACGCGGGGCCGCGGGCGAGGCAACGCAGCGGCACACACTGGGCCCTATAGACATTTGTTGTTTCAAAATTCTCTACAGACCATGGTTTTTGACCAATCACAATAATTTTTTTTTAAATTGAAGTTTATTAAAATTCTAAAAGACCCATAAGGCCAGATTTTTGAAAAAATGTTATAATAATTAATTAAAAATCTAAGTTAAACAATAAACCCATAAACCTTAAGGCATGAATGGCCATAAGCAAATGGGCGACTACTGAAGGAAGCTATATATATTTGTAAGTGGTTTTTGGGGTCGCTGATTATGAATCTGGCATTAGTTTTGCAAAATTGATTTGTTTAAACAATTTGTTTAAACAATTTATTGCAAAATTATCTTTTTATTCAAAACGACTTTAGTTTTGAATTTTACGGGCATAATTACTATAATCAATCGTGTTCAAATGGTAGGACATCTACGTTTAGATGCTGTGTAAATGAGCTACGACCCATGGAAGGTATATGTTTCTATACATTATTGGTTGTTGCTAATTTTGAATATGGTTTAAAATTTGCAAAATTCGTTTAAATAATTTGCTAAAACAATTTATTGCAGAATTAATTTAGCCAAAAAATGATCACAGATTAGAATTTTACCGGAAAAATTGCTGGAATATCATATATAAAAGTTTAAAAAATTTTCCATTTATAAATTTATTATGAGTATTCAATTTAATCATTAATATTATTATTATGATCAGGTTGATCAACTGAAAATACATAAGAGAAGCTCAAGAATCACGGAATAAAGATTTAAAATACTATCGTCAATTTAATACTCGAAAATGTGGTAGAATCTACACGAATATAGATCTATTGCATAAATTATTAATATCTTCTGATCCTTATATATCTAGTTTAAGGCACAAGGCAAAAAATATAAAGCTTGATGTTGATGATGCTGTTAAGAACTTATTAATTTTAACTTGAAATGAAGTGATACAATTTTAAAATTGCTCAGCTTAAGGTATTTGGGTTTGAGGTTAAAGGTTTACGGTTAACACTTTTTTTTAATTTTCTATAATTGCAAATTGCCCACCTTGGAGTAGTGAATTTCCAAAAAAAATTGTTTATGCTTTGAACATGATTGGTTATAGTAATTATGCCCGTAAAATTCAAAACTAAAGTCGTTTTGAATAAAAAGATAATTTTGCAATAAATTGTTTAAACAAATTGTTTAAACAAATCAATTTTGCAAAACTAATGCCAGATTCATAATCAGCGACCCCAAAAACCACTTACAAATATATATAGCTTCCTTCAGTAGTCGCCCATTTGCTTATGGCCATTCATGCCTTAAGGTTTATGGGTTTATTGTTTAACTTAGATTTTTAATTAATTATTATAACATTTTTTCAAAAATCTGGCCTTATGGGTCTTTTAGAATTTTAATAAACTTCAATTTAAAAAAAAAATTATTGTGATTGGTCAAAAACCATGGTCTGTAGAGAATTTTGAAACAACAAATGTCTATAGGACCCAGTGTGCGGCAGCAGCCGCGAGTCGAGGCGTGAAGCGGTGGCAGAAGCCGCGACTCGAGGCGTCCAGCGGCAGCTACAGCGGCGAATCGAGGCGCGAGGCATCGGCAGCAGCCGCGATTCACGGCGCACAGCTGCAGCACCAACGTCAAGCCGAGGCGCGAGGCGGTAGCAGCAGCAGTGAGTCGGGGCGTGAGGCAGCAGCAGCAGCGGCGAGACAGGGCGCGAGGTTGCAGCACCAACGGCAAGCCGAGGCGCGAGACGGTGGCAGCAGCGGCGAGTCGGGACGCGAGGCAGCATCAGCAACGGCAGGCCGAGGCACGAGGCTGCAGCAACACACGTCGAGGCGAGACATCGCAGGCGACGACGGCGCTTCAAGGCGCTAGGCTGTAGCAGCAGCAGCGGCAGTCGAGCCGCGAGGCAGTGGCAACAGCTGCGCATCCAGGGGGCGAGGCTGCAGCGGCGGCAACGAGTCGAGGCGCGAGGCAGCGGCAGCAGGCGGCGGACCAAGCGCGAGATATCGCTGGCGACAACTGCGCATCAACGCGCGCAATCAGAAGCCGCAGCACAAGCAGCACGCACGACGATGCAGCGGCGAGCCAAGGAGATGGCCAGCAGCATACAGCATCGAGGATGCGACACACACATAACCTCTAACGTCAACAAGCTTCGAGTTGAGTGGAGCAGCCGCAGCAACGACGGATTTCAGAACAGAGCAGACGAGAAGAAGGTTCATCTGCACCAAACTAAGGTTGAGTGTTCCATACATGCTTCTCTGTTAATTGCTTATAATCCTAACATTAGTTATTGCTCCTTTTTTCTCTATTGCTTTTAGTATTAAGCGGTGCGAGTCTAAGAGTTTCCTAGTTACTATGTAAGGGCAAATGGCTGTGTGCTGTTTACCGTGGCATCTGTTCGTGGTGCTATTTACTAGTAGATGTACTTCAATATAGCACTATCTAAGGAGAGGCAGCTGATGCAGTTTTGGCTAAGGAGCTTGTAGCGAATTTAACGTAGCACTTGTTCGTGGTACTACTTAATAGTCACTGTACTTAAATATAGTTTTGTCTATGGAGAGATGGAGAGGCAGCTGATGCAGTTTCGTTGTTCTTTTTCGTTCTCTTTTCAAGCTGGTAGTGTATCTATATATTAAAAGGCCTAAGTTGAGGCTGGCGGGTCGCTTTCATGTCGCAGTTGGATACAGATGTAGCTGCGAGAGACTGCTTAGCCCGCGTAGCGGACCTTTTATAATCTGAGGCATATTTACGACGTCTAGGGTTGATGTTATATACATATAGTATCTCAGAGCACTTGGTACTGATGAAGATGAGGAGCTAAGGCTTAGGATTTTTTATGTAAAAATCGCATTAAATATTTCAAATTTTGATTATTAAGTTTAATCCACTTTCTTATCTCCCCAGGATTCACATGTCTACATGCTAAAAGCCCGTAGGCCTCTAGCATAGTATTTACAAGCTTTTTGCAATCAAACAAAGACATACTGATCATTCTTTGAAGTCGAATTATAGAATGAAAAACAATGCCAACAGCGATTCTTTATATACCCTTAACTGCAATAGTATTCATAGAAAATACGTTGTATAATGTGTTGCGTATCAATAATTCGTTCGTACTAAAAAAATACCGCAATCCTTTACATACAGTACGATGGTTCTTTTATTCACTGTAAATACTCGTAAATAATACGTTGAGTTTATGAATCATTTTAAATACGCGTATATTAAATTATTCATTTCAAAAAATTATCCTTCAATCAATTCGCTGAAAATGTTTCAATCAACAACTATGGTCTTTTATATCCTTTGAAAGTATGTTTCTACGTAGATAATATGACGGAAAAAAATACGTTGAATATATTATATGTAAGGAAATTACATCTTCTTTATGAGTAAGTGCACCTTTTTTACTTATGCAATGTATAATTTTACAATAATGTTTTTTCTCAATTTTTGAAAATTATCAAAATTCAAAAACGCTTTTTTTAAATAAAAACAACTTTCAAGAAATTGTAAGATACACGAATTAGAAGGGAATCACGTAAGCTTTATGGATATATGTATTTTATTTTCATGCTACAGCTCGCGGTAAACGTGCATGTGACGGTATAGGGGCTAATTTGAAAAGAGGTGTGAAACGAGATAGCTTACAATGTTCTACAGAAAATCATATTCTTCATGCTACAGCCTTATATTCATGGGCAAAAAATTACTGTAAAGAAACAGAGGTATTTAGAAAGATTATAAGAAAGATTCGATAACGCAGTGACTATTCCAGACACATTGCAGTATCACGCATTTATACCTTTCGAAAGTGTTAAACTAAAAATAAAGAAATTTTCACAGTCTACAAAGTACGACATTTTTGTTAAAAGAGTGAAAGAGACAAAGCGATTTAAAGCCAAGAAAGCTAATTTGAATGAAAAAAAAATTAAGAAAACAATAAAACAGACGAAGTAAACAAAAACTAAGAAAAACAATACGATTAAAATAAAAGTTACGAAAGTAGTAAAAAATTGTAATATATGCAAAAAGAAAACTTAAGAAAAATATAAGAAACGTGTACATAGTACATTTTAACTACACTCTGTTATGAGGTAGAAGCTGCGCTGCCCCTGCGCTGGCGCGGTGGAGGGTCACGCGCTCTTCGAAGCTCGGTTATTCGAAAATACAAAAAAAAACCTTTTGAGACCAGGATGATATTTATGTAAAAAACTGACCTTTTATCAGTCCTTTAAAAAAATTAAAAAAAATGACGTTTCTTGAGAAAAATGCAAATTTAGTTGTCATTTTGATTTTTCAACGTCAAATTATGAAAATTTTGAAAAATGGTTATCATCATTAATAGGATCGCGAAAAAAGCTATAAAAACCATTGTTGATAAATTTTTTAAAAACAAGTCTTATATTATTTATATCGAACGCAAAAGTCGCTGATTTTGCTGTTTATTTTCGGCTCAGGACGCTTGACGTGAAATGCCTAATACACATGTTCTGAATTCTCACATTTTTGAGACCTCAGGAAACCACAATTTGGTTCCGGCACATATGTTATAAAAGTTCTCTGTTTGATTATTTAGAACCTAGTAACAATTTCGTTCAGGTACAAACATTTGAAAATCACGTATATTTAAAATCGATTGCATATAATTGGAAGCTTCACTTAGCACGTTTCTGGTTACGTTACTGATTATTTAGAACCAAATAACAATTTGGTTGAGGTACAAATAGTAACAAAAATTATATTTCCTTTTCATTATGTAATAATTTTAAATATCAATTATTTTTTTTTCTATATACTTCTTACTTCTTTTTTATTATTTGGAACCAAGTCACAAAATGGTTCCGGTACGAATATTAGAAAATTGCGCTTTGATTGCTCTCAGTAGACTTATGTTTACATTTACAATTATTTAAATAAAGTTACGTTTGATTTAGAATATTTTTGTATAACTTACAATAACTATTGGTTCTGGTACAAGTTTGAAAAACTAAAAATATCTCAGTTTTTACTGATTTTCGGAATAATTTGGTATATACTAGTAATTTCGTGAATAAATTCAAAATAGAATTTTGTTTTGATTTGTTGATTAAAAATTCAATACCTCTTCATTATCTTACTACAGCTAAATAACAAATTGATTTTTGTTTGTTAGAGTATATTAATAAAATTCTTTTTAAATAGATATTCAAATATACTATATTTTGTTTAATTTTCATAAAGTCATTTGAATTATATTACTCAGTAAAAAGTTTATTTAAATATTAACAATTTTATAATAAATAAATACTTTATTTGCAATAAATATTAATAAGATTTTTGCTTCCAATTTTTAAATATAAAACATTCAAATAATCAAAGCTATTATTCAAGAATCACCGGATGAAAGGTATTTTATATACAATTAAACAATAACATATTACAATAATAAATATTAATAAGGTTTGAAACAAGCCTAGTACATTCAGAAAGACATTCAAACATCTCGTATTTGTTGCCGCATATGATAACAAGTACAAGATGTTGGAACGCGGAAGACAGATTCTATACATTAGCTACTTGCAATATTCTGCTATTAAAGTAATAATATAGTTAGAATAATATAGGTTGAATGATACAGATCCTACTTCAAATACAACATTAGATGTAGACAAACGATTACACAGAGAGAAATAAGATAAAAAAATGTCTGTTTCAAAGAAAAGGTTGAAACTCCTTTAAGAAGAAGGGAGTAGCTCCTTCTGTTACAATAGATGCTACTTTTTTCTGGAAGCTAAATTTACTTAACCTCGAAATCCAGTATTTCAAATTAAGAAAAAAAGAACAAGCTCCTTTTTTGTAAGCTGTTGCAGCTTGCCACGTGACTACTAAAATAGACCTTTGTTTTGCATTGAATTAACGTGCGCTTCAGTGGAATCGACTTTATATTTCTCTCCATGTAACAAGGAGTCAAGTTGCGTTAAATCCAAAACTTAAAAATAGTATAGTTGATCCATTTAAAAGAAGTGCAAAATTAGGTCGCTCACCGACTACAAAATCAGCAGGGACTGTCAATAATTAAAATTTGAATAGCATACCAGAAAGCAATGAAAATTTGTGAACAGAGGCAGGAACAAGCGGTCAAAAAAACTTGGGGGCTATTCCAAAAAAAACAGTAAAAAATTCTTTAAAAAATTTAAATTTAAGTTCATCATAGAGAAATAACACTGATAATAACAGTGACGTTGAAGTTTCATAAATCTTTGATAATTCGATTTTTATCCCATCAAATCACGAGTTTGATTTAAATGCTACTTTCAATTTTGGTAGACAAGACAATTATTCGGATCTAGAGGACATTTTAAAAGAACGAAGCTTGGTATTGGGTACATATTAAGATATACAGAATAAAAGTGATACCGCTCAAAGGTTTTCAAATAGCATTAATTTAAATATTACACAAGATAACAGCAAAACTTTAATAGATTTTGAGAGTCCATCAGGTACACCGTAAATCAGCCAATAGTAAATAATCAAAATAATATTCAACAAAATAATTTACAACAAATAAATATTTTAGAAGTGAATCAAATTAACGAGATGGCAAATCAGCTTAAATTACCACTAAAAATGTAGCAAATTTAGTTCCGGAATTTGATGGGAAAAATATTTTAGTCGAAGAATATATTGAAAAATTAAAACAAGCAAAAAGCATTTTTAATAGAGCAAACGAAGCAAACCTTATTAAGGCCAGGGTAGGGATTTGCACTTTCGAAAAATCGATTTCTTTTTTTTTTGCTTTTTCTTGTAGTATAACATCTTAAGAATGTTGTCCCAAAATTTCAAATCGATCGGAGCAAAACTCTAGAAGTTATAGACCTTTTAGTTCCCTGTCCTCGAAGTGTAATCGCAGCAGCTGCAGGCGCTCGAAAACGAAGCGCGCAGCTGAGGAGTAGGTATACAGTTTATTCTCTCTGTGATCATTCTGTTCCGATTTCATGTTTTGAAAAGGTCGTATTTAGTAACGAGAAGCAGTTGAAGCCTTATATACATGCTATATACGTGTTTATATTTCGAAAAGAAAGAGAAGCGTCAGTTGACCGTTGAACCTTCGTTCGATCGCGTGCCACGCAGTGACTTTATAATAGTGCTCGTGAAATTGTTTCTTTAATTATAAAATGCCGAGAAATTCAGAAGCTTCACGAGAGGAGCGGAGTAGCTCAAGAATTTATTTGAGTAGACCGAGAAAAAGGCCTAACCCAATGGACAAATTCGACGAGACAGTTACGACTAAGAGCGCGTCATCTAAAAAAATTAACTTGAATACGAGTGACAGTGTAGCAGAAGATACTGAAAAACATTTCAAAATTATTGATTTTTTACAAGTATTTTCTTCAATTTCAAGTGTAGTTAAGTGTGCTGAATGCGATGGAAAAGTTGTGTTTCAATGTTGTAAAAAAGAAGATCCTGGTTTTGAGATACAAGTGAAGTGCTCCAATTGCAATCCACGCTACATACCGTCGAGTGAAAAAATTGGTCACCGCTACGAGATTAACACTCGATTTGCCTTTACAATGCGTGCATTAGGTTTAGGCCTAGCAGGGTGTAATAAATTCTGCGGCTTAATGGACATTTCAAGTCACTTTTTATCCAAAACATCTTACTTAAGTAATATATCCGTGATCGCAACTTCTGTACAAACTACTGCTGAAAAGTTTCTCCTTTCCGCTGCACAAGAAGAAATAAAAATAACGAAGGAAAATTCAGAATCTGATGTTTTGACCGTTTCGGGAGATGGGACCTGACAGAAGTAAGGTTTCAGCTCTTTATATGGTGTAACTTCGTTGATAGGCTACTGGACTGGCAAGGTAATTGATATTCAAACTAGCAGTTTATATTGTCAACAGTGCAAATTATGGGAAAAAAAGTTAAATACGGCTGAGTTTGAAGAATGGCATGAAGAGCATGTAAATAACGGTGAATGCCAAGCCAACCACGCGGGTCCATCCGGAAATATGGAAGTGGGAGCAGTAATAGACATGTTCAGCCGCTCCGAAGAGAAGTATGGAGCAAAGATTGGTAATTATGTTGGAGACGGAGATAGTAAGACGTTCGGTAATTTAGTCAAAGCACAGCCATATGGTAAAGATTTTGTTATTAGTAAAAAGGAGTGCATCGGACACGTGCAAAAAAGAATGGGGAAATGTTTGCGTGACCTTGTTAAAAATACTGTTGAAGAAACAGTCGTAAAAACAGGAAATAACGCTGGTAAAAAACGTAGGAGTAAAGTCCTTTGCGGTAAGGGAAAACTCACCGGAAAAATGATCGACAATTTAAGTAGATACTATGGAGCAGCTATAAGACACAATTGCGAATCGGTGCAAAAAATGAAAGATGCCATCTGGGCTACCTACTACCATCAGCAGTCGATAGACGAAAATCCTCATCATGAAAAGTGTCCGAGCGGCGAGACTTCGTGGTGTCCTTATAAAAAAGCTTTGGCCACAACGGGGGTAGAAAACTTTAAGCATGCATACTCTCCACTTCCACAAGACGTTATTGAAGCTCTAAAACCAATCTACGAAGAGTTGAGCAAGGACGAACTCTTAGAAAGATGTGTCGGAGGTTTTACCCAAAACGCCAATGAGAGTCTTAACCAGTTGATTTGGAAAGTTGCACCGAAAAAGTTACCTGGTAGCAAACAACTCGTAGAACTGGCATCGTGTATAGCTGCAAGTACGTTTAATGAAGGCGCAGGTGCTTTACTTACCTTTTTGTCCGATATGGGTATCAGCGTTGGACCAAGCGCGCACGATTATTCAAGATTGGAAGATAACTGTCGGATAAGTAAGGCAGAGTTTCAAGCTGAATAGCAGACTAAAGAGGCCAGGATTTTGCGTAGATTGAAAAAAAAAGAAGCTGAGAATAACAATGTTGCAGCAGGAAATGTCCTTTATGGAGCTGGAATCGATGACTCGATGTAAGTTAAAAAAAAAAAGATTTTTTCTTAACTTTTTCATACTTAAAAACTTTAAACGCGTTTTTCTCGAAACCACTTTTCCAAAGACCGTGATCATTGTCATTTCAGAACCGTTTAACCGATTTACACCAAATTTGGTATACAGTTTCTAGGTATAATAAACCTCCCCCCAACGGTTCGTATGAAATTTTTTATGTACATTAAGGGTGTTTTTCATCCCCCAAAATGACGAAAATTTTAGTTAAAAATTGCTACTTTTGATTCAAACTGCTATAAAACGTATAAAAATGAAAAAAAAAATACATTTGGAAACCATTGCGGGGAGGATTTAGTGATGTTTTAATTAAATTTTACAGAAATTTTGGTTACAGGTAATTTTGGCCGAGATACAGTGATCACCGCAAATCATCTTTTTCAAAAGGCGTTTTGGGAAATGCTCCGTCACCGGCTTATTTGCCGACATAATTGCATGAAAAAATTTGAGAATGTTGTTGAAATGATGCTTAAAAGTGTACAAAAGGTTTGAATAAATTTGGTCAACCCAGTTCTCTAAAAAAAATTTGTAAAAAAAGTGTTTTTTTTAGCATGAAAACCCTACCCTCCCCTTAAGATACTGAAAATTAAATTAAAAGGGGAAGCCTATAAAGCCTTAGGAAATTCCGCAATTGCTAATATTAATGATCTAATATGCAGTTAGAAAATAATATCCGATTTCTGACAATATCCAAATTCTTTATGGAAAACTATCACAAATTTTACAAAATGATAACGAATCAGTTATAATTTATACCAATAGAATAAAGGGTTTAGTATTAAAGATTAAAGAGTTAAAGGCAACGGAAGATGGCGTAGGCAATGCTACTGTAGAAGCATTTAATACAGCTATAGAGGCTGATGCTACAAAAAGTTTCAGAGACGGTCTCAAACTAGAAATAAAAGTAGAATTAGGAGAGCATGGTACTTAAGAAGCAATATCTTTAGCTGCCATAGAAATTGAAAATAAATTAAATAAGAGTAAAAGTTTGGGCGCAATCTCCATAAATACAGTGTATTATAATGATGATAAAATAATAGAATCACAAAAAGGTTTTACATGTCAAATATGCAGTGACTTATACCATGAAGCATTGTTTTATAGATCGACAGCGTGTGTGTTCATTGCAAAGGAATAGATCATTTTTCTAGTAACTGCAGAAGTGTAACAAGTAGTACTTTAATCGAAGCCAAAATTTCATTGCCAATATTGTCAAGAAATGAAACATGAAGTACGGCAGTGTCCGTATATTATAGATTACGAGATATATTGGAAATGTAAATAAAGTGGACATAATCCTAATATTTGTGCAAATAAATCAACAAAAATTGAAGTTTGTGAATATTGTGATAATCCAGGTCGTACCATGAAATTTTGTTCTGAGGTTATTTGTTAAAAATGTAATCAAAAAGGCCATACTATTAAATTCTGTAAAACCGGTAAAGATAAGCTACGTTTTCGTATTTGTACATTTTGCGAGGAAAGAGAACACGAGGCATCCGAATGCGAGCAAGTAAAAATATTAGTCACACGATATAAAACGAAACAACTGTATAAATGTCAAATTTGTGATGAAACTGGACATGCAGCTAAATTTTGTTCGAAATATAAAAATTTACATTTCTAACCTCAAAATAAGAATAATTTTTCCAATCATTTTT
The DNA here is from genome assembly GCA_949152435.1 of Gastracanthus pulcherrimus. Taxonomy (NCBI): domain Eukaryota; kingdom Metazoa; phylum Arthropoda; class Insecta; order Hymenoptera; family Pteromalidae; genus Gastracanthus; species Gastracanthus pulcherrimus. The sequence goes on from OX424575.1 coordinate 85,519,552, forward strand.
TTGGTAATAGAAACTTTGGCAAAAATAATAATTTTGGTTTTAATAGAAACAATAGCGCTAGTCATAAAAGATATCTTTCAAGTTCATATTTACAATGTAAATTCTGTGAATATTGCAAATTTAAGGGGCATGTGATTGAAGATTGTATAAAAGTCTAGGCACTTAAAAATTATTCTCGAAACACAGTTCAAATGCAGCATTCATTTTGTAAAAAGGTATTCCATAACATTAACATATGTAGTGTGTTAAAGGCTTTAGAAAGGGTTGATACATGTTTTAATTTATGTAAAGATATTGGTCATACGAATGATAATTGTACTAGAAATACTGGGCTTCAATAAGGAGGTTTGGGAAACGGTTAAAGTCTTCCTGAAGATAGCGCACAGAGGGAGTGGATCAAGATCAATCGCTTATAAATATAAGTGTACAACAAAATAATGAAGCTCAGACAGACAATAATACAAATAATAGTAATTTTATAAATAAAGAAATTAAGAATTATAGTCAGTCAGATAACATGGAATACTAACTTTGTTTTAAAAAAAGGGGGGTAAATCAATTACAAGGGCCTAATACAGTAATGCTTACTTATGATGTCAAGCTTGAAAATTTATTACAGTATATAGAAGAAAGTTTGTATATAGATAAAAAATATAAGTTATGATATAAATGATGTGCCGTTGACCTGGGGATCACCCTGACACACGGACATCGTCTACGGGGAGTTTCCGTGCTTTTCACGAAATCTTATGTCTACCTGGCGCTACTTTTCTTAGACCATGTGCCGTTGACCTGGTGGTCACCCTGACACCTGGAAATCGTCTACAGGGAGATTACGGATTTTTCACTGAACCCTTTTTCTACCTGGTACCACTACTCGTAGACGATGTGCCGTTGACCTAGGGGTCACCCTGACACCTGGATATCGTCTACGGGGACTTTCTGGGTTAATCACGGAATCCTATGTCTACCTGGTGCTACTTCACGTAGACGATGTACCGTTGACCAGAGGGTCACCCTAACAACTGGACATTGTCTACGGGGAGTTACCGGGTTGTTCACTAAATCTTATGTCTACAATGTGCCACTACTGGTAGACGATGTCCCGTTGACCTGAGGGTCACCCTGACACCAGGACATCAGCTACAGGGTGATTTTGGTTTTCACTAACTCTTATGTCTACCATGTGCCATTACTCATAGACGATGTCTCGTTGACCTGAGGGTCACTCTGACACATGGACATCGTCTACAGAGAGATTTCGGGTTTCTCAATATATCGAATATCTACCTGGTGCCGCTACTCGTAAACAAAGTGCCGTTGACCTGGGGTCACCATGACACATGGAAACCAGCTACGGGGAGTTTCCGAGGTTATCACTATATCTTATATCTACCGGTGCTACTACTTGGAGACGATGTGCCGTTGACCTGGGGATCACCCTGACACACGGACATCGTCTACGGTGAGTTTCCGTGCTTTTCACGAAATCTTATGTCTACCTGGCGCTACTTTTCTTAGACCATGTGCCGTTGACCTGGTGGTCACCCTGACACCTGGAAATCGTCTACAGGGAGATTACGGATTTTTCACTGAACCCTTTTTCTACCTGGTACCACTACTCGTAGACGATGTGCCGTTGACCTAGGGGTCACCCTGACACATGGACATCGTCTACAGGGAGATTACGGATTTTTCACTGAACCCTTTTTCTACCTGGTACCACTACTCGTACCCGATGTGCCGTTGACCTGAGGGTCACCCTGTCACCTGGACATCGTCTACGGGGAGTTACCGTGTTTTTCACGAAACCTTATGTCTACCTAGCTCAACTTTTCGTAGACGACGTGCTGCTGACCTGCGGGTCACCCTCACAACTGCACATTGTCTACGGGGAGTTACCGGCATTTTAACTAAATCTTATAAGTACCTAGTGCTACTTCTCGTAGACGATGTGCCGTTGACCGGCGGGTCACCCTGACACCTCCACATCATCTATAGGGAGATTTCGGGGTTCTTACTGAATCCTATGTCTACCTAGCTCAACTTTTCGTAGACGATGTGCCGTTGACCTGGGGGTCACCCTGACACCTGGACATCAGCTACAGGGCGATTTTGGTTTTCACTAACTCTTATGTCTACCATGTGCCATTACTTGTAGACGATGTCTCGTTGACCTGAGGGTCACTCTGACACACGGACATCGTCTACGGGAACTTTCCGAGTTAATCACTGAATCCTATGTCTACTTGGTGCTACTTCACGTAGATGGTGTACCGTTGACCAGAGGGTCACCCTAACAACCGGACATTGCCTACGGGGAGTTACCGGGTTGTTCACTAAATCTTATGTCTACCATGTGCCACTACTGGTAGACGATGTCCCGTTGACCTGAGGGTCACTCTGACACACGGACATCGTCTACGGGGAGTTTCCGTGCTTTTCACGAAATCTTATGTCTACCTGGCGCTACTTTTCTTAGACCATGTGCCGTTGACCTGGTGGTCACCCTGACACCTGGAAATCGTGTACAGGGAGATTACGGATTTTTCACTGAACCCTTTTTCTACCTGGTACCACTACTCGTACCCGATGTGCCGTTGACCTGAGGATCACCCTGTCACCTGGACATCGTCTACGGGGAGTTACCGTGTATTTCACGACACTTTATGTCTACCTAGCTCAACTTTTCGTAGACGATGTGCTGCTGACCTGCGGGTCACCATGACAACTGGACATTGTCTACGGGGAGTTACCGTCCTTTTAACTAAATCTTATAAGTACCTAGTGCTACTTCTCGTAGACGATGTGCCGTTGACATGGGGGTCACCCTGACACCTGGATATCGTCTACGGGGACTTTCTGGGTTAATCACGGAATCCTATGTCTACCTGGTGCTACTTCACGTAGACGATGTACCGTTGACCAGAGGGTCACCCTAACAACTGGACATTGTCTACGGGGAGTTACCGGGTTGTTCACTAAATCTTATGTCTACCATGTGCCACTACTGGTAGACGATGTCCCGTTGACCCGAGGGTCACTCTGACACACGGACATAGTCTACGGGGAGTGTCCGCGTTTTTCAATACATCTTATATCTACTGCGTACTCGTAGATGATGTGCCGTAGACCTAGTGGTCGCCTTGACACATGGACATCGTCTACGGGGATTTTCTGGGTTTTTCACTAAATCTTATGATTGCCTAGTGCTACTTCTTGTACACGATGTGCCGTTGACCTGCGGGTCACCCTGGCACCTGGACATGGTCTACAAGGGGATTTCGGGTTTTTCACGAAATCATATATCTACCTGGTGCCGCTATACGTAAACGATGTGCCGTTGACCTGGGGGTCACACTGACACATATATATCGTCTACGGGGAATTTCCGGGTTCTTCACTAAATCTTATGTCTACCTAATGCCACTACTCGTAGACGACGTACCCTCAACCTGGTGGTCACCCTGAAACCTGGACATTGTATTCAGGGAGTTACTGGGTTGTTCACTAAATCTTATATCTACCTGGTGCCACTACTCGTAGATGATGTGCCGTTAACCTGGGGGTCACCTTGACACACGGACATCGTCTACGCGGAGTTTCCGCGTTTTTCAATAAATCTTATATCTACTGCGTACTCGTAGACGATGTGCCGTTGACCTAGTGGTCGCCTGGACACATGGACATCGTCTACGGGGAGTTTCTGGGTTTTTCACTAAATCTTATGATTACCCAGTGCTACTTCTCGTAGACGATGTGCCGTTGACCTACGGGTCACCCTGGCACATGGACATTGTCTACAATGAGATTTCGGGTTTTTGACTAAATCTTATATCTACCTGGTGCCGCTACTCGTAAACAAAGTGGCGGTGACCTGGGCTCACCATGACACATGGAAACCGGCTACGGGGAGTTTCCGAGGTTATCACTATATCTTATATCTACCTGGTGCCAAAACTCGTAGACGATGTGCCGTTGACCTGGGGATCACCCTGACACACGGACATTGTCTACGCGGAGTTTCCGCGTTTTTCAATAAATCTTATATCTACTTCGTACTCGTAGACGATGTGCCGTTGACCTAGTGGTCGCCGTGACACATGGACATCGTCTACGGGGATTTTCTGGGTTTTTCACTAAATCTTATGATTACCTACTGCTACTTCTCGTACACGATGTGCCGTTGACCTGTGGGTCACCCTGGCACCTGGACATCGTCTACAGGGAGATTTCGGGTTTTTCACGAATTCTTATATCTACCTGGTGCCGCTGTACGTAAACGATGTGCCGTTGACCTGGGGGTCAAACTGACACATAGATATCGTCTACGGGGAATTTCCGGGTTCTTCAATAAATCTTATGTCTACCTAATGCCACTACTCGTAGACGATGTCCCTTAATCTTATATCTACTGGTACTCGTAGACTATGTGCCGTTGACTTAGTGGTCACCTTGACACATGGACATTGTCTACGGGAATTTTCCGGGTTTTCCGCTAAATCTTATGATTACCTGGTGCTACTTCTCGTAGACGATGTGCCGTTGACCCACGGGTCACCCTGGCACATGGACATTGTCTACAATGAGATTTCGGGTTTTTGACTAAATCTTATATCTACCTGGTGCCGCTACTCGTAAACAAAGTGCCGTTGACCTGGGGTCATCATGACACATGGAAACCGGCTACGGGGAGTTTCTGAGGTTATCACTATATCTTATATCTACCTGGTGCCAAAACTCGTAGACGATGTGCCGTTGACCTGAGGATCACCCTGACACTCGGACATCGTCTACGCGGAGTGTCCGCGTTTTTCAGTACATCTTATATCTACTGCGTACTCGTAGATGATGTGCCGTAGACCTAGTGGTTGCCTTGACACATGGACATCGTCTACGGGGATTTTCTGGGTTTTTCACTAAATCTTATGATTGCCTAGTGCTACTTCTTGTACACGATGTGCCGTTACCTGCGGGTCACCCTGGCACCTGGACATCGTCTACAAGGGGATTTCGGGTTTTTCACGAAATCATATATCTACCTGGTGCCGCTATACGTAAACGATGTGCCGTTGACCTGGGGGTCACACTGACACATATATAAAGTCTACGGGGAATTTCCGGGTTCTTCACTAAATCTTATGTCTACCTAATGCCACTACTCGTAGACGACGTACCCTCAACCTGGTGGTCACCCTGAAACCTGGACATTGTATTCAGGGAGTTACTGGGTTGTTCACTAAATCTTATATCTACCTGGTGCCACTACTCGTAGATGATGTGCCGTTAACCTGGGGGTCACCTTGACACACGGACATCGTCTACGCGGAGTTTCCGCGTTTTTCAATAAATCTTATATCTACTGCGTACTCGTAGACGATGTGCCGTTGACCTAGTGGTCGCCTGGACACATGGACATCGTCTACGGGGAGTTTCTGGGTTTTTCACTAAATCTTATGATTACCCAGTGCTACTTCTCGTAGACGATGTGCCGTTGACCTACGGGTCACCCTGGCACATGGACATTGTCTACAATGAGATTTCGGGTTTTTGACTAAATCTTATATCTACCTGGTGCCGCTACTCGTAAACAAAGTGCCGGTGACCTGGGGTCACCATGACACATGGAAACCGGCTACGGGGAGTTTCCGAGGTTATCACTATATCTTATATCTACCTGGTGCCAAAACTCGTAGACGATGTGCCGTTGACCTGGGGATCACCCTGACACACGGACATTGTCTACGCGGAGTTTCCGCGTTTTTCAATAAATCTTATATCTACTTTGTACTCGTAGACGATGTGCCGTTGACCTCGTGGTCGCCGTGACACATGGACATCGTCTACGGGGATTTTCTGGGTTTTTCACTAAATCGTATGATTACCTAGTGCTACTTCTCGTACACGATGTGCCGTTGACCTGCGGGTCACCCTGGCACCTGGACATCGTCTACAGGGAGATTTCGGGTTTTTCACGAAATCTTATGTATACCTGGTGCCGCTATACGTAAACGATGTGCCGTTGACCTGGGGGTCACACTGACACATAGATATCGTCTACGGGGAATTTCCGGTTTCTTCACTAAATCTTATGTCTACCTAATGCCACTACTCGTATACGACGTACCGTCAACCTGGTGGTCACCCCGAAACCTGGACATTGTATTCAGGGAGTTACCGGGTTGTTCACTAAATCTTATATCTACCTGGTGTCACTACTCGTAGACGATGTGCCGTTAACCTGGTGGTCACCTTGACACATGGACATCGTCTACGGGGAGTTTTCGGGTTCTTCACTAAATCTTATGTCTACCAGGTGCCACTACCCGTAGACGATGTGCCGTTAACTAGGGGGTCACCCTGATACATGGAAATCGGCTACCGGGAGTATTCGAGGTTATCACTATATCTTATATCTACCTGGTGCCATAACCCGTAGACGATGTGCCATTGATTGTTGACAACAGCCTTTGAATTTTCTATAACCTGTATTCGACTGCCATGTTGCATCACCGGTAAAGTTTGTCGAAAATCTCCTGAAACAATCATAGTTTTACCTCCAAATGTTTCTTTTACATCGCATATATCTAGAAGACAATCTACTGTCTCAAAAGCAAATTTTGATGTCATTGAAATTTCATCCCATATAATAATTTGTACTTCCTGTAAAATTTTTCCATCATTAGTATTAATTTTTACATTACACATTGTAGAGTCTATAATATTTAGTGGTCATTTGAATGTTATATGTACAGTTTTTCCATTTTTTAATAAATTTGCTGCTATACTTGTCCAAGCTATACATAGAAATGGTATATTTGAAAATTTTAAGTAATTTATTAAAATGTTTAGTAAATAACTTTTCCCGCTATGACCTGGTCAATCGACATAAATGCGATTTTTTTGTTTGCATTCTAAATATTTTAAAATAACATCATATATCTGTTTTTGTTTAGCTTGCAATGATTCCACTTTAATTTGTAATTCACTTTGCATGCTTTGTTTTTCAAACAATGTTGGTATATCATCATATTTATTTATATATGAAGTAATATTAGGTAAATTAAACTCACTCAAGGAATACCTATTTAATTGTAAAGTATTATGAATTGTATTCTATTCTATGTTTTCACATACATTTTATTCGTACTTTGGGTCGTAAAACAATTGTTTGTATTTTTTATATAAATCTCTTGTATTTAAAGGATTATGATAAATGCATATAAAAGCAAATAGTTCACAGAGTGCCTGTATGTAGAAAATTGTATTTCCGATACTTCTTCTAAACATCTATCCCATTCTTGATCTTCATTAATCAACTGTTTAGCTATAGCAGCTTCATAAAAAGTAGGATACAACACATTATGAACAATACGTCAATCTTTAAATGAAGTTGCTCCTCAAACATGTAATAATAATAATCTAATAAAATACCTTTCTCGATCTTTTGGGTTCACTAAATACGTTTTACTTAATATAGGCTTCTTGATTTATTTTATTCCACTTCTTTGATTTTTCATCAAATACATAGTACATTGGTATTTCGGAGTACAAATAATTAGATGCTTCAGGATCGATTTGGTTTAATATCAAATATGCCGTTAATATAGTTTCTATATTTTTTTAAGTATCATTTCTTCTTTTCTCTCTTGTGCAAATATACATCTTGTGCATCTTCTTCATGTATAGCTAATCGTTTGATTGTATGTCATATTTTATCTAAAACATATTCCAACAATCTGTGCATTGCTTCTGGAGGACATCAATATAATGTATTAATATATTGCTGAACTTCGTCGTATTCGTACTCACTATAGTCATTATCTTCATTTCTGTTCGGACCGTTTAAACACCTTCAGTTTTCGCGCGCTTTGAACGTTGACACGCGGGCGCATGCAACTCCGCGCAACTGCGAGGTCGCACCATAGCGCGAGGCGTCCCCGTTCGGCCTAATTTGTACGCAGAGCCGCGATTCTCCGTGTTAAAGGAGTCTCCTCCGTTTCACCTTAGCAACTCCCCGACGCTGGACAAAACTCCAGCGCTCGGGGTTGCTCGCTCTCTTCTTCCGGCTGCCTCGAGATAAGTAACAGCAACCCCGTGCCTCTATCTCGGTACGAATACATTACTACTACACACACACTCACACTTTTACACACTACGCATGTAATTTATTTACTGTTTAAAACCACTAGTCACATGTATACTTGTAATTTTACCTTAGAAAGAGAATAAATCCCTGTTGTTTTATTGTTACATAAAACCACGTGTCAATTTCTCCGTTTCCTTTCCGCTGTGAATGCAGTTCGTTGGTTATTAAGCGAGCGATAATCAAGTTTAGAACACTTAATTTGTTACCGAGATTCGCGGCGCTAACAATTGGTCCTTTGCAGTCGAATTTTGTTTACAGTGGAAATCGGAGAAAAGTGCAAGTGTACCACGTGTGCGAAACTCTAAAAACTTTACGAACTTATAAACCATTATAAACTTTAAACAGACTAAATTAATAACGCGTGTTAAAAAAAGTGTTAAGTGATTTTCCGGCGGACTTGCAAAAGCTTGCGCTCGGGACTTTGGATCTCGCGAGTAAAAAAAATGGAAAATTAAATAAAGTGTGGTGCTCCAACTAGCACAAATAAATAAAGAATTGCAAACTATTAATTGCAAATTGTTAATTGCACGCATAGTGCAAAAAAAAGGAAGATTTGGTTTGACCAAGGGTATAAGTTTCAAGGTCGAGCTTGACCTTGACACGTGCCTGGACATCGCCCGATTTCGGCTTTGACGTCACACGGCCGTTGCAGCTCGCCGATGAAGTATTCAAACTTCGCGCCTCTACCGCCGCCATTTAGCGGTTGCTCAACCACTTACGGCGCATACCGCTCCGAGCTCGAATGCCTGTGCCCGCTTGCCTGCTCGGTCGCCGCGCCTGTGCTCGACGGCGCTGCCATCTGTTCTTGCTGCAGTCTCACGAGCCTGTGTGTACGAAGGACGTCCCTAACCTCAATCACTGTTGACACCTGTTGCTGCTGATTGCTGCTGAAGAAGGTTCTACTGCTGGACACTACTTCCTGGACACCGCTAAGTATCACATTATATTCCTTCCGCTAGCTTGCTGCTTGCTGCCTACTTTTCTTGCTTTTGCTTAATGGACGCCTAGCGGTGCTCCTTATACTCCTGGTCGCTAGTACTTCCTCCGATTCTATCCTCGCTACTAAATGTCCGCCGATTTTACAATAACTCTCGATGGGTGCTCGCAACGTATGTCTGTCTTTTTCAGCTCTTCTTCTTGACTACCTTCACCCCACACACTTATTGCTTCCGCCCCATTCTTCTCGGTGATTGGTCTTGATTTTCCCTAAATGCTAAAATCAAGGCTAAGTCTGCGGCAATTTGAGTCACTAATTTCCATTGGTCCGCTCTGCGATTGCCGCCCTGCCCACGAAGCGCGGGCAATATGAATCGCTAAATATACACGCGCAGGCAACTCGGCGTGTATATCTATATCGGGCGCTTTCGGTTTTGTCACCGCCGGACTATCACAGTTGGCAGCGGCGACGTGCGCGCGTCGGCCTACGCTACGATAGACCGGAAGCTTCATGTGGCTCGCGGCGCGGCGACTGCTAGCTCTCCCCATGCTGTCGACAGCCGTGTCGGTATCTCTCTCTCTCTCTCTCTCTATCTCTCTCTCTCTCTCTCTCTCTCTCGTGGCTACAGCCGAGATGGTGTGCCTCGAGGAAGCCGCCGCTGCTGCTGTGAATCCTCTCTCCTCCTGCGTCTGCGTGCATCGGGAGAGAGCGCGGTCGCGCGCGCGTGTGTGTGTGTGCGCGGACAGTGGCTCATCATCCTCGAGAGTCGAGGAAGAAAGAGCAAGCGAGAGAGAGATGGTCGCGCGTACAGAGTGCAGTGGTGTTGGTGCTGTGCATGTGTGTATATAGGCTCATCGTCGTTGCTCGCTCCGATCGGTCGTCGCTGCGGCGCGATCAGCTGGTGCCGCTGTTATGAGTGTGTGCGTGCGTGTGTTGGTCTGTGACTTTCCTCGGACGCGACTCTCCTTATCCTCATTTCCTCAACAAATAAATTAACAATTCCCCCCCATTAATAACAATAATTATTTAATCAAAATTGCTCGGCTCTGGTGACGGGTGATTTGGTCGCGATTGACTGCCCGTGTTTTAATAACATTGGGACGCGAAATGCACGTCACAAGTGTGCAGAGGTGAGCATTACATTGGGTACTGCCCCTCGTTGCAGCAAGCCACCTACTCCAAGAGGCTGGAGCGCATTGACAGGTTGAGGTTATGTCACACCAGCGCATCCTGCCCATCTAGAAGCAGATGCAAGCAGTGCAACAGGGAGCACCACACCATTCTGCACCAGGAGGCAGGGTCTATGCAGGTTCAATCCCAAGGAGAATTTGCCCCAGTTTACGGATCCACTTCGACTTCAACACAAGGCTACACTGAATTCCATCTTCCCTCTTCGCTTGCGATGATAAATGGGCGAAGGCCAGGACTACATCAGAGAAAGTGACTTCACAAAAAGTGAAGCCGTCATTATTGGACCTTGATAAAATGAAGTCCAAATCCATATCGAGCTCAGGTTGAGAAACGGAATACCTCGCGAAGTGGGTGTTTAACTCATCCGGTGTGAAGCCATGCAGCTCCTCTTTAGCCTTTGATATGAGACCTAGGTTTCGGACTGCCTTCCGGATATTTTTATTATTATGCAGAGCATACAAAATTCTGCTCTGAATAAAAGCCTCTCGTGCATCAACTGTGTGTTGTTCTGCTTGAGCAGCGAGAGACTGGAACTCCTACTATACACCATGGTCCCGAGTCCGCTTATAACATCGATGAATTGCATCACGCTGATTATATAGATGGTTCAATTCAGCATCTACCCAAGGCGAATGACCTTTCTTTTTTGGTTTAAAATGTTTCAAAGGGGCAAGTTCGTCGATAGCTACCATGATGTTTTGGCTGAGATGATCTAACCTGCTATCGACGTCCTTGCCTGCGCTACTGAAGGGAGACCAATCACAAGCGTTAAGGAGGGATAAAAGCTCCTCCTGTCTAATAGATTTAAAATCCCTATACGAAAAGTTGTTAAAAGCAGGGGCCTTAGATGCTTGGATGTCAATTGTGATGTCAATTATTGTATGCCTACTAGTCAAGGTCGCCATTATGTTGTTCGCATCCATCACTACGTCATTGTCGTTAGTAAAGATAACGTCAATCCAAGTTTGAGACTGTCCGACGTGGTGAGTCGCTCCATGATCAACTAGTTTGAGGTTTAACTCGCATGTTAACTCTTTTACGAATTTCGCTTCTTTAGATGTCGATAACATGTTTGCGTTCAGATGATCCATTACAATTTGGTGCACGTAACTTGCCGAATAAGCTACGAGATTCTCAATAAGATCCGAGTCATCAGTGAAAGAGATCCCTGGCGGTCGATAAATAACGGCTACGAATATTGGAGGAAGGTTGCCTTGATGGACTTTATACATCAAGTCCTCGGGAATTCCGGGTTCACCGTTATCCAGTTTTGTGCTTGAGGAACATAACAATGTCGCTTTGTAACTAGTATGTACATAGAGGACTAACCCTCCCCCACGATTATTCCTGTCCTGCCTAAGTATTGAGTAACCGTTGATCTTAACATTAACATAGTCATTGTCTCCGAAACGAGCCTCAGTCACGCTGAAAAGGTGATACAAAGGACGAGCAGTTTCAAGGAATTGCTGAAATATTTCAAAATGCTTACTAAGTGAAGTAGCATTAAGAAAATCCGCCCGCAGCCCCCTAACGTCTATCTATCTCATTATAGATCCGCCTAGTCACGCCTGACTGTTAGAGTTTAAGACCGGTGTAACCGAAGAAGCTGATTTTGCTATGATAGGATGATGGTTATCCTGTGTATCTGCCACGTTAGCGCTGTCATTTTTAGCGTTATAGGCCGCAGATAGTGCATGAAGATCTGCACCCGAGGTTATCTCATGTGATAATTCACCGTCTCGCCTCTGGACCAGGAACCGATCACTCCTATGACAAATGTATTTAACGTTTAGTCCACAAAACAGTTTAGAACAAAAGATTCTTTATTTAAAACTTTATTAATAAATATTTTACTGTTAAAAAAGCTATTACTCTGTTGCTTACCTAGAGGCGTTATGTTGATATTCCTCGTGTCAAATGCTGTAAATCTGCGTTTCGTCTGCAGAATTTCTGATACTAATTCGGGACGAGAGAGGGACACTATCCAAAGCGATCGATGACGCTCAAAATTGTTTACAATCGTGTTCGCATTTGTTCTCGTACGAGAGTCAGTCATGATTTGTCTTTCCGATCGAAATAAGTGTGCTGACACAATATCATCTCTCGCAATGGACGGTAGATTTGTGGTAAGTAATGCATGGACTACGTCGTTACGCTGCTGTTCTTCACCTTCGAATATAATGGATATAATTATTTTCGCCGATACTGCACCACAATCCATCCCGTTAATCGGATAACGATACTTGTGTCGACCTGAAACACCATTATGCTTGCGTCTTAATCCCCAAGTACTCCGTCTGCGACATTGTGTTCGAAACCCTTCAGTTTCGGTTTCTGCTAATAGAAAGTCACCTAGCACGACTGAGTGTTCGATAACGCACGAATTGTTTGCATGGTGTTCGTTGGAGTTATCACTATGATTCCTACTATTATAATAATTATTTACAGCACTAGCTCTAATGTTATTATTACTTAAATCTAATTTGACTTCGAAGGCACGCATCCTCCCAACCATGACTGCGTTTTCATTAACTAATCAGGTGCGGCTACTTGTATATTCCTCTAGTATGGAATTTTGCAGAGCAAACTTTTTCTCCATGACGGATAATCTATCACTCAGATCTCGAATATCTGCTAATAGTGCTGAAACATTTTTCAGAATGTCGAGATCCTGATCCATCCTAGCCGTCAGGGAAGTCACCTTATTAGCAATGGTAGAAATATTTCCGACGTATTTCTCAAGTTTCGGTATCGTAACCCTACTATATTCTCCGGCGGTGTGTACATACGCGGATTTATTATAGTTGGCTTCCTCGAAGATGTAGTCCATGTCGCCGCTCTTGTTTCCATTCCCGGATGAACTGCTGTTGGTCCGACTGGTGGTTGAGGTCTTCATAGTGCTAATGCTACCAGTGGGCAGTTGCCCTTACTCAGCTGTAGCTGATCTTGCGCCTGGATGGTGTAGAGGCGTGTGGTTGCAGACGCGCGTAGCCACTTTGTTCGGAGGGTGTACCGTTCTTCTCCCCCCGTTGGCTGGGCGATAAAGCGCTGAGCCTCTCTACCTCGCTGGTGTTGATGCTGGAAAGATTCCGAGGTACAGGAGCGAGAAACGGCAGTTGTGGCAAAGAGTTGCTGGTAATGGGAGCCGTCTGTGTACTTATCTACTGATACTTCGGCTCCGATGACGAACGTGAATGTTCTTGTTTATTGTCGGAATTGTTGTTGTCGCCCCTCCTACTGTTGTTTTCCTTTCTCTCTTTCGTGCTGGTATGACTTTTGGTCAGCTGCTTAATGCTGGTCTTGGCTCTGTTGCTGACGTTTATGTAGTGGATATATTTAAGAGCAATGTTACTACGTGTTTTCTGAACAGTTTTCATACTCGCAGAGTGACATTTGCGTATGCACATAGAGCACTTCATAAGCGCGTTGGAGTTGCGCGGTGCCTTGTGGCAGCTTTCACATGTCAATGGGTCCATTGAGAAATAGACCTAGCAGCCGACAGCGCCAATGTGGAGGAGGCCTAATGATTAAAATTACAATTTGGCTTTGAACAGGCGATGTGCAGGTGGCCTAAGGATTTTGGTTTGCCAGTAAGCAGCGTGAGTAAGGATGAAGAAGTAGATACTCTAGGTCGTAGACACAGGTCAGGAAACTCCCGTGGTGCGGGTAAGCACTTATTGTCATGAATCTTGCTTCGAAAATCTCCCGCTAACCCAAGAGCGCTGCGATCGCTGTGCATATTGAAATATAGATATAGTTATACAGGGCGTGCATATATCCGCAATTCCACTATTTTGTTTAAAATAAAAGAAGTTTATGTAAGTCCTTTAAATAATTAAAAACGAAATGAGCCTGTACATAATTGTATGAAATACACGTTCATAAATTTTGCTTATATATAAAAAAGTGCAAAGGAAAAGTGTTGTTTTAAATATTTATTAATTCGCATCTCTAGAACAAGACTATGACAATTCAAAATTTACTGCTTTTGTAAACCTAAGCAAATAACGTCAATTTTTGATGAGGCAATCTTTTTTACATGAATTTTAATATTCTATAGTGGTTTGTCAACCTTTTTAATCATTTTTCAATGTTTATTATGGGTTTTTATTTTCATATGAACTATTTTGTTCACAAAAATGAAGTTGAAATAATTTTGAGTTGTCGTAATCTTGTTTTGGGAGTGCGAATTAATCTTATGAGTTTATGCATTGAATTTACAACAGTAATACTGCGAAATTTAATATTTCTCTGGAATTAAGATTTAATTATACATTTTTTCAAGGTTTCATTTTTCTCTTTTTTTTCAAAAAACGAATGTTTAATATATCTACGTAAGTATTTATGCTGACATTAATATCTGAGTATCATTTCACTTTTACGATCAAATAAAAAGAGAATGGAAATTATTGGAAAACACTAGGAAAAGAAAATTTACAATATCATTTTTAAGAGTTTATTAAAATTTGCTGAGTTTTGACAGTTTTCTGCGTACATCCGACGTTTTTTAATATTTTTTACATACAACATTTGTCAAATATTGCTGAGTTTTGACAGTTTTCTTTGTACAGCCGACCTTTTTAATAATTTTTGATTGTCTTGGTACGTGAACTGACGGATTGTTAGTCGCACCTAGTAATAAACAGCGTAGGATGCTACAAATTCTAATATTTTTCATCTTGTAGTAGACGAAGAATTAGATAGTTAAGTTGTACATTCTCCTGCCAAGAACATGGCCCCGATTCATTATAAACAGCGTAGGATAATGAATCGGGGCCATGTTCTTGGCAGGAGAATGTACAACTTAACTATCTAATTCTTCGTCTACTACAAGATGAAAAATATTAGAATTTGTAGCATGCTTTGAAAAACATTATTATACAAACGTAATTAAATTAAAAAATGTAGATTAGGATGGATCAACCCTCCTCTAGTTTTCAAATTAACTAATTGCACAAAAAAGCTACAACTACAAAACTGCTTTTCCATATTACGTATAGGTACTGGTTAGTTGTCGGTGAATATTTACACGCACAACAAAATAACCAGCGATTGCAGCGCTCCCATATATAGTGGAGAAATTGAGAAACGTTCACCGTTCACTATGAGCCTTACCCCCACCACGGGAGTTTCCAGACCTGTGTATACGACCGTGCTCTAGATCGGCTGTGTAGAGGAGGACTAAAGGTGGAAACTGCAGGCCGTTGATGTAGAATAGTCCTGAAGTCAATAGCATAATGATGTAGAAGGAACTTAGGATTATGTAGAGTACTCTAGGTCGACAATGCAGAGGAGGCCTAAAGATAGAAACTCTAGACCGATCATGTAGATGAGGCCTGAAGTCGATAGCACGATGATGTAGAAGAAGCTTAATGGTGAAGAGTAAAGATAGAGTCTTCTTTACTACAGCTTAGTCACTCCACGTGACTCTTTCGTCGATCACAATCAATCAGAAGACAGTTACAATTGAATAGGAAGAAAACGTGGCCGTATAATGCTACCTAGCTGCCGCGCAAATGCTGCCTCCTACTTAACCTCAAAACTAAACTCGTAAATTTTTGGGCTGTAGGCACAACAGTTTTTGAAGTCTTGGATCTCTCGATCGGGTAGCTCAAACCAGGTCGCCGCCGAGAAACTTCAGCAAACAGCCTAAATACACTGCAGGAGCACAAAAGATGCAAAACACAGGAGCAGCAGTGAATGTGCGACACGTCTCCTATACTCTACGGATAAGTATCATATATATTACATTATAATATAGATTATAATACAAATTGGATAAGACAATAATCACAATCAACGAAGCCTGCTCTGGCTTTGTAATTCAAAATCAATTCAATAAAAAGATAAGTGCAATCAACGAAGCGTGCTCTGGCTTTAGAATTCAATATCAATTTAATAAAAACATAAGTGCAATCAATGAAGTCTGCTCTGGCATTAAATTTAAAATCATAATAATTAGCGATGTCCTGCTGGGCCTTGAACGATTAATTTAATAATAAAAACAAGAAGCCTAGTAAGGGAAGATTTATAATCTTGAACGCTAATGTCCTCATCGTAAAAAGTATGATACAACCATGTCAACGTAAAGTCTGCGGTTTGAAAAGCTATGCCCTGGCCCCTTCCTTGCTGACTATTGCACTAGTTAAAAATGGGCCTATAAAAAATATTATCCACGACTGTGGCGTGTATACCCCTAAATAATTAATTGCTACCCTCGCACACACCCCGCCTACAATAACTGCATTCACTTACAGCTTCCGAGCTGAGTATTGACGTTCTACATCACGTTAATAACATAGCAGTTTAAAGGCACATAAATTCAAAAATAAATGTAATGTATATGGCGCAAAATTATTTTCACTCGAGATTAAAATCTTGATAAAAATATTGATCATGTACGATAAAATAAAAGAATATACGTAATTACGGCTGAGCAAAGTCTACATACTCAAATGCAGTTTCCGACATGAATCTGGCAACGCTGAATTTATGCAATATACATTCTACTCGGACAACATTGCAAAGCTCGCGCAAATGAATTGTATTGATTCGCTATTTGGAACAATTTTTTAACAAACTTGTAATCTCAAAATATTGCAAGGAATGTGAACATTGGGAAAAATATAGCAATACTGAAGAGTACAAGGAATGGGCTGAAAAACGTAAAGATGAATACCAAGCAAACCACGACGGTTCCTCGGGAAGCATGGAGGTAAATACCGTTACTGAAATGTTCCAGCGCTCAGAACATTTATACAAGTGAAGTATGCACATTACGTTAGGAATGGTGACACGAAAACTTATAAAGGTGTCTTGGATTCGCAGCCCTATGAAAATCTCATAGTTTTAAAGAAAGAGCTCATCGACCACGTGTACATGACCACGTGCCACAAGTCACATTTTATGTCACAGAGTATTACTTTATGTCACAGAGTGGCACTTTATACCACAGAGACGCAAATTATGCCACAAAGACAAATATTATCTCACAGAGCGGCATTATAGGTCAAAGAGTCTCGCTTTGTGTTATAGAGTCGCACTTTATACCACAGAGTCGCACGTTATTTCATAGAATCGCACTTTATGTCATTCAATCACATTTTATGTCACAGAGTCACACGTTATGTAACAGAGTCGCACTTTATGAAACAGAGCTTCACTTTATGCCACAGAGCTTCACTTTATTCCGCAGCGCCGCGCTTTATACCACAGAGTCACACAATATGTCACAGAATCCAATTTATGTCATAGATTCATATTTTATGTCACAGAGACGTACTATTTGTCATAGATTCGCACTTTATGCCACAGAGCTTCACTTTATTCCAAAGAGTTGTACTTTATGCCACAGAGTCCCATTATATGTCTCAGAGTCGCACGTTACGTAACAGAGTCGCACTTTATACCACAGAGACGCAAATTATGCCACAAAGTCAAATATTATCTCACAGAGCGGCACTATAGGTCAAAGAGTCCCGCTTTATGTCATAGATTCCCACTTTATGGCACAAAGTCGCACGTTATGTAACAGAGTCGCACTTTATACCACAGAGTCGAACTTTATGTCATAGAATCGCACTTTATGCCAACGAGTTGTACTTTATGCCAATAAGTCCCATTTTATGCAACAGAGTCAAAATGTATGTCACAGAGTCGCACTTTATGCCACAAAGCTGCACTTTATGTTGCAGTGTCACTGTATGATACAGAGTTATACTTTATGTCACAGAGCCGCAGTTTATGCCAAAGTGTTGTACCTTATGCCACAGAGTCACACGTTATGTCACAAAGTCGCAATTTAGGTCATAATGTCGCACTTTATGCCACAGAGTTGTACTTCATGCCACAGAATCACACCTTACGTCACAGAGTCGCACTGTAGGTAAGAGAGTCTCACTTTATGTATCAGAGAGTTCCACTGTAGATCACAAAGTCCCAATTTACGCCACAGATTCGCACTTTATGTCACTGAGTCACATTTTATGTCATAATGTCGGACGTTATGTCATCGAGTCGCACTTTATATCACAGAGTCGCACTTTATGTCACAAAGTCAAACATTAGGTCACAGAGTCACACTTTATGCCACAGCGTCACATTTTACGTCACATAGTCGCACTTTATACCACAGAGTCGCAATTTAGGTCATAATATCGTACTTTATGCCACAAAATTGTAGTTTATGCCACAGAGGCGCACTGCTATTTATAGAGTCACATTTTGTGCCACAGAGTCGCACTATATGCCACAGAATCACAGATTACGTCACATAGTCGCACTGTAGGTCAGAGAGTCTTACTTTATGTGTCAGAGAGTCGCACTGTAGATCACAGAGCCCCAGTTTACAGCATAGATTCGCACATTATGTCACAGAGTCACACCTTATGCCACAGAACTGCCACTTTATGCCGCAGTGTCACATTTTATATCACAGAGTCGCACTTTATGTCATAGAGTCGCACTTTATATCCCAGAGTCGCACGTTATGTCACAGAGTCGCACTTTATACCACAGAGTCGCACTTTATGTGATAATGCCGCACTATATGTCTCAGAGTTGTACTTTATGCCTCAAAGTCGCACTGTTTGTTATAGAGTCACACTTTATGCCACAGCCTCGCACTTTATGCTACAAAATCACAGATTATGTCACAGAGTCGCACTGCAGGTCACATAGTCGCACTTTTTGTCATAGAGTCGCACTTTATGCCACAGAGTCGCATGTTATGTGACAGAGTCGCACTTTATACCACTGAGTCACATTTGATGTCACAGTGTCGCACGTTATGTTATCGAGTCGCACTTTATATGACAGAGTCGCACTTTATATCACAGAGTCAAACATTATGTTACAGAGTCGCACTGTAGGTCACAGAGTCCCAGTTTATGTTATAGATTCGCAGTTTATGACACAGAGTCGCACTTTATATCACAGAGTCAAACATTATGTCACAGAGTCGCACTGTAGGTCACGGAGTCCCAGTTTATGTCATAGATTCGCAGTTTATGACACAGAGTCGCACTTTATGCCACAGCGTCACATGTTATGTCACAGAGTCGCACTGTAAGACACGGAGTCGTACTGTAGGTCACAGAGTCGCACTTTATGTCATAGTGTCGCACTTTATGCCACAGAGTCCTACGTTATGTGACAATGTCGCACTTCATACCACAGAGTCGTACTTTATGACACTGAGTCGCACCTTGTACCACAGAGTCACACTTTATATCCCAGAATCACACTTTTTGACACAGAGTCGCATTTTATGCCACAGAGCCGCACTTTATGACAGATTCACACATTATTTCGCAGAGTCGCATTTTATGTCACAGATGGATTTGATATAAATAGATGGTATGTATTTGATATATTTATCATTCTACCGTGAGCTTTGAAAGCGTTAACATGGAAGACGTTCAAGAATATTTTCTCCGTAAAACGCGTAAAAGTATAATGCAAAAATGTAGTTCTCTAAGATAGAGTAGATTAAATATCGAAACTGATTCTTTCAAGCCAATCGTCTATCTGCTTGATAATATCTCTTGCCGATAGTGTAATCAATTGTATGATATCAGAGGACGTTAATGAGACTGATAATACTAAAGATATAGATAATTCTCTTAGAGATGTTTAAGTTCAGCAATGAGAAGGCTGTTGCTCTCATTGGTAAGTATATCTCGAGACTTAATGATAATTGTATAAGTTATCTCGATAACGTATATGGAGTTTATAAACAAGGGAATGAGCTTATGCATGGTAATTCATCTATTGAGTTTGTAAATTCTCGTAATTATCTCAATGATTTGAGATATGCTGTAACTAAAGGGTTGCTTGAACAACTCTTCAAAAAAGTCCGTAATGAAAATCTTATTAGTTCTGATCATATAGCAATCCACGCAGATGCATCAATTCGTACTTTCAAAAGTAATAAATTTAAATGCTTTATTGCTTCAATGTTCCAGTCTACTGGTCGAGATGGTTATCGTTTCGAGAAGAAACAATCAGCGACTGATCCCATTCCCCAGTACAAGAGTAGGAATCGATTTCAATAGAGTAATGCATCTTCTACAGTATTGTCAGACGATTCATCTTATATACAGAAGGATGAACATGATCCTGGTATGATCATCCTTCTGTATATAAGATGAATCGTCTGACAATACTGTAGAAGATGCATTACTCTATTGAAATCGATTCAAACCCTCACCTATTAAGGGATCAGGCCTGGGTTAAACCTAAAAAAAAATTTTTTTTTACGAGGCCGGAAAAATTTTTATGTTTAAAAACAATCATTC
Source organism: Gastracanthus pulcherrimus (assembly GCA_949152435.1). NCBI lineage: Eukaryota > Metazoa > Arthropoda > Insecta > Hymenoptera > Pteromalidae > Gastracanthus > Gastracanthus pulcherrimus. The sequence goes on from OX424575.1 coordinate 85,540,127, forward strand.
TAAAAATTGTATGCTATAAATACTTAATAATATCTTAAACTTTACTGTTATAAAACATCAAAATCATGATCCTTCATGCCACAATATATCATTATTTTTAATGCCATATTTATCAATGGAATTTTGTTCCTCACACGATTGTAGGTGACATAATAAACAAAAATTTTTTTTTCGACGGATATTCGATTTTTTTTTATCGAAATTTTTTTTACTATTCTAATTCCTAGATCCAATCAATTTTCTAAAAAAATTTATAATTTTGTTTTTACCTTTTTTGTAATACATGTCAAAATAAGTCGAATAACTATCGAAAAAAAGAAATTTCGTTCATTATATCACCTAGAATCCTGTAAGGAACAAAGTTCATTCAATAAATATGGTATTGAATATAGTGATTTATTGTGACATGTAAGATCTACATTTTGAGATTTTACAACTGTAAAATTTAAGATATTATTAAGTATTTATAGCATAAAAATTTGCATAATGATAGCTTTTAAATATAAAAAGTTTTCTGACCTCATAATAAAAAATCTGTTTTTTTTTTGGGTTTAACCTAGGCTAGGCCTTAAGGGGGTAGTATACCTATAAATCATAAATAACCCGAATTTTGTTTGTAATTTATTTTTGATTTACAAGCTATAAATAACTTAAAAATAAAGTTTCAGTTATGAATAAAACCATTCGTGCATTTTTTGGTAGTTCCGCAGATTGTAGCACCGTACTGCGTTGAAAAGGCGCAACCGAATCGAATATTTTTGTGCGTTTACTTCCAAAACTGTCAAGAAGTATAAGTATTTACAAGATCATAAAAAATATTAAAAATGGATTACTGCAATACATTTATTCAATCAGATAAGTGATCTTATTTAATCAGTAACTAATGTAATTTTTGAATGTATTACTTTGTGATATTTTTTTTCAATAAATCAGCATACCGTACCAAGGAAAAGGAAAGATCTCAGTCAACTGTTCACGAGGAAAAAATAATTTTGAGTCAAAGGGATAACATTTAGAAAGATATTCAAATCTATTATTGGTATGTAAACTACTTTTATTTCTAAGCGTATGACTTTTTTTGATACTGAAGTAACATTAATTTCGTTCAGGTTATAATTTGCACGCAGAGTATGATTGAGGTAATGAAATAATGTTTTGTATTTGAGAATAGCTGCTGAAGTAGATCAGAATGTTATAATATGAACTGAGATTCAATGTTTGAAGATATTGTAACATTAGTGAAGTGTAACTTTAAATGCAATTTTCTCATAACTGTATTTTCAGAGCTTGCGCGTAACCTGCAGACTGAACTGGTTCATTGATTTTGATGATCCAGGTCATAATATATTCCTTTTGAATGCTATTTTGGACTAAAGCTATTTAGAAACCTCTAAGAATTGATTATCATGTGAGTATTCTAGTCTAAGTGTGAAAAAATGACAATTTTAATAATAATGATAAAAATTTTGGCTTTCAGGTCTTAAAAAAATTTAAATAAATTAAAGTTAATTTCTCTAACGAGCTTCAGTCCAAAACGACATATAGGAGGAATAATTTAAGACCAGCATGACCCATAGCAATGCATCGCTTGAGTCGGTAGGTTACGTGCAAGCAAATAATGTTCATAGACTCATATCTCTCCCTGTAAGGGGGGAAGGGTCTCATCATGGATGATTTTTGTAAGAAATTTATTCAACTTTACGGATCTACTCATACTTATATTCTAAATATTTTCCTATTACCCCTTTAAAACAACAACAAATCTTGAGCCTTCAAAACAGAGTATTCTCTTTTTTAATAAAAATTGTGAGACTTTTTGGTGAGAGTAGCGCGGCGGAAAAGGAATTTCTATCTAGCGAGGAGTATGAAGAATCTCTTACTAGCAATTCTCCACGAGCCTCTGATAGTAGTGTAGATAAATGTATTTCATCCTCCTATGATAGTAATCATATAATTTCTACTAGGTCTCCAAAATTACAATCGAATTTTGGTTCAAGATTCCAGAGAAAATTATATATTGATGATTCATACGAGAATTGGAGAAGAAATAGAGATATAAAATATGGATTTAATGTTTGGGATGATTCTAATGTGTTAGTCAATTATCTCCGTGTAATTTTTAGATAGATAGATAACAGTTTATTTTGTATAAAAACAAAAAATATTTACAGTATTACATGGATAACAGCCTTGATCATTGCACAGTCGAATGAAATAAAATACATGTCGTCAATAGATATCACATAAAGATCGTCAATTTTAATAAAATTGCACATGTTACCTATCACGTCAATACAATCACGCTGATAAATACACTCATACACACAGGATAGCCAAATAAATAAATACAAAATAAAAAAATAAATAGAGGACTACGCACTCGTCATACATACATCCACACACAGACTGATAAATACACTCGCGCAATAACATAGAACGATACAAAAATAAATAACAGTTAATTGGCACTTTCCGCGTCAAACATTTCATATATGTGCCCGCGAATTGCTTTTTTAAATTTACACAATGACGGGAGGTGTCTAACGCTGCAGGGGAGCGAATTCCAAAGACGTGCACCTTGAGCGCTGAACGATTTCAGGCCTGTATCGGTGCGCGACCATGGAACTACGATTTCTATAGAGTCCCTACTTGAGATTCTGGACTGATTTTTATTAAAAAGGGCCGCAAGGTACGGTGGTTGTCCCATGACGATAGCTTTGTATAGCATCACCGCCGCAACATACGCCCGTCTTGCCTTCACGGTCAACCAGCCCAGGTTCTTCCTGTAGGGAGTTACGCGCTCGTCCCTTCTCGCACCACATATATCTCACACAGGAGTTCTGTAACCTTTGAAGCCTGGTCTGAAGCTCACCTGACACATCAAGATATACAAGAGAACAATAATTCAGGTGAGAGAGAACTAGAGCGCTAGTGAGCTGTTTGCGTAACGCCTCAATGGTACAGGATCTAAATGATCTGAGAACGTAAAGGGCTCTGTTAACCTTTCGGCTAATCGCACCCACTTCCGATTTCCACGTTAACTTCGAATCCATAACAACACCAAGGTCAGTTTCAGTGTCGACAAACCGTATGAAAAGATTATCCTCCACCTCAATACTTGGAAGGTACATACTCTGTAGTCTATTGATATTATATTCTGACCCAAAAATAATGGCCTGAGTTTTCCCAACATTAAGACGGAGGTCGTTCTCAGTTGCTCATGCTGACATTGCACGCGCTACAGCTAATAACCGATCTATTCCCCCTGGAAGATCGTCCCTCGACTTGTGTGAAGGTCTGTAAATCGTCAGCATATAGCAAATGCTCGACATCTTTTGATAATTCGCCCTCCGGATGTTTAAAACTGGCCAGAATATCCCGCAGATTATTAATATAAAGACTGAACAGAAGAGGTCCGAGGATAGAACTCTGCCGCACGCCAAGATTGGTTGAGCCAATCTGATTCTCCATTGGAATTAGTAACCACTCGCTGGTTCCGCCCTGTAATGTACGACCTAATACACAGAATTACCGTTCTGGCGAACCCCATTCTGATCAGTTCGCGGAGTAATTTGGAGGGCGAGATCGTGTCGAACGCCTTGCTGAAATCAAAAAGAAGGAGAATGGTAAGGAGTTGTTTACTGTTGTTAATACCCTCACGAATCTCTTTTGATAGACTCAGTGGTGCTGTTTGCGTACTATGATGCTGTCTAAAGCCAGTTTGGCGAATTTTTTCGAAGACCTTAGAGAAAAAACTCAGGAGAGCTATTCAGCGAAAGTCCGAGACAGCTGATGGAATTGCTTTCTTCTTAAGAGGCACCAACTGAGCCCGCATCCAGGCCCCCGGAAAGACCCCGCTGAACAGGGAGGAGTTAAATATATCAGTCAAATGGTGGGCTAATACCGGAAGAGACTTCGCAATGATGTTTTGGGGTACTCCATCCTCTCCGTTTGCTTGCGATGTGAAATGGGCAACGGCCAGGATTACGGCAGGGGTAGTAACTTTACGAAAGGTGAAGCCGTCACCATTGGCCTCTGATAGAATGTCATCCACGTTCACACCGAGGTTCCGGAGTTCCTTCCAGACGTTTTTGTTATTATCCAGAACACCAAAAATTCTGCTCTGGATCAAGAATGTTGCTTTACAGCTATTATGGGCATAAAGGACCACTCCTCCCCCTTTATTGTTTCTATTTTGCCTAACAGCTGAGTACCCATCGATCTGAACGTCAACATCGCCGTGGTCTCCAAAACGCGACTCAACCATGCCGAATAAAAGATAAAAGGGACGAGCAGTTGTAAGAAATTGGCGGGACGATCCCAAGTGCTTGCTAAGCGAAGTAGCATTTAGGAAACCCGCCCTCATACCCCGGCTTCCCACCTCTCTCGCTGTGTTTACGCCTAGTCAATCCTGATTAGCAGTATTCGATGTCGGTGTTTCGACGACTGTCAACTGTATAGCAGGTATTTGTTTTTGTTTGTCTCGCACATCAGTTGTTATGGTTGTAAGTTTGGTATTATAAGACGCAGCCAGCGCATGTAGATCTGCTGCCGAGGTTATTGCATGCATTATTTCACCGTCTCGCATCTTAACGAGGAACCGACCGCCTCTATGCCATGTATACTTAAAACCTATTCCCCTTGCAATATGCTTGAGATTATTAAATGTATAAAATATATCTTATTTAACAATTCATCAATAAATATTTTACCCTGAATTAGGCTATTACAAGTTTCCTGATTAAGATGCGATACGTTGATGTCTTTGACGCTGAACGCGGTAAATCTACGCTTCGCACGCATGATATTGACTACTAACTCACGGCGAGAGAGGCAGACCACCTATGGTGTTCGACGACGCTCCGTTCCCGTCACTGTTGAGCTACTGTTTACCTGCCTCTCAGATCGGAGAGGTCGTATTGACGTAATATCATTCACCGTCATGAGTGGAAGGATCGTGGAGAGGGTGGCATGGACTATGTCCGCACGCTGTTCATCTGTTTCTTCACAAACATCGGAAATAATTCTTTACGTCGAAACCTCAACACTACCCTTACCGTCCATGGAGGAATTACATCCTTCCCGATCCAAAAACCTGGCATCAGTAAGACGAGGACCACGAGTTCTACATCGACGGTTCGACGTTCGAACACCATCAGCAGTAGATTCGGACACACTGCAGACATTGACCAAATTGTTGTTAATATCATAATTATTATTCATACCACAATTACTATTTACATGTTTATTTTCAAGGAGAATAATTTTGGCTTCAAGAGACCGCACCCTCTCTGCCATCGCCGCTTTTTCATTTGTTAATAAGGTAATTATATTTATAATTATAATTATAGATAAAAATCTATGTGGGATCCATAATGATGAGATTAACTTTATCGTCAACGAATTACGTGATGCAGGGTACATATATAATATACTGATTTACTTATTGGTTTAAAAAAAAACTGTCAACCATGTTTTCTTTATTTCACCGGACAACTGCTGTTATCGGTCGATAAGTCCAAATTTGAATTTCTCGTTCCATTATGAAAAATTTGAATGTACCGCCCTTTATTGATTGATAATACCAAAGGTAGGTAAGGTAGATTGTTTGGTGTCCGTCGAGATTCTTGACCGTCGAAAAAAGTTTTCAGGTTAGGCTTCCACTTATGTAAACACATACTCTCACACATACAAACACGTGTGCATATACCCACATTCATGCATAGAGAAATACAGAGCTCCAGTGGCTTAGTGGACTAGGGCTCAGACTTGCACGCTGATGGTCTGGCTTCAAATCTCGATCAGTACCTCTGACGTTCTACTTCGTAAGAACGTTTGTCAAGTGCTTTCACCAAGAGGCTCCTTTAAAGGAAACCATAAAGAGGAAGTCTATGGAGAGACTATGCTAATCGGAGAACCTCACAGGTGAGTCGTTGGTTGGGGCATTCACCCTTTCTCTGTAAAAGTAAGTATAAATAATCTACGATTACATATACAAATTATGTTTTCAGGAATGCGTGTCGACAGCAAGTCTATACATGTTTCAACGCTAGGCGATCGAGTGGTATTTTCCATTAACGAAATCTTCACAACACTGCACTCCACTAAACGTCATCTCTATCGCTCGTTCGACTGGAATCTCATGAGCCTCGCTTGTGCTTCTCTCTCTCTCTCTCTCTCTCTCAGCGGAAGAGTGGGGGAACTGAGGCGACACCTGCTGCATCCTAGCCACAACAGCGTTACCTTTCCCTCGCAGAACGACGCATCTCCGTCGCCACCATCATCATGGTCGACAGCTGCGTCATCTGCGGGGAGGTCCCTACGTGCAGCATTTCTCTACGTAACTGCTACATATGCAATACTACCTGTCATCCGGCGTGCAAGGCTCTTGCAGTACTTACCCGCGTGCAACGAGGTGCGCTTCAGCTTCAAACTAAAGCTATAGCGTGCCAGACATGCATAGAATCGAAGAGGTCGTTGTTCGAGTCGGCAGTCACGCGCGCGACGAATGCTATTAACACGAATGGGAAAGAGAAAGAGTTAGCCACGTCCACTCCGGCCAATAAAAAGTCAGTAACGGCTGTGCGAGCCAATCAGGCAAGCAAGGCTGTGCCCACCAATTCCTCACTCTCTCCGTTGCTAGGGCTACGTCCCGCCCCCACCAGCAGCCAGCCCCGAGTGGCCGCACAGTCTCCCGTGACGTCACCTACTTCCAACATGGGAGCTGAGCACAGCGGGGAATCCCCGAGCGACGTCATGGCCAAGAGTGTGGAAACAATCGATGAAAACGAACATCGCAGTCATTTCTTTCAAGGAACAATAGCAGCGTTAATGATATGAATACGTCAGTTTTACGAATATTAGACAGTACTACTTTTAAAAAGGGGACAACGGTCTCCTGCCTGGTGAAGTACGCCAATTCTACTTCAAAAAATATTGACAATGCACTTGCTAGACATTGCACCTCTCTTGAAGGCAGATTGGAAGCAATTGTTAATAAGCTAAATTCGTCACCAGCAATACACACTTTAGCACTCTCAATTGAATCCAAACTGCAGAAAGTTGAGAAAAAGCTGTCAAAACAACGCTCCCAACTGGAAGAGATGAAAAAAGAAAAGCAAGTGCTTTGCCAAGAAATTGATAATTTACAAATTAATAATACATTATTACATGACAGTAGAGTCACAACAAACAATTTGTTGAATAAAATCGAGATAGATTACAATATGCTATTAGAACAAATAGATAACTTACAGCAGAATAACCTTGAAACGCAAATCATAATGGGAAATTTAACAATAAATACATTTGAAAATGACCTTAAAACTATAACTGAGAAAATATACAGAATTGAAAGTGACAATATAGTAATAACAAAGAATATCGAAAAAATAATAGCAAAAGAAACCATTAAGACTAAATATGAAACTGCTATTAATAGAATAACGTAGAGAATTTTCAACAAAATAATCAACTAATACTAAATAAAATTGAGAACCATCGAATTGCCGTGCTCCCCAGTATACAAAACACTTCCCTTTTATCAATTAGCATTAACAAATGTAAAGATAGTAACAAGCGTATAACCAATAGTAATTTAAGTGACAACAGTAGTAATATAGGCGATATCAATGACGACAATAACAACAATAATGATGACTACAACGTAGTTCAACAGAATAAATAATTATCCAGTCTAGACAATGATGGTGCTGCAGCATCACCTGTACGAAGCACGCGGGTGAAAACGGTTGATGGAAGGGCAATGCACAGTAATAACAGTAAAAGCACTAACACTTAGTTAATAATTTATAATATATTTGACGGTAATGTCTCCAAGCGTGTAGACGTTGCACACGCAATACTGTGCCGTGTCCTCCCATCAACACAGAAATCTGAAATAATAAGCGCACGCCTGCTTCGGTCAGAGGAGCCGATTGTTGCGGCATCAGCAGATGTAAACAGTGAACGCAGACGGTCACCGTGGGTTGTTAACCTGTCCAGCAGTGTGTTAGGTGAAAAAATTATGCGAGCAAAAAAACTTATTACAGCGTTTCAAGCTAGAGACGTCGACACTGTAGCTCTTGACGAGGACACAAGGGATGGGATTATTAACGGGAAAATTTGTATTAATTAACTATTAACAAAGGACTCTTTTATTAAGTTAGAAGTCTCAAGGCCCTTGCGATGAGACTTCATTTGAAATACGTTTGGCATAGAGAGGGCCGTTTCCTGGTAAAGAAGCGTGATGGCAACGTCTCACATGAATTTTCGTCAGCGGCAGATCTTCAAGCAATAATAGCATTATATGCTACTACTCAACCTACACCAACTATCGAACAGACAACAAAAAATCTTGAAAATGTGAATGTAATTGACAAGACTGTTATTCCGTCAACAGTTCAAAAGGAGAGTGTCGCAAAAAATTGACTATCCGCAGCCACTGCTGGGGGGGGGGGTGTTCGCTGTTGGAGACTGAGAGCAGGTTTTGTCAACGTTACCTCTCTTACGGGGCACCTTGGCATGATTAAACAACATCTTTCAGCTGGTCCTACGTACCGTACTCTTTGTAGTTGCTGAGTCGCACCTTGACCCTGCTGTTGGGAGTGATCGCATTCAAATGCGTTGTCTACTCACTAATTAGACAAGATCACAACAAACTCGGGGGGGGGGGGGGGCGGCTGGTCCTGTACATTCATAACTCATTCAAGGCCAATTTAATATGCAGTTCTCCAACTACACAGATGGGCAGGCCATTTATACCTCAATACATAATGTGCAGTGTTCAACAGGTCAGCTTTCCCCCGTCTTTGTTGCTTTGATATACAGACCACTATACGTACCGTTTTTACAGGACTCCAACTTAAGGGGTTACATGGGTTTCGCAATTTTAAAAAATCGATTTTTTTATTGTCTTATTCGAAAGTATAGTAAATTAAGAATATCCCCTTAAAATTTCAAGTCAATCGGAGTAAAACTTTCGGATTTACAACTATTTTAATAACCGTCCATTTGGCTTGATCAGCGCAGCGCATCGCAGGTGTGTCGATGCAGCAGCTTGGTCGCTGTTAATTTGTAATTCTCTGTATTTCTCATTTTCCGTAATTGTCTTATTTGAATATACACTATATAGAGAATATTCCCAGAAAATTTTAAGTCTGTTGTAATAAAACTTCAGAAGATAGAGCCATATGAATCACCTCCCATTTAGCTTATTGCTTCGTAAATGTTTCGAAATATCTGCTTAGATATCGTTAATCTCAATTTCTCCGTATACCTCATTATTCTTAAATGTTGTATTTGAAAGTATAGTCCTTAAATAATATTCTCGGAAAGATACAAGTCGATCGTACTAAGAATCTAGGAAATAGAGCAAAAGGAACTCCGCCTATCTAGCTGGACCGCTTCAGCGCGTCGCAGGTACAGCGGAGCAGCTGCCTAGCTATTGTTTATCTTCCTTTCCCTACCTTTCTATTATTCGTCAGATTCGCCTTTTGTGATCCGTAAGAATTTTGATGGAATGTACAAGTATATATAAGTAGGGAGAATTCGTAGGTAGATTTAGTTTGGCTTCGTTTATCGAGTCACACAATTGTACGTTTGTGCGGTGAAAATATCTAAATTTTATTTGCGAAATGGAGCCTCACAAAGTTACGAGAGATGAACGAATCTCCAAAAATACCAGGAAGGATAGACCTAGAAAGAGGAAACAAAGTTTCAATCCAAAAACGGCAGAAATAGCCGACGAATCTTTCTCCAGTACGTCGGCGAAAAAACTCAGACATAAAGATTTGGAATGTGTGCCAGAAGACTCCACTTTGCAGTTTGGAATCTTGGATTTTTACTTAATTTTTTCTACTCTTGTTAGTTTAGTCAAGTGCTCGAATATTATAAATGACAATGGTGTGGAAAAAGTGTGTGAGAGTAAAGTACAGTTTCAACAGTGTGCAAAGGAAGGACTTGGTTTCAAAATTGGAGTGGAGTATCAAAGATGTGATCCTCGATATATTTTATCGTGTCGCAAGATTGGAAAATTATATGAAGTGAATCGTAGATTTATTTTTGTGATGCGGTTATTAGGCTTGGGTATAGCAGGATGTAGGAAATTATGTGGCTTGATGGATATAAGTAGTGCTTTTCTAAACGAGTCCACGTACGACTTTTACATAAAAAAATACACGAATGCGTGACGACTGCTGCCGAAACAATCTTCTCTTTAGCTGCAAAAGAAGAGAGAAATTTGACGAGTGATGAAAAATGTATTGATGATACGTCGGAAGTCACTGTATCAGGCGATGGCATTTGGAAAAAACGTGGATTTTCATCGTTATATGAACGGCGTAGCTGCATTGATAGGATATTATTCTGGAAAAGTTTTAGACGTAATAGCAAAAAGCTCGTATTGTAAATTATGTGAAACTTGGAAGAAAAAACTAGATACGGCAGAGTTTGAAGAATGGTATACAGAACATTTAGAGAAGAACGAATGCAATGCTAATCACCAAGGACCAGCTGGAAATATGGAAGTTGGATCAATCGTGGCAATGTTTCAACGTTCGGTTCAAAAACATGGCCTGAAGTATATAAATTATATCGGTGACGGAGCTCTAAAACATATTCCGGAGTTATTAGTTCTAAACCCTACGGCGAAGATTGTCAAATAAATAAAAAAGAATGCGTTGGACACGTTCAAAAAAGGATGGGCACTCGTTTACGCGATTTGGTAAAAAAAACTGTTGAAGATAAGCAAATCAAAGGAAAAACAATCAAAAAGAAAACTCTCTCTGGCAAAGGCAAGCTTACAGGCAAACTTATTGATAAATTAACAGTTTATTACGGACTGGCGATTCGAATAAATTGCGATTCAGTGCAAAAAATGAAGGATGTTATATGGGCAACTTATAATCACTATAGCTCAACGGATGAAAAACCTCAGCACGAAAAATGCCCGAGCGGCGCTGACTCGTGGTGCACTTGGCAGCGTGCTTCAGCTGAAAATGATTTGGAGTCATACGAACATGATTTTACTGCTTTGCCAAGTGATGTTTAATCAGCTATCAAACCAATTTATGAAGAACTCAGCAAGGATGCACTTTTAGAAAGGTGTGTTGGTGGATTCACGCAGAACAACAACGAGAGCCTGAACCAGCTTATATGGAAAATCACGCCAAAAATACTTCCTGCTGGCTCAAAAGTTGTTGAAATTGCTGCCTCAGTTGCTGCCTGTACTTTCAATGAAGGAATCTCAGCTTTGTTGTATTTTTTGCACAGCATGGATGTGAAACTTGGACGAACTATTCATGAATAAACTAGGAAAGAGGATGAGCGGCGCGTACTCCTAGCCAACAAGAGAGCTGAGTCTGTGACTCGAGAGGCCAGAATTCGTCTCAGACAAGAGCAAAAAGATGCCCTGGACATTGCAGCTGCAGCAGGATCTTTGCTTTATGGGGCTGGAATCGACAACTCTATGTAAGTTGAAAAAAAAAATTTTTTTTCCGTGTTTTATTTGTACTTGAAACTTTAAACGCGTTTTTCTCAAAACTACTTTTTCAAAGTCCGTTGACACGATTTCTCGACGACTAATGTCCCGATCGTTCTGAAATTTTGCACACTTCTTTAAAATTACATTGACTAGTGATTAAACGAGGGATTTTCGTTTCTTTCAATCACAATTTATTTTACAACCTATTTTGTGCTCAAAATTTTACCAAAAATCGAACTTTTTGCAAAAATCTCTCTCAAAAATTCAAAATTTAATTTTTTTCTTATCCATTTGTTCAATCACGAGCTATTACCATGTATTAACTGAAAAATATTTTTTTTGATTTTAGATAAAACCGACATGAGTTATCATGTCCACCGTAACGACACTTTTTTTGGGCTTCGGAAAATGCGCTGTCTACGGCTCAATTTTCAATTTTTGTTCATCAAAATTTTTAAAAATGTTGTTGACGATATATGTTTTCATGTAGTAAAAAGTTGAATAAAAAAAGTTTTTTATTGTACCTAAAAAAATTCGTGAAAATTTGCTTTTTTTTGCCTCTGAACCCCATGTAACCCCTTAACAGACAAACTTACTACTCATACGCAAGATTTTAGTCATAAAATTATAATGGGAGATCTGAATGCGAACCTACTTTGCCAAAACCGGCTTTGCTTACCTACTTAGTAATATTTAAAGAAAACTTAATTCGTAATTATATATGATTTCATTTTTTATGCGATACATTTTTTAGTCCACTGCTTACATAGGGTTTTGACTTTTATTGACGTTCAGCCTTGCTGAAGGCGTACTTATTTAACTTTGTTAGCAAATGTTCAAAAACATTAAATTTGAGATAAAATCGAAAATATTTAAAATAATTAAAGCAGCTTAACGAAGTGAAATTTTCTTGTGAAACCTCTTTCATTAATATGAACCTTACCTTATATCTAGATATAGTCCGAACTGGAACTCACCTAGGGATCCCTTGATATTTTTTTCCGGTTCCCACCGGTATCCAAGAATTCATGATATTTAATTACAATCCTAACTGGAAGTTTAGAAATCCATGATATTAACTTTTTGTCTACTCGCTAAGACTACGCTTTATAATATATATATATATATATATATATATATATATATATATATATATATATATATATATATATATATATATATATACTCAAGGTTGTAGATAATTAATTAGTTTTGTAATCTAAGTACCTGAATAATTAATAATTAAAAGTTTCAATTCTGAATTATATCAATAAATAATTGATAATTAAAAGTTTTAATTACTAATTATATTATATCAATAAATAATTTATAATTAGAACTTTAAATTATTAATTATAGATCGAAATAGTTAATAATTAAAAGTTTCAAATATTAATTATAGCTCGAAATAATTAATAATTAAAACTTTCAATTATTAATTATACCGCTAAATAATTGATTATTAAGTATTTAATTATCAATTATAATTTAAGGATTATTAATATTATTAATTAAATACGGAGTTCTTGTCAAACTAAACAAATTTTATTAAAGAATGAAATTTCGATAAAAAAAATTATATTAAATATTTTTCTTATCGAAATTCCGTTATTGTAAAATTATATATCGTCAACTTTAGGCTTTAAAAGAGAAAAAGTTGACAAAACCGTGGAGACTTTTTTATTTAATATCCGATATTAATTTGAAAGGTTTCATTTTCTTCCTTGAAAGATTTATAAAAAAAAAATAAAAACATCGAAAAACCTGCCAGGTTTCAGTGAATTTTTTATAAGTCCATGTACGTGTTTTTTAAGTTTTAGCGTGTACAAGTACAACTATAGGCTGTTACTTTGCAGGTTTCTTGATGGTTTTCAATTTTTATATCGACGAGCCCCCTGAAATTACTCAAAGGAACAAAATGAAATCTTCAAAATTCATATCGGGTAACAAATAAAAAGTTTCCACGGTTTCGTCAACTATTTCTCTTTTAAAGTTTAAAGTTGACTATATCTAATATTACAATAACAGAATTTCGATAAGAACATTTTCTTTAATTGGACAAAAATACCATATATTATAATATATTAACTTTCACATAATTATATGAGATTAAATTGTTATAAAGAATGTTTTCTTTTGATGACATATATCTACTTATACAACCTCCTTAAATAGCGTTTAATATAAAATATTATTCTGATTCAAAATTATTAACACTTGAAGATGGTAACTGAAAATGTATGATAAATTAATGAATTTTAGAGTTAAATTTTTGTAAATATTCATGCAATTTCAGTTTCTATCTGCAATTGTTAATAACTTTGGACCTGATTAATACTTTCATATGAAGCATAATTTAAATTAAAACTGCTTTGCGTATTTTTTCTATAACATACTCGCGCTCTGACTAGATATACCTTACAATACAACTCTACGTAAAAGATACTTTGTTAGACGTAAATATCACCTTTTGTAAAAACTATGAGGTAGATTAGGCTTTTAAGAAACTATGTTATGCGGTATTTTACTTATATTTTAATGCTGCTATGATATTACGTATAAGTTTATATATTGCAGCTACATTTCCGTTATACTCCAGTATGATTTTCAAGATTTCAATATTGCAACAACTTTTATATGATATTACATTACGATATATCACATATAACGGGTGGCTCAATTATTAATAATAATTTATTATCAACCAAGCCAACAACCTGCTGGCGTGCGCTACACGCAACACGTGTGCGGGACTTGCCGCAGTTCTTACCTTTGAGGCGGCCGGCGGCGACTCGCCACTGTAGCCTTACCCCGGTGTAGCTGTGCAGGCATTTCCCACATATACGTTGAATCCACGAGGATTTGACTTCGTGCGGAGTTTCCTCGACGCACTAGTTTCCATAACCTGGAAGGAGCGCGAAAACGCGAAGGCCAATTTTTTCGCAATGCGAATAGTAATCTAGCCTTGCTTGCTTGCTTGAGGAGCAGGCGGCTTTGGGTTAATTAACGAAACAATAATTTAATAAGAACAATAAATCTACTATATTCTGAAATAAATAAATAAGGTAATTTACAACGAAGTTAATAATAACATAATAATAATGAATTTAATAGTAACGCGTAGGTCGAGCGTCGATTGCATGTTCAGCACGACAGCTGCTGAGCACGCCGCCGGAATTAGAGAGGGTTACGAACACGTGCAGACCTCTACTATCGCGGGCTATTCGGAGCCCTTATATTTTTAGGGCACGGCACACTATTCATTGTGTGGCCCTTACGCACATCCGCGTTTACCCCCGGACTAGCCCTTACCTCTGTTCGCCAGAGCGCACTGTCGTAGTCAACGGTGCCGCACTCCAAGCTTCTCTGCCTCTCTCTCTCTCTCTCTCTCTCTCTCTCTTTCTAGATTCTAAGCTCACGTGGAAGCCACACGTGGCCATGGTCGCAAAAAAGGTTAATAGAGTATTGTACAACTTAAGGTTTTTTAGAAAGTATACCACCCAGGATCTGCGCAAGCACCTGGCAATGACTCTAGTTTTTCCACACCTTGACTATTGTTCAGTAGTTTACCTTGACGCGTCACTAGAATTACGTAGCCGACTGCAGAGACTCCAAAATTCATGTGTGCGATATGTACTTGTTGTTAGGAAATATAAGCATATCACCCCTTACAGGGAAAGATTAGGATGGACAAGAATAGACTCGAGAAACGCGGTTTTCATGGCGATCACCATCTACAAAATAATTAACATCAAAGAACTAGTTTACTTGAGATCTCTTTTTAAGAAGAATGAGTTTAAGCGCCCTGTAAGAGGTGAGGTAAAAAAACTATCTGTTACACACACGCGCACTGAGACAGGACGAAGATCTCTCCATGTACAAGGTGCACATTTTTGGAACTCACTCCCCTTGCCATTCGTACTTTATCATCATTAATGGCTTTTGAAGCCGCAGTTAAAAAATACTTCACAAACTTGGATTAATGTGGTTGTCAGTCTTATTTATTTACTTTATTTATTTAATTTATTTATTTATTTATTTATTTATTTATTTATTTATTTATTTATTTATTTATTTATTTATTTATTTATTTATTTATTTATTTATTTATTTATTTATTTATTTATTTATTTATTTATTTATTTATTTATTTATTTATTTATTTATTTATTTATTTATTTATTTATTTATTTATTTATTTATTTATTTATTTATTTATTTATTTATTTATTTATTTATTTATTTATTTATTTATTTATTTATTTAAATTTATTTATTTATTTAAATTGATTTATTTATTTATTTAATTTATTTATTTATTTATTTAAATTTATTTATTTATTTAATTTAATTATTTATCTGGTTTATTTATTTATTTATTTATTTATTTATTTATTTATTTAATTAATTTATTTATTTATTTATTTATTTATTTATTTATTTATCTATCTATCTATCTATCTATCTATCTATTTATTTATTTATTTATTTATTTATTTATTTATTTATTTATTTATTTATTTATTTATTTATTTATTTATTTATTTATTTATTTATTTATTTATTTATTTATTTATTTATTTATTTATTTATTTATTTATTTATTTATTTATTTATTTATTTATTTATTATAAAATTTTCAAACCTTTTTTATCTTATTCTATATTTGAATTTGAGTAAAAGAAAACACAAATGAATTTTTTTGAGCTTATTTATTCAGGTACAACAGTAATATACGCTTAAAATTGCCTTAAAACCATACCGCAGCCAAAGTATCCTGGGCGATGAATTAAGCGAAGAACAGAATCCTGGAAAAATATGTAGGTTTATATGTGCAAAATGAACATTACTCTGTAGGGAATTTATTTTATATTCTCAAATAATTAAAATAGAGATTTTTTACTATTATATTTAGAAAAAAAGCTTATTTTTAGTGCAAATTTTTAAATAAACATTTTTAGCTAAGAGCCTATTTACTCAATCAAAAAATCCTTCCATGGTTTTGTTTATAATATAGTAAGGATATACTGCAAAAAATTTCATACTGATTGATTCATTCATTCATCGCCTGGAAGATTTCCAAGCCTGAAAATTTATTAAAATATTAATTCTGAGATAATCAAGCTTTTGTAAAATAGTTATAAAATTGTGTTTATTAAAAATTGAAACCTCCGTAAAATCTCCGTATCCATATGTTGGGCCTTCCTTTCTCCTATTTGCATTTTCATCAGACTTTTTCTGTTGTTTCCTTTTTTTTTAAAACTCTTTTGGTGTTGGTTAGAGACTGTTGTTGACTTTTTCTTATTCTTTCTGCATCTCTCCTAACACTTATTGTTTTCTCAATGTCAGACATTATTTCTCCTTGAATTGCATTTTTTAATCTAATAGTATTCACAGCCCATGTTGAATTCACTAACACCAAGAATAACAGCCACTTCCAGTGTGTCCTTTGATTGGAAACGATCTTTCGAACAGCGATTCCAAATCATGTGGTGCAGGCTCTCATTTGCGTTCTGAGTTCCTCCTCTGACGCACCTTTCTAGTAACTCTGTACTTAAAAGACGTTCATATATAGGTCTAATATGTTGGATAACTGTGTGATTAATTTTCAACATTTTTGAGGCATGACTCTCTGGTATATTCCCTAATGCAACTGCACGGTTATACCAACACCAATTTTCAGCGAACATAGGACACAGAGCATGCTTCGGATCTTCATCAGTTGACTCATAGTGATCCAGGGTAGCAAGAATGGCACTTTTCATCAAATTGATATGCGGAGTATTCTGCACAATTGCGTTTCTGTAGTGTCCACCTAAGTCAGCCATCACTTTAGCGTTTAACGCACCAGCTTTCTTACCACCCAGAGTGATTTTTTTTTTTACAGAACATTCCTTCACTACATTTTTTAAAGCAGTTATTAAACTTTTTGATATGTGGTTGATACACTGTTCTCGTACCAAGTCCAGACCAGATCCATACGCTTGAAGCTCTTTCAAATGCAAAAAAGTTTTTGCGTCACCATCTGACAAAATATTTACATATCTAGCATTACAATTATTTATGGATTGACTCCATAAAATTTTAGCTGCATATGTTTCCATTGATCCAGAGCTGCCATCCAAGTTTTTCTGACAGTCACCTGAAGTTTGATGTTTTCCAAACCAATTCTTGAATTTATCGCTATGTTCATCCAAAGAGCTTTATTTAGCAGCACACAACGAACAAAATTTGGTAGGACAACATAATCAATGACTAAACCGGTGTACAGTTCGATTACTATTCTAATACCAAATAGTGAGGTAAAGCCACGCTTCTGCCACGTGCCATCATATGTAATCATGTAATCGATTATGCTATCTGAATCGAGAGCTTTGTCTAGATCTATGTAATGTTGTCTTACTTGCTTTCTTGATTCACTTAACATTTCATTTTTCAACCTTTTATAATCTGTCACTAATACTTGATTTAATTTATGAAACGTACTTTTAGTCATTATACTCATTCCCATTATTAAACAATACTTCTGCATACCAGCATATCCCAGTCCCATCATAAGCATTGCCTCAACCATCTTTTTATTTATGCGAAAATGTGAAAAGGTTGGCGTGCAGAATCATTTATTCTTGAACTTGAATATACTTCTTTTTTAAATTCAGGGCAGCATTCAACGAAAATTTTTTAGCAAACCCCATTGGATCTGAAAGTCTCAAATTTAAGCTTTTATCGAAACAAAAACTGCACACTAAATCTTCAAATAACCTTGGAAAAACATCTTTATGCACTGTCACATAAGTTAAATCTTGGTTTTTATTTATTTCTTCGACTGTCCAATTTTGTTGAAAACTTTGAATCTTAGTTTCACTTTTTGTAGCTGGTCTTGAATCAGTGTTTTGTTTTTTCTTTTTAAATTCAGCTAATCTAAGTGCCTTTTCCGTCTTCTTTTTTGACCTTGTTTTAGATTTTTTTTGTAATCAATATTTCTAATTCTATTCATGATTGTAGTACTTACAGTTTTATAACCATAAAGTCTTTTGAAATAAAGAAATCGAAACAAACTTTAAAGCACAAGTATGTAGACTATAGATAGTAGAACGCACTCGAATAAAGTTAAAGGTGCGTACGCATAGAGCATAGACTTTATATAGATCCGCGCACCGATACGATGGCCCCTATGAGAAAAAGTATAAACTACTTACGTAGTTAGATATATTCTATGGATATTATGTATATAAACTTCGCTGCATGTTCCAAATGCATTAAATTAGGTCTAGAGAAAAAAATATTATAAAAAATGTTATTTATGCTAAAAATATAAAATTCATTAAAAATTGAATAATTTTAAATAGAGTGGTAGCTCGGTAAACAAAAATATTTGGGTCCTTTTAGAGCCATTTCCTGACAGATATATATGTATAGAATCATATTTCATCATAATCTGAAAATTGATTTTTTGATCGATTTTCATCATTTTTCGGGTAAGCGGTATCCTTAATGACAAGATTAAGAATTATGTTTCTGATGACAGGGTGCAACACTTTATGACGATCAGACTTCGAGTACGTGCAACCATTTGATGTTTATTAACGATATGATATTTTTATGTAATCTAACGATGTGATATTTTCATGGAAATTATATGTGATATTATTTTATACTAAGAACTAAATGTAAACCATGTTTTGTAATATTTACAAATAAACATTATCTCTCTCTCTCTCTCTCTCTCGTTTTCTCTCTCTCTCTCGTTCTCTCTCTCTCTCTCGTTTCTCTCTCTCTCTCTCTCTCTCTCGTTTTCTCTCTTTCTCTCTCTCTCTCTCTCTCTCTCGTTTTCTCTCTTTCTCTCTCTCTCTCTCTCTCTCTCTCGTTTTCTCTCTTTCTCTCTCTCTCTCTCTCTCTCTCGTTGCTGGCCGATAGCTCTCTCGCTATCCCTCCCATTGTTGCCTCTACGCTTGCTACTGGAGGCTTCTCGCCTCGCGTGCGGTCTCTCCTTCTGTTGATGATGGTGGGGGTCGAGCGTTCGCCTCCACCAGTGGCTCTTATACCCATGTAGGCGAGAATCACCGTGCACAGCCCAAGCCCGAACACGTGCAGTTCCGGAGCGGGAGAATCGCCAAGATGGTGTCGAACAGACCGTGGTGAGCGGCACGATAGCGTTAGCGATAATGGCCTTTCTGCATGGCCTTGGCGGCATCTCGCCGCCTGCTCTCTCTACCTACCTATTGAAGTGCGCGGCTGTCAGAAGACTACACTTGGCCCAATCTCCGCAGCTGTATTACTTGTGAGTTATAAAAAAGGTTACCATCAGCATTTGACAGCAGGCTGGTAGGTCGTTGGAGCGTTGACGAGGGTGGATTTCTCTGACATTGTTAGGCGGGCCCCATTTTCAGGGCGCGCGCATTTCAAACGTGTTTTCAGTAACTTCGAGGTTTAGGTTGATTTAACTTATTAATAAAATCTCATTAATAATGAAAACGATAACAATTATTAAATAGACAATTTTTGATATAAAATTTTAATAGAATAGTTTTATTAAAAAATTGTTTTGGCGAAACTTTCTGAATAATACCTTTTTATTTTTATAACAAATATTTAAATTTGTGTTTAGATCTTTTTTATAAGGAAATCATCAACGCTGATAATAATGTTGGTTTAATATCTCGCGCGGCTAATTTAAAATTTGACATCATTCTTTCATATATATAGACATATATTTGAATTTTTACAAGATTACGTATTAATTTGACAAAAATAATCACATCTCGTTTAAACTTTTGTAAAACTAAATTATATTTTATTTCATAATTTTTTATATTTAATTTTTTGAATTTAATTCTAGAAACCCGCGCAAAATTCAAATACTGGTTACAAATTTATTTACTTAGAACTTTGAACTTAATAACTTTTAATAATACGCATTAATCTTATAATTAATTAATGAATATCATACACTTTATTTAAACTTACTATAACTTAGTGAAATTTTCTAGATAATATTTTTTTTTGTTTTTATCTTTCTTGGTAAAGTAAATAGTTATAAATAACTTTCCCTTGTTTATAATATTATATTATAATTTTGTATTACCTTATCATTATAATAATTATTATATATTATTGCCAATGGTAATATTTTATTGTTGTCATTTTTGGTCATTCATTGAATAATATTTCTTTTTTCTTTTCCCACATAACTAATATATATATATAAATATATATATATATATATATATATATATATATATATATATATATATATATATATATATATATATACATATACGCGCAAGCATATTTTCTGTTATGCATGGCTGACATAAGCAGTTTATACAGAGTCAATATAAAAGCGGAAAAATGGATTGCGGAACTAGAAGAGGGTTTTGCATTAGAAGATTTTTCAGAGTAGCTCCGAGGACTCATTCAAAGACTCAAGCCGATACTTTTTGAAGTTTTTAGAATTTTAGAAAAAGAGAAAATGATACAACTTTAACTTCTTTTCAGCCAAAGGAAGATATATAAGAAATACACATATTTTCAAAATTTATCCAAGTCATACCTAACCAAAAGCAAGTCCTAATTACCAAGGAATTTAGAACCAGTGTACCTAATTGGGACACAATCACACAGTGAAGAAATATTGCAAAAGGATTTTTACCAAGCACGATTTTAAAGAGATGGTAGACCCCAGAGACGGCTCAGTTAATGGCGCTGCGGCTACTGCAAATGCCACTGGCTTGACGAGGTTAGTGACCACTAATTGTCAATAGTTTCCCTTTACTCAATTCCACGAATGGTATTCCGATATTTGATGGAAGTAACATACCGGTCAAAGATTACATTGAAGATCTCAGACATGCAGCATCAAATATACCTGTAATAGCGAAAGAATAATTCTTAAAGAATGTCATTCAAAGATTTACAGGCGCTGCAAAAAGAAGTCTGAGAAATAAAACCATAACCACAATAGATGATCTGATAAAACACTTGGAATACAGATTTGGACTAGGAAAGAATTTCAGCTACTACGATAGTAAAATACACAATGTTCGCATGAAACAAGGAGATACCGTCGGAGATTTTTTGACGAAGTAAATATGCTGTTAAGCAGCGCCAAGAGCGGCTTAAAAGAAGAAAGAGGAAATTATTACGATGATCAGATGATGATACCGTTAAATTCTATAGCGGTGAATATTTTCATAAGAAGTTTACCAGGAAACCTATGTGAAAGAGTGGATTTGAATCATCCGAGGAATCTAGAGGAGGCATACACGGAAGCTATCAGATTAGAAACAAGAATGGAGCCAGAATTATCCCAGACGTGAGATATAATAGTAACCAACGGACCTACAGGATTCAGGGATATCCAGAACACAGGAGAAATTACAATCATGACAATCAACCCAGGTTCAGGGATAACTACAATAACTATGGAAAATCTAGAGACCCAATGTACATTGGATACATGGACCATGAACCCCGTGAAATCGAGGAGCCTTATGAACAATGTGGACCACAGTATGAAAATTACATGGACAACGACACTCAAGAACCACTCTATGTAGTATACATAGATAGGGGACAAGATCGAACACATTATGGACCCAGAAAAGCCTATGAATTACGAGATCAGAATGAAAATAGAGTTATTATGGACGCAACAGGAATCAATACGAGCATCGACTCCAATATGGATCAGGAATCCGATTTGATCAAGGACATTTTCAAAGGAATGATGATCACACGCCTACGGTCAATAATTAGTGGCCTAGAAATGACTACCAACCAATGCTATTCAATCACTATACGGGAAGGTATCAAAATCATCAACCCAAGCAACCGGACCAGCGTGATTTTACAAACAATTATTATGAAAGCAACGAGGCTTACAACGGCCAGGAGCGCTACAACTTCTCTCCCAGTAATGAGGGAAATGTGAACTCCAATGGCGCTCGCCACGAGCAGGAAATAGTGGGCCAGAACACAAATCTACACCAAAATCAAAATATGCCCAGAATGATCCAAGAATATCAAGGACAAGGCCAAAATTATATTCAGATCAATCAGTACAACCAAAGGGAAAATCAAATCCCGAGGCCCAGACAGGATCAGTATCAGGCAAAGAACAGGACAATACAACCTGTATGGCAGAATTAGAAGACGCAATATCAAAACCGCAGCGCGGAGCAAGTGAACAAAGTAATGACAATATCGAAGAGCCAGGAAAGGTCCACAGGATTGCGCCTTGCACGAAACATAGAGATGAAAATAAAGATGAAGAAAATGATAAACCAACAAGAAGTGCAGTCTACAAATGCGGAAAGACAAGCAGATCTAAATTCAGACTCGTCCATGATAAACCGTTTCTCACCCTCGAGGCGATCGATAATATCTTCCACAGGAATAGAGGACAGCGATGCCAAGTCAGAGAATCCACCGATACCAGCTCCCAGATACAGTGGCTT
This sequence comes from Gastracanthus pulcherrimus, assembly GCA_949152435.1. Classification (NCBI taxonomy): domain Eukaryota; kingdom Metazoa; phylum Arthropoda; class Insecta; order Hymenoptera; family Pteromalidae; genus Gastracanthus; species Gastracanthus pulcherrimus. The sequence continues at coordinate 85,563,068 of OX424575.1, forward strand.
GAGGCACGAAGAGGCGGAACAGGATCAAGGCGAGTTATCCAGTGACGAGACGATCAGCAACATTGAATCGTTAGTCAGCAACTCAACTAATAAAACCAATATTGAGATCAGAGTGACATCAATACAAACTACAGATACAGAGTCAAGCTCGGAAGATGAATTAGTGCAAAACCTATCGATAAGAACTACTCTGAATAGACAAGAATTAGAGGAATCAAAAAGGAAGTTAGAAGAGAGCCTAAGAATTCATAGAGAGAAAACTTAGGAAGTGACACCAGAGCCAATACTCATTCCATCACACTTCTCTGATGGAGACGAAGTAGAAGATGAAATTCAGTATCATCTACGTACACTAGACCCAAATTATGGATCTGACAACATGGACGCGATACTAGCCCAGAGAGTTGAAAAATTATTAAGCCAAACACATGCAGCCCTCACCTCACCGCAGGAGGAGATATATTGCACTAGTGGGGACTCAGCAGATGATGAGAGCATAGCTAGAAGTGAGAATGAAGAACTTGGGACCTGCAAGATAATTATTCATCCTCGAAGAGCATTTTCTGAAACACCAACAGTAACGCAAAGAGAACCCATTGGCAAAAGCACGCCAGGAATTGGTTAAGGAATCAGAAGAGAAACAAGAATACCAAGGTTAGAGGAAGAAGAAAATACGCCAATAGTGATCAATTATTCAAAACCACCGGACAGTATAATACCAATATTCATACCCCCAGTACCACCAGATTGACTTATTAATCAGTATCAAGATCCTGAGGAGAAAAATAGAACCACTTTGAGTGATGACTCAACAAGTACAAGTACCACCAATGCACTCATGAACCCAAGACCCATTGCTGTCATTGTATTTTTTGACAAAAGCATCCCATTATCGGACATCATGGCTGCCTTTGAAAAAGTAGGAACGCCAACTACAGTGGAAATCAAACACAACAGCATGGACCCAACCACCAAAAAAATAACAATTAGGTTAAAAACTGGAGAAGAACCCAGAAAAGCAATCAAACTCAATGGTTTACCTACAACATCAATAACAAAAGGAGTACAACGAACCAAATGTAACCAAAGAACCTTAGAACGTCCGAGGACTCAAAATCATCATGACTTAATAACCATGAACCCACAATACTCTCACGGAACCATAAAATCACAAGTTTATCTGAATATGTCAGATAGTTTAAAGAATAACAAAACACGGCTATTCTGTACTCTACCATAAACCGATAAGGACAGAAAAAAATGTATTATGAGATTGTAAAAGACAAAAATCAGAGATTGTCCTTTGGATACGTACAATATTTCAATATCCAAGATGCGGAAATAGCAATTCATGGATGCAACTCGGACTACAAGGCGACCTATGCGGAACCAAGGAAAAGTTCAAAATATAGCATGCAGGGACCTAACACCAAATTCCATGAATTCTGCGAAGAAATAATACCAATAGAACTTTACCATCTACATGAGCAAATAGACCAATCAATGAATGATGACACCAAAAGAACCAAAGGGGACACAACAAACTTAGAAATTATCACGGACCAAGATAACCAGTACCTCATAACACAACGCACAACGACAACCAATGAACCCCTTTGAAATGAATGTAGACTAAATTGAAAACAATATCGATAAATCAATTACATTAAACCCATTTAAAAATTCAATTCAACCCAACTCAAACCACAACCCCTATCTACACAGATATATCGTTTACACCAACAATCGTTAGGGAAATCTACCAAGAACCTTTCTTACAAATACCGTAAACGTATAAGAACTAATAATGGACCCATATTCTTCAATGTACCCCATACCTTAATGAACCCAATTAACGAACATAACTTGCCTCTTTTCAGAATGGACCACCAAAAATACAGAATCACCTCCGTCAAGTCATCAACGGACCAAGCCAAGGTAGTAATCGTTGAGTATCATCCACCCAACGCCGTGGAACACGTCACGGCATACGTCAAAACCTTCGGGACCAGCAACAAAATCCGTTTGAACGTCCAACATCAAGGACCAAATATGAATATAGACGTGCTCACTATAGAGTACATGGACCAAGAAAGTGCCACTAAAATTGTGCTAAAACACAATTATGAAGAAAACCTTCGGGACCAGCAATCAGACAACTCATCAGCAAGCAGCGACTTCACTACTGATGGTAAAGACACCTCATCAAGCTATGACGAGACAACAGGCATGCGACTTTCAGCTGCCAAAACATTGGACCAAATAACTATTCGACAGTTTACGACATTATTTCCAAATCAAATTCAGATAATGGATGAAGAACCAAAGGACGCTGGAGAACAACTATTCAGAAGTTTAGGATCATGCATAATGCAACACACACAAAGCGGACCGAAAACAAACAATGAGGTAATGAAACCGAGCATGCAACCAATTCCAGAGCTCAAAAAGATAACAGGACGTCTGGATGACACAGCAGAAAAGAGATTCTGCGTATTGATACCCATAGGGAAACCAATGGAGATTTTGAACCAATCGACAACATATACAAAATAAAAATGAAGAATCAAGAAAACAACCACAGATTCATCCGCTACATGGGGTTCATCCAATACTTCACCGAAGAAGATGCCGTAAAAGCAATGGATAATTGCGCACTACATTATGGACCAAAATGGGCTTCAAGGAGGCACATTCCCACACATTTCCACGACTTCGGGAAAAAACATGCCGCTTGTAATAGATACATAGACATGCGTAATGAAGAGGACCATAAAATGGTCTGCAATTTACAAACGGAGACAAATACCATCTCCATTATTTCTGCATTAGGTAACTACAAAACTGGTACTGGGATCAACATGTTAATGAGTGCAGTATAAAAACTTCACTTATATAAAGGCACTACAAGAGGACCACTCTAATTCACCAGCACCAAGCACCACGGAACAAGAATCTCTACTCCGACCATACGAAGAACAACCAGAAGAAGTACGACACTTAATCAGCCTCTGTGACAACCTATCACGAGCAGAAGTCGTGAGAGAACCATCGCCAAGTATGCTAGATATGGACCACATAGATTTTGAAGACCTCGACAAAACTAGTTTTTAAGTAACATTTAAGAATATTGGACCAATAGATTTTTATACATTTATAAATTTTATTTTTCAATATACCTTATATACACTAAAATTCTTGGACCACATTTATTGTTACGAACATGGCCCACCTTAATTTTAGAAGAATTCAAATCAATATTATAAATGATAAGACATTGTGAACAAAACCCAAACGTCACAAATTTTGTAAACTATTTTTACTCAAGTCTACACAAAAAAAATGATTTGATTCGGAGTTGAACAAAAGGAAAGAAACATAACACAATCTTAACCAAATTCCATCCCAAACAGAGGAAGACATAAGGGAGATAGAAGGTTACAGCAAGGGCACCAAGTGTCTAATCATGTCGCAATGAAAAACAAAAAGACAAGATTGAAATCTCACTTTTCGATACACGAGTAAAGACAGCAAATTTGGGTTCCGACGGTCCGAATCTTTCGGAGACATTCGAAACAAATGTCAACCGAGCCATTTGGCGATGGAAAACGAATTGGCTGAGACCTAAACGCGACTTCGAAACCACGTCAGTCAAAATCTTTTGGAGGCATCTACACAATGTTTACCGGATTATTTGGCGACGGAGGACGAAGCCATGCTCAAAAGATTGAATGAGTAAAATAACCAAATCTCTCAAAAATCCCTCAAAAAGTCCTTAATAGCATCCACCAATAACTAATTTTCACAAAAAGTTATTTTCTTTAATTTCATACCAAACTTCAAATCAAATTAAGAATAATAATAAAAATTTGATCGCATAGACTTACGTAATACCAAAAAGACGAACCCGGACCATAGACCCGAACACACTAACAAATATTGATATGTCATTCTATAGCGATACGCGAAGTTCGTCGAGGACAACGAATGTTTTTAAGTAAGGGGGGATGTTAAGTGACGGAAGTTGTACTATATTAATTAAATTAATATATTGAATACACATACAGCTTCGATCACTTAATTTTCCCCATGTATTGGTCGAGGTCACAAACGGCTCCGGTTTCTCGCTTATCGCTGCTCGGGACTCTCCCCTATCGCGTGATCGGTGAATGCACGCAGCAAAGTGCCAAGCCTGCTGTCGTTAAGCTCATTTAAGAACCATAAGCGTGACACGAGGCGACAATCACCGTGACGTCATGGATGAGAGGAGAGGTCTTGAGCGGGGGTGGACGTTGGCCGCTGCAGCGAAGCCACGTTTTTGATCAGTCGTGATCGAGTCAATTTAGAGTAGCCGCACGCATCACCATTACGGAGATTTATAAGCATTGAACTAAGTTAAGAGAGGAATAAATAAAACATATTAAATAAAAGAATCAAACAAGCAAGGAAACAATTCTTTTATTTCCCTATACAATAATAATATAAAGGAGTAAAGCAAAGGTTTATTCGCCCCACGTGCGCAAAGGGCCTGGACCTGTATAGGATAGCTGGACTAGATTCCCCCCCCCCCCCGGATTTAATAAAAATTATTGCGTTAAGAAACAATACGTTTCTTAACACGGTGAGAGCACCGTCTCTCTTGCTGAACATGTTCAACTCGGCCAGGTGGCCTGACATCTTGGAAGCGTTGAACGTGTTCAGAGTTCCGGAGTACATCATGCGTGTGATACGAGACTACTTGAAGGACCGTATTCTCCGCTATGATACAGAAGAGGGCAAACGCGAGAAATATCACAGCGCCGGCGTGGCACAGGGGTCAATCTTTGGCCCAGTTTTTTGGAACATCCTGTTCGACAGCCTGCTCAGGCTTGGGCTGCCAGAAGGAGTGTACATCATAGCGTACGCCCATGATGTCGCTCTAGTCATCATCGCGCGGGACTATGAAAGAGCACAATACCTGCTCAACCAGGCGATGCGCAGGATCTCGCGCTGGATACGGGAACACGGACTCGACTTGGCAGCCGCTAAGACTGAGATCGTGCCCTTCACCGGTAAGCGGATAAACCCTATCTTTACCATGAAAGTTGGAGAGACAGAGGTTTATCTGGGACTCAAACTAGATACCAATCTTACCTTCTTTCGTCACCTGGCCTATGCAGCAGACAAAGCGGCGACAAAGACGACACAACAGAGCCATCTCATGGCGAACACGAGTGGCCCCAAGGCGAACAAGCGACGGCTGCTCATGTCAGTCATCACATCCATCTTACTATACGGCTCTGAAATATTGACTGATGCAATAGATAAGGAGTCATACCAGATTAGAATCGCTTCCGTTCAACGCAGAGGAGCTATCCGAGTCTCTAGCGCCTACTGCACGGTCTCGGGACCGGCAGTACTAGTTATTACTGAAATCGTCCCGATCGACCTACATGCGAAGGAGCGCAAGAGAATCTACTTACGGAAGAAGGAAGAACCAGCAGAGGACAGAACAACCGTCCACAGGGAGGAACGGGAGCGTATCATGGCAACGTGGCAACAATCCTGGGCAAACGAAACCAAGGGTAAATGGACAGCCAGGCTGATAGACCAACTGGCCCCTTGGATAAACAGAAACCACGGGGAGGTAGGATACTACCTTACCCAATTCCTGAGTGATTACAGGTACTTCTGCGCTTACCTCAAACGTATGGGGAAGGTTCAGAGCCCGACGTGTATTTTTTGTTCCGCTGATTGCGACGATTCGTTCCTCACGTTTTTCGTCTGCGAGCAGTGGAACGAAAAAAGGACAGCTCTTCTCGACTTGGTCGGATAATTCACGCCCGAAACCATCGTGGGCGAAATGTTGTCCGCCAAGGATAAGTGGGCCGCTACGGCAAGATTCGCCGAGTCAGTTTTACGAGAAAAGAAGAGATACCTGGATAGAGCAATCAAAGAAGGTATGAATGTAGCGCCGGAAATCAATCCGACACCCCATCATAACCCAGGGATGGCGGACGACCCCGTATAAGTGGCTGGGGTGGGAGATGACGAAAAGTCTTCTTAACCGGATGACGTAAGTGGTGTGTTAAAAAAATAACGGGAATTTTCAAATTTCTCGAGCTTCAATTCTCAATATTTTTTTTATTATGTTGGTATACATGCCCCTAATATATGATAAAATTTTCAGCAGTATTCATTGTTTACTTTGTCTGTGACGGCCGCTAAAGCTAGACGTGTTTTTATGAGCTCGGCGATTTTTGTTTGTTTGAAAAAATTGATTAAAGAAATTGTATCAAATTTTGTGTAAAAAATTAAATTAAGTGTCACAAAGTATGTGAAATGTTAATAAAGGCCTATGGTGAGTCTTCTATGAGTAAAACTAGAGTTTATGAGTGGTATAAGCGTTTCGAAGATGGTCGTGAAGACGTTGAAGATGATGAACTTGTGCGGTCGAACGTAAAGGTTCTGCTCACTGTGTTCTTCGACCTTAATGGTATAGTGCACTATGAATTCTTACCACAAGGTCAAACGGTCAATAAGGAGTACTATATACAAGTACAACGCCGTTTGCGTGAAGCAATCTGGAAAAAACGCCCGGATTTATGGAAAAACAATTCATGGTTTTTGCACCATGATAACGCATCTGCTCACACTTCATTGCTTGTTAGTGAATTTTTGGCCAAAAACAAAACTGTAACGATGCCTCAGCCTCCGTATTCATCAGATATGGCTCCGTGTGACTTTTTCCTATTCCTGTGCGGACCCGGTCGGGTGTGGATTAGATGGCATTTCCTACATACCCTCGAAAAAAAAATAATGTCGACGCAAATAGTAATAATAATAATGTTAATAGTGCTAGTAATATTTACGACGGAGGTAGCTTAATTGCTCCGAATGACAGATGTGATAACTACAATAATAATAGTAATAACAATTGCGAAAACATTGACGAAGAAACTAGAGCTGCATCGTTCCTACGTAGTACGTGGGTGAAATCGGTCGGTTGGGGGGCCATGCGCGGCAACAGCATCAATACAAGTAAAGAACTAATAATTACGAGTATTTTTTATGGTAATGGAACTAAAAGAAAGAGGATATTATAAGCATCCGCCTGCTTCGATCGGATGAGCGGCAGATTAAGTTACCAATTCCCGCGAAAGATGGGAGTAGACGATCGCCGTGGGCTGTTACCCTTTCCAATAGTGCATTAGTAGGGGAAATCATACGTGCGAAGAAGTTTATTACAAGTTTCCATACGAGGGACGTAGACACATCGACTCTTAACCAGAAAACTAATGACTAATAATAAATGCTAAAATCTTCATTAATTATCTCCTAGACAGCGACTCTTTCTTGAAATGCAGAAGCCTAAAGACCCTTGCGATGAGGCTAAATTTTAAATATGTCTCCCATGAATTTTCCTGAACAGCTGATCTCCAAGCAATATTATCATGCTATGGGATAAATTCAAACAAAACGGAGGTCAAACAAGCGTGTAATAATGTAAATAAAAGTTGAGCGACTGTTACTATAGCTTCTAAACAAACCGAGGCTGTCGCTCCGATTAACTAGCCAGGGGCACTATTGGGGCGTGTACTGTAGGGGATTGAGAGCAGGTTTTGTCAATGTGACTTCTCATTTAGGACACATTGAGATCCTCAGACAACATCTTTCCACTGGTCCTGCCTACCACCTCTTTGGAATTGCCGAGTCGCACATCTGCCCTGACGTTGAGAGTGATCGTATTCAGATCAACGGCTGTTCTTGCATTCGACTCGATCGTAACAAATTCGGAGGCGAGTTAGTCCTGTATATGCACAACACCTTTAAAGCTAACCTTCTGTGCAGTTCATTGACCATGTGCAGTGATCAAGCGGGCAGTCGACCGCCCGTCATTGTTGCACTTATTGATAGACCAACTCATGTCCCGTATCTACAGAGCTCTGATGTTATTGATTAACTCACCACGCTCACTCAAGGTTACAGCCATAAAATAATCATGGGGATCTGAATGCGAATTTACTCAATACGTCAGACGACGCTAAATTTGTTAGGCATTTTGCTGATCACCTTAATTTTCATATAGTAGACCATGGTGCGACTCATCACCTCAAAGATTCTCACACATGAATAGACGTAATAATGACGGATGCCAATGACGTAGTGCTTAACAGTAGTAATCAGGCGGCGCCTTTTCTCAGTCACCACAACATCATAGAGGTTCAGATTGGGGTTGAAACTGCTGTAGTCCCTGTAGCTAAATCGCTTAGCAATCAGGATTTTAAATCAATACAACAAAACGACCTCCTCTCTCACCTTGCCGTTTGTGATTGGTCGTCGCTTGATGGCTCAGATACAGATATCGACTACCAACTTGAATGCCTCAGCGTCAACCTCATGGCTGCGATTGATGAAGCAGCACCGCTGAAGAAGTTCTTACCGAAAAAGAAAGCAAATCCCTCATGGGTTGACGCTGAACTCAAGGATCTATACAAGAAACGAGACGCTGTACGAAGACGTTACGCATGGACCAAGGACAACACAAGGTCTGCCTAAAACAGGAGAGGGACTTCATGGTTTTTCACCGGATGAGCTCAAAGCTAACTTTGCTGGGGTGTCGATCTCCCAAAGTGATACTGACGAAGATCTTGACAGCATCCTAGCCTCAGGCAGTGATGACGGCTTTGTCTTAAGAGAAATAACCTTCTCAGACGTAATCCTGGCTGTTACGCATTTCTCGTCGCGAAGACCTTTAACTCCTCCTTATCCAATGGCATTTTCCCGGGGACTTGGAAAAGGGCTTACCTTGTGCTTTTGAAGAAGAAGCTAGTTCCATCTTCGGTTTCAGACATTCGTCCAATTGCGCTGTTGAGTTTCCTTTCAAAGGTTCTGGAAAAAATCGTTCACGACCAAATTACTGACTTTTCGAGGACAAAGAATATACTTGACCCGATGCAAACAGCTTTTCGACAACATCATAATACTCAGACAGCACTACTGAAACTCACCGAAGACATCAGAACAGGAATTAATAGCTAAAAGAAACTGTTGACTATTTTATTATTACTTTATTTCAGCAAAGCATTCGACACTATTTCACATTCAAAGCTACTGCGTAAGCTGTTGCGCATGGCTTTCTCCAGTAGCGTTCTCCTGTGGCTCAAATCATACATCACAGGTCGTAGACAAAAAGTCATCACCAATATAAATGGGGTATCAGATTGGCTAACTATCAATCTTGGCGTAACACAGGGCCCGGTCCTGGTACCCTTGCTTTTCAGTTTATTCATTAACAACTTCAAAGATGTGCTTGACATACATATCGTCGAACATATACTCTATGCTGACGACCTGCAACCTACACACAGGTGACTTTGCGAAATCTTCGGGAGGGCAGTGTCGAAATGGGCCTCGGCAGCTGATCTGCGACTCAATGCCAGTAAGACACAGGCAAACATATTTGAATCTGATCGTAACATTAAGCATATCCAGAGCCTCGACTAGCAGGGCATTGCGGTGCAGGATGGCATATTCGTACTCTTTGTCGACGCAGTTACTAACTTAATCGGTGTGGTAATGGTCGGAGGACTTACATGGAAGCCGCAAATAGATGCGGTTAGCAGGAAGATAAACATGGCTCTCTATAGCCTGAAATTCTTCCGTTTATGCACCACTGAGGCACTTCGTAAGCAGTTGGCATGTGCATTGGTATTACCTCACCTAGATTACTGCTCATTGGTTTATATTGATGTGTCAGGCGATCTTCAGACACGACCGAAACGTTTACAAAATTTATGTGTGAGTTATATATGTGGCGTTAGGTGGGATGAGCATATCACCTCATACAGGAAGAGCCTGGGCTGGATAGATATGAGAGCGAGGAGAGAGTCTTTTATTGGGCTGCTGCTTTATAAAGCGGTTGTTATGCGGCAGCCAACGTATCTGACTGCTCTTTTCGAAATAAATCAGGCCAGGACTTCGGGTAGGGGGGGTATGATAGATTTATCAGTTCCGAGGTCGTGCACTGATAAGGGCCTATATTCTTTTAGGGCCCAGGGTGCATGCTTCTGGAACTTGTTCCCCTGCGGTATGAGGTATCTGTCATCACTATGTAAGTTTAAAACGACATTAGGTGGCAATCTCAAACAATTAAACGGTGACAAGATTCCACAGAAGTAAGTAGTCATAAGCCTGCGGCTTACGTCAAACTGCTTGGGACTGTATTCGTTCATTTCTGTGAAGTCATAATTTATTTTAAGTGTTAATTGTGAAGTGTGAGTGTAATTATTAGCGTAAATAATTGTAAGAATGAAGGAATAATGAAAGTGTATTTTATACTTGACGCGATAGATGTACGTGCAATATGAATTTGTGTGTGTATGTATTTGTTATCTATATATTTTTGTCTTATTAAACTGACGAAACGATATGTGATAGAACTGACTACATCATATTATGATAGATTATAAATTGACGACCTGTCATAGCGAACCAAAACTTTTAGAAATGCAATTAATGACTTATAATGTGATAAATAATTTTAATTAAATGTACATACAGTTGTACATTTTGTCATAGTGATGAATAAAAAATATATCTATCTATCTACCTATCACTTACTTACTTACTTACCAAGCACACGGTCGTGTGCTTCGCATCAGCTGCTCTCTCTCCCTTCAAATGCTTGCTATAGTACAGAATATTATAGAACATAGAAAATGTGTAGTTTTCACCCGGAGAGGCGTTGTGACGTTTTGGAAGAGAGTACAATAATAATTGCATGAGTAACAACTCCGTAACAACTCCCCTCTCCCAGACGCTTGGTAGCTGATCAAGCGATTCAGCTCTCCATAATCTCCGGCTATACGAGCGAGCTATGAGACAAAATAAAACGAAGATTATATAGGAAAATAACGATTGGTCAAAATTAAAATAGTAACTTATATAATCTTTGTAATAACAAGAAAATAATAAACAACGTCATTATGTGAAATTAATATATATGTACAAATACAAGTTTTCTTTCTAGGATATTGAAATATTACAAAAAATTAATGTATTAGAAGCATAATTGAATATATTTATTGTAATACCTCCTACTCTCTTTTTAATTTGTTCGGCGATCAGTGACCTGATCGGTCGGTACAGGATTTTATACAAGAGTAGAACAAAAACATAAGTTTTGCACGTAATTTAGGCGCCAGTGAACTACATGAAAACAGAATGAAAATTGGGATGAAATGTGGTCGTTCTGCAGCCGTGGGACAGCTGAGGCTGTCGCTCATCTTGGACTAGCGGCTCGGTGGTGGTATCTGTGTGATGATTATGAATAATAGGATGATTTATGCATGAAATGAGTAAATGTCGGATGGTGAATGAGTAATAATAATAAATTGAAAAGAGAAAGAAAAAAAATAATATTGAGTTACGCGAAAAATAAAGAACAAACATAGAAAAGAAAATGTTGTATATGCGGACGAGTGATGTATGAAAGGTGAAATGATATGGCATTATTCGATGCTCGTATCCAGCTGAGTGTTCGCTCGTTGCGCACGCATTTTTCGAGGTGACAAATTTACTTTACATTTTTACTCTTCGAGCACTTCGGTTGCTCGCGTGCGCGCTTGTGACAGTTTTCGCTCGCTGCAGGTTCTATATTTTGCGCTTGAGTGTCGATTGTTACAGTATATTCTTTGCTTCGCGCACGCGCAGGTTTTGTATTTTTGTTTACATTGATGCGCGGTTTTATCAGCTTACCTCGCTTTTTATTCGTTTTTAACGGTATCGCAGACATGATGGTCGGTCGCTTTTCGCTTTCGCTCGCTATTTCTCGCATTTCTTGAGGCAGCTCTTCGAACGTCGGGGTCTGGAGCTCTTCTTCTCTTTAGGATAGGACCAGCAGCTCACTGTGGTCCGCGTAGTACGGTGCGAGGTCGGCCACACTAGCATCCCCGTGAAATTGTCCGTTTTCATCTGTCAATTCGTAGATATTTAGACTCGCTTGTCCAGTTATTGCCCAGAACGGACCAGTGAATTTCGGTGCAAACGTTTTCGTTATGCCTTCTGCGGCCGAGCATTGCACCTGGTTTTGTTTCTACACTTTCTGTCCGATGGAGTACTGCACGTCGCGGTGCGTAGCGTTATAGTACTTTGCATGGCGGGCTGTAGCTACCTTTCCGTTGTCGCACGCGTCATTTTGTAGCTCGCCGAGATGTTCCATCTGCCCTTACCACTCAGTCACAGCCTTGTGCTCGGCACTTCGTCCGCTTAAGCATCTTCTCTCCGACGCCGTGACTTTGAGTCATTTGGCTGTCAACCGTAATTTATCATAGCCGGTGTGGTTTTTAAGGACTCTTGCTTTGACGTATATATGTACATCCCATGTGTTATGATTTTCCGCGATAAATGGAATGATCATGGTTTTCATTGTCCGATTAATGCGTTCGACCGTATTTGACTGTGGATGGTAGGGCGGCAGTGTCGTATGATGCACGTTTCTGTCACTCAAGAATTTTTCCATCGCGTGGTTTTTAAACTGGGTCTCGTTGTCTAATAAAAAAAACTATTGGAGTGCCGAACCTGAAAAACATGCGCTCGTTCAAGTGCTTTATGATAGTTACTGCATTCGCTTTTCTGATAGGAATGCACTTTATCCAGCGAGTGAACATCTCTTGGAAGATGAGCAGATACTCATGTCTTCGTACGGTTTTTGGTTGTCGGTCCATTACGTCGCCGGCTACGATCTCCCATGGGCGTGAAAAGCTTCGAATACCTATGAGGCTGGCGGGCAGGAGCTGCAGAGGCTGGCGGGCAGGAGCTGCAGAGGCTCGCACTGTTGGCAGATCGTGCAGTGTTGCACGTATTTTCCTGCATTTTTATGCATCGTCAGCCAGTAGTACATGAGCTTTAGACGTTGGTACATTTTATGGCGGCCGAGGTGGCCCGCCGTTGGCTCGTCATGATATTCGTAAAGTGTCTGCTGCCTCTGCTCCCGCGGAAGTATTAACTTCCACTTATCATCGACCACAAAAATATCATCGAGGAAATGGTCTGGCCGATAAGAATAAAGCCGACTGCCTACTACTTCCCACTATCGAAAATCGAGGGGCTTCTCTCTTACTTGAGTTCTCTTTTGAATGTACCAAGCATTGCTCGTCGGCTCGTCGAACTGAATGCAGGCTAGGGCTTCGCTCTCGTCTTCGTGCATACACGAGAGCGCGCCAAGCACGTCATTCAGCTTTCCTTTGCGGTGTTCCATGGAATATTCGTAGCCTTGAAACGGAAAACCCCAGCTCGCGAGGCGTGACGTGGCGTTCCGCAAATTGTGCAGCCACTGTAAGTTGATAAGATCGGTCACAACTTTAAAGTGGTATCCGTCCACGTTCGGACAAAATTTGCGGGTTGCCCAAATCTCTGCTAGGCATTCGCGCTCCGTGGCCGAGTAATTACGTTCGGCCGAGGTCGAAGTTCTACTCGCGAAGGATAGAACCGTTTCCTTACCCTCGATCAACTGCATAAGCACAAGCTCGAGCCCTCTGTTTGAGGCGTCGGTTTCTATGCAGTATTGTTGATCGAAGTACGGCCGATGTAAAACAGGGGCCGAGGCGAGGAGCATTTTTATCTACTCAATCGAGCTTTGCTGCTCTTCGCCCCATACGTATTTCCTCCCTTTCCTCATCAGATGATTCGGAGGTTCAGCTAATGTAGGAAAGTTCACGAGGAATGTACGGTACCACGACGCCATACTCAAAATCTTCGCAGTTATTTGAGTGTTTTTGGCACCGGGAACTCCATAATCGACTCGATTTGGTCTGGGTCCAGACGAAATCCGTCACGGTTTACGAGCACTCCAAGGTACTTCACCTCCTCTCGGCAAAACACGCTTTTCTCCCGATTGATGGTGAGACAGGCTCGTTTAATTCTTTCGAGCACTAATTCGAGCATTCACATATGCTCCTCGAAAGTCTCGGTGCAGATGATTATGTCATCCATATAGCAGTAGCAATACGGTTCAAGGTCAGGAGTTATTACAGAGTCGAGCAATCCCTGGAAACATGCCGGCGCGTCCGATAAATGATACAGAAGACGTTTCCAGTGGAATAACCCCAAGCCCGGCACAGTAAATCCTGTAATCGGCCGATACTCCTCTTTGACCTTTATTTGGTGATACGCGCTACTCAGATCGATCGTAGAGATGTATCTCGCACGTTGGATTTTACTCAAGATCTTATTGATATATGGGAGGGGGTAAGCGATCGTACTTGCCACAGTATTTACATTATGGTAATCAATGCAAAAGCCGTGAGTGCCATTCGCTCTCTTAGTCATAACTGAGTCATCACCATCTTCTAGGATTAAGCTTACTTGAGCGTGCATCTCCTCTTCTATCCATTTGGAAACTGGATAGAATTTTTGTTTCATCGACCGACAGGTGTCCACGTGTAGGTCATACTCTTCCAGATTCGTGAAACCAAAGGACCCTTCGTCGTCTGCTATTACTCTATCGAGTAATTCTTCGAGCATTTTCCGCTCGCCAATATCGATATCAACCAAGCCGATTGATTCGAGGGCATGGCCGTTCTGTACAGGGGTCATGACCACCTCGAGTTTTATCATCTCGTCCGAGTCAGCGATAGTCACTCTGTCTTCTCGCGGGTTTAACCGCGCATCACATGCACGTACGAAATCCGGATCCAACTAATCAGGACTGTAAGATATTTTTTTACTCCCGCTACCTCGAAAGGTACCTCGATTTTTCCAGTAATGGGCGATAGGCTGCCGTTGGCTACCCGCGCGCTTTTCTCACTAACAGGTGTCACTGGGATTCCACATCCGCTTCCAATTTGTAAACCAACCGTTCCAATAAACGTATGTGTTGCTTCTGGCTCGTATAGTGCTCGAATTCGGAACCCGCCGATTCCAACCTGCAGCCACCAGCTTCCTTTTCTGGCTCGTCCAGTAGCAGCAACATAGCCGTTTCGTATGCCTCTCCGAACATACGCATGTATTTTTCTTTTTCTAGAACGGTCTGTTCATATGACGCTGCTACCTCCCGGGGTACTCTGTATGTTGAGTCGATCTCGAGGGTTAACAGCGCTGCTAGTTCGTCAATTGGCACAGTGTGGGCATGCGAGTGTAGTTGTGCACTGGGCGGCGTGTGCGCGCCTGTGGGTGAGCTTGTAGTAGCCGTCATCACTGTCGTGCGCGTGTGCGTACAGTGCGAGGTAGGCACAAATGGTCGTGCTTCCGCATTACTTGCGTCAGCTATGTGATGCACGAATATATCGGTCAGCGGCTGTCATACGTTCGGCCTTATTAACACTGAGGCATCTATAAGACTGCTTTGGCATGGCATGAAGGCCATATTTTCTGCTTCGTTATTCAAGAAATCGCCGCTCGACTGTTCTAAAGAATTTAGTTCAGCTTTTCATACGCCGTCTGAATTGATTAGCGCACCGAGCATAATGCTATTCAGGAACTTCGGGGTGAATTAGGCTAAGTAGTCTGATCGGAGGGCAGCTCTGTGGCTTATCAATTCCCAATGGTTGATTCGACGTAATTGCCAGCGAGGCAGTGATACAGTCTGCACTCTCGCTCGTGCGTTCCATCGATCATACGTAATTCGAGAGATGAGCGCTCTCGTTCTTTCATCTGTACCTATGTACAAAGTCACAAGAGTAAATACATCCTCCGGCAGGATGCCTAAGCTACTCTCGGAGGAGATACACATTTTGGTTAATAAGTTCTCGAACGAGGCTCAGAACTCGCAGTGAGCGCTCAGTTATTATAAGGAACAGCAATTCGTAATTATGTTTTTAAATTTTATTGTTTGTTAAAATTCAGGGAAGAAAAAATAATTAGTATGTTCAAATAACTATTTTCAACTATTATATCGAAAGTCTAAAATAAGTTAATTGTTTACAAAATACTGTTGCTGTTTCTTTTTGTATTAGACATAACGCAGTTATGGAGAGGCGTTGTGACGTTTTGGAAAAGAGTACAATAATAATTGCATGAGCGACAAAACCGTCACACAGTTAAAATGAGTTTGAATAAACTATTTTGAATAATTAACTCGAATAATTACACTTTATGAACATTTTTAGGGTAAAAAAAATAAAAGAAAAAATAAAATTAAAAAAATTAAAAATAATTAAAAAATAAATAAATTAAATTAAAAAAACTTTTCACCCCAGTATTAAATAGAATAAATAATTCCATATTGGAACCTTTTTTGAAGTTTGAGGAAGCTAAGTGGCAATGAATTGTGCAGCGGTTTTTTTAAAGTTTTTCTTTATTATTTCAGCGTTATTTAAAATTCTTTTTGTTATTTGTGTTACATTATGAATGTAGCTGAAACTCGCAGAAAATATTCCTAAAAGGATTATTTAAAGAAGTTTTTTTCATGAATTGTGTATATACAAATTTTTGCCGATTATATATGTATACAAAAACATGGTATTTTTTTTCTTTGTCTAATTCTGGTTCCGCTTTTTTAAAGTATTTCATTATTATTGTATCGTGGGTAAAATTTTATGTTGCATTTTGTGTTTCATTTTGTTCTTTTTGATAATCATTTTTTTCTTACAGAATAAAATTGTTCTTCTAGCCTATTTTAATGTTTTCAATACGTTTTTAATGTTATCTAATTGTGATTTCTAAAGTATTTCTTTCAATTTTTCTCCATGACTTCTTTTTATTTCAACATGGTTAAAATTTTTTATTGTTTTTGTCTTTTATTTAGTTCGTTTTTGTGGTCATTCATTTTCTACGTAAAAGAGCATATTCAGTTATCATAGATTTTTAATACATTCTTTTATGTACTTTAAGCATTTCAAATATCTGAAAAATTACGAAAATCGAAAAAGTCTACCGTCAATTATAGATATAAAATAAACATTATATGTATTTCATATCTTGCACTACAGATAATAATGTTAATAATCAATCATAACAATTAATAATAAACATAATATTATGTTTTTAATATGCTTTTCATGTTTATTTATCATTTTATATCTGGCCTTGTACGAAAATCGGAAATATTTAACGTGCATTAAAGACATAAAATAAATGTAAAATGTATTTTATTTCTTGCATTGGAGGTAAAGATAATCATAATAAATCATGAAAATAAATATTTAACATAATATTAAGGAGCTAGTATAGTTTCTCACTTTCAAAAAATCGATTTTTTTTGCCTAATTCGATAGTATACTATTCGGAGAACAAGTTTCCAAAGTTCTAAAATCGTATCATAAATATTTTTGAAATGGGAGGGGATTTAGTCGGAGCTGACCGTCGACGCACGGCGACGGGGCGGAGCGCCGTGCAGCTGTGCTCATTGTTGTGCTCCGAGGGCATCATAAATCGAGTCCCCATTGTACAGCGGGTCAGGCAACTACCTGGATGGCGTACCAAACAAGTAATTTAAGCTATACATACATTCGAAACCGTTACAAGAAGACGCAGGTAGAGAAATCATACGAACGCCGGCGCGCACGAAACGTCCGCTTCAGTTCAGTTTGAGCAGAGGTCTAGAGCGCATCGCAGCTAAGTAAAGTGAAAATGAGTGAGCAAAGTCCTTACGACAATCAAAAAGGCACGAAAGAGGACCAAGTGCGCAGATCTTCGAGTAGGAAGAGAACTTTCCAGGGGAATCGGCACACACTGGAGCAGTCAACGGCGAATACAAGTGCTACAGCTGAAAAATTGGCGCGTAATGATGACGATGAGATTATTATTGATAATACTCACGGCTATCGTATCATTGAATTTTTCTCCATCTTTACTGTAATTAGCAACATAGTACTTTGCAAAAATTGCAATTGGTTTTAAAATTGCTGTCTCGTGTCAGTGTGGCGTTTCTTGCATCGAATCTGGTCCGAGGAGTGGAAAAGCCTATGATATTAATCGACGTACAGTGCTTGTGATGCGGCTTTTATGGATTGGAAGAGAAGGTCTGAGTCTTTTTTGTGGTTTGATGGATATTGCAAAAACATTTCATATTAATACCTTTGAAGGCTGCTTTAAAAATATTTGGATAGCTGCAGAGGTTGTGTATAAATCTTGCACTAAAAATGCTGTGAAAGAAGAAAAAGAAAAAACGCTTTAAGAAGAAGGTGCCGATACGAATTTAACAGTTTCCGGAGATGGTACGTGGAAAAAACGGGGACTCTCGCAGGAAAATATAGCAAGAAAATCATCGATACATCAGTGAAATCAAGTTATTGTAAAGCGTGTGAGTACTGGACAAAAAAACAAGAGGAAGATCCAGAAGCATATGAAGAATGGCTCTCAAGCGATCATGATTGCCTATCTAATCACGCCGGATCGGCTGCGAAAGTGGAAGTCGACGGCATAAAAGAAATGTTCGGCCGCTCGCTCGAAATGTATAATGTGAAGTATACACGCTACATCGGTGACGGAGACAGTGCTACTTTTAAAGGTATTTTAAATATGAATCCTTATGATACTCCCGATGAAAAGCTAGAATGCTATCTACACGTCAACAAAAGAATGGGTACACGATGCCGAAATGAAAAAAAAAAGTGAAAGGTTTAGGAGGAAGGAGTAAAGATACAGTAAAATTAACTGACAAAATCATAAATAAACTCCATAAATATTATGGTTTAGCGATAATAAGACATCAAGATAATGTAGAGGAAATGCATAAGGAAATTTGGGCTACTTATTTTCATATGGGCTCGACTGACAAGAATTCACATCAAAACTGCCCGGTCGGCGCGGATAGCTGGTGCACGTATCGCCAAGCGGAAGCTGAAGGACTCAATATGAGAAAATTCAAGCACGATTATCTGCCATTAGATCCACAAGTTTTAAAAGTTTTGCATCCAATTTATACGGATTTGTCAACAATGGAATTGCTAAACAAATGCAAAGGGAGCAACACACAAAATAATAATGAAAGTTATAACGGCTTGCTATGGCACTTTGCTCCGAAACATCTTCAGAGCGGCCTAAAAACCATACAATTGGCCAATTTTTTTGCAACGGGGATCTTTAATGATAGCATGAAGTCCATATTAAGAATATTTCGCACTATAGGCATAACTGTTGGTCGCTACGCACTAGAATACGCCAACAGTCGCGACATGGCACGTATACAGCTGGCCGAAAAAAGGCACGAGAAGACTTCAAAGGAGGCTCGGACATCTCGTAAGAAGGCTGCAGCTGATGAACAGGACTTTTTCGAGCAAGAGGGAGGCGAATTGTATGGCCCTGGAATCTCAGAATAACTATAAGTATGAAAAATTAAATTTTATAACCGAAAAATCAGGTGTCAAAACTTTAAACGTGTTTTTCTCAAAACTGCATTTTCAAAAACGGCTGCAGCTCTAGCTCAAAGAAAAATTAACGAATCGATTTAAAATTTTGCACGAATATTCGTAACATGTTTTTACATACGATGAATTAGGATCTTTTTAATATTTAAGAAAATACAAATTTGCCGAGCAAAAAACAAGCGTTTTTTTGTGAATTTTTTTTTTCAAAACGCTGCCATTGTTTATTTTTTAATATTTTCAAAACATCCTAGTTCATGGTATGGGGAAAGTCATTTAGTTTAATGTGAAATAAAAAATTTTCAGATACTGGCATTCTGCGGACCTCTACAACTGCAGCCGTTTTACAACTTCATTTTTGAATAACTCGACGCCGATGCGTATAACTCAGCATACAGTCGATATTTTTTCATGAAATTTTGTGTATTAACTTGTCAATAGTATCTGAGTATATCCTCAAAATATTAAAATATTTTCCGCATGGTTTTTTTTTATGAGTCCCGAAAAATCACCTCCATTTTCCGCCCGAGAAATTAGTCTAGCCCCTTAAGTTTTTAATATGCTTTATATGTTTATTTATTATTTCGTATATCTGAGTATGTTTAAAAATTGGAAAGATTGTACGTGAATTCATAACATAAAATAGATGTAAAATGTACTTTATTTCTTGGATTAAAGATAATATAATGATAATACTAAATCTAACTAATCAACAGTAAGCGTAATACATACATTTCACTTCCCCATAAGTATATAGCTTCTAGCAAATGTATATCAATTTGATGTATAATCCTGCCAAAAGACCAATAATTAAATTATTTAATTATTTTATATTTCTTTATATATATATATACGAGGTCTGTCCTAAAAGTATCCGACCTACATTCATATCTTCGCGCGGAGAGACTCAGGCGACCTCTGGAGGGTACGAACGTCACCAGCAACTCCTAACCTTCTCGTCAGTAGCCTGAGATACCGATGAAACGCCTTAGTTCCCGCGCAGCGTGTATTTGTTTACAAGGACTTTTTTGCGTTCGTCGCAATTTGCTTATTGCTAAAAATGGCAGAACGAACCAAACAGCGAATTTGCATAAAATTTTGCTTTAATCTCGGTAAAAGTTGTACGGAAACTATTGAAACGTTGCAGAAGGCCTTTAAAGATGAGTGTATGGGCAAAACACAAATAAAAGAGTGGTATAGGCGGTTCAAAAGTGGCCGCACATCTGTTGACGGTGATCCTCGTTCTGGTCGACCTTCGACTGGAACATCGTTGGATAATATCGAGCGTATGCGTGTCGCAGTTGAACAAGAGCGTCGTTTGACTGTGAGAGA
The DNA here is from genome assembly GCA_949152435.1 of Gastracanthus pulcherrimus. Classification (NCBI taxonomy): domain Eukaryota; kingdom Metazoa; phylum Arthropoda; class Insecta; order Hymenoptera; family Pteromalidae; genus Gastracanthus; species Gastracanthus pulcherrimus. The sequence continues at coordinate 85,583,686 of OX424575.1, forward strand.
ACTGGAAGATGAACTTGGAATACCAAAAAGTACTGTTTGGAGAATTTTAACCGAGAATTTGGGAAACCGGTGACTGGCTTCTTCATCACGACAATGCTCCAGCGCACGCATCAAACCTTGTGCAGCAGTATTTATTGAAACACAGTGTTGCGCAGCTCCGCCAGCCTCCATACAGTCCCGATATAGCTGCGACTTTTGGCTGTTTCCTCGATTGAAAATGCCGCTTAAAGGACATCGATTCGACAATAAACAGACTGTTGAAACTAATGCGACGAATGCACGAAAAGCGATTCCGAAGTCTGACTTTCAAGAGTGCTTTAATAAGTGGAAACATCGATATGAGCGTCTTGTTCAATCAAATGGGGACTACTTTGAAGGATGCCACCCCACGGATGACGAAGAATAAATCAAGCGTCCAGAAATCGAGGTAGGTCGGATACTTTTGGGACAGACCTCGTATATATATATATATATATATATATATATATATATATATATATATATATATATATATATATATACCCGCTGAGTATTTTTGAAGTACTTTTTGAGGTTAGCGACAAAGTTTGGGCTTGTTTAGCCCGACAAGCCCAAAATTTGTCGCTAACCTCAAAAAGTACTTCAAAAATACTCAGCGGGCATGATGACGGCCAGATGAAGAATCGTGACCAATATTTATACGTGTTTGGGGTCACTGATTTCAAATCCGAAGTCCGTTTAGTTTTATCAGCTAAAAATTTGTTTGTAATGGAGTAAGTCGTAGTATTGAATAGAGATGAAATCTTCTCTATTGACCATTTTGATGGCAGTATGGTTAGAATAGCTATCCTGTCGGGATCGTGCTCTGACAACGATGAAAATTGTTCTCTTAAACCTTCGATGATTTCATGGAGGTTTTCCTCAGCATTTGAAGAAGTCGAACTGTCAAGATCTAATTGCACATTCTTCTCTAGGCTATCTTTATTTGCACTGTTAGATACAGAACTATTGTTCAAATTGTTGGAATTGTGGTTCACGTCTTCATTATGAGTATCATTACTAGTATATGATATTTTCCTACATCCACTGCAAATCATATTCTCTGTAGAAGCAAGCCCGAAATGTCTGCAAAGCCTAGTTGATAGTGGTCGTAATGATTTGCCTATGTGAGCTACCAATTTGATCGGATTGCAACAGCGATCTGTTCGAAAAGACTTCTTCCTTTTTAAAGTCATGATCATGGAATGCTAGCTCAAAGTCAATGCAAATACTGTGTTTATATGCGTGTGAGAACTATACGTCTATATGTACGAGTGCGTATTTATAGCCTTCAAAATAATCCTTGGTAAAATTTTACGATCATCAATGCTATATTGATTATATTTATAATCAACGTAAAATTTTACCAAGGATTATTTTGAAGGCTATAAATACGTACTCGTACATATAAACGTATAGTTCTCACACGCATATAAACACAGTATTTGCATTGACTTTGAGCTAGCTTTCCATGATCATGGAAAGATATAAATATAATCAATATAGCATTGATGATCGTAAAATTTTACCAAGGATTATTTTGAAGGCTATAAATACGCACTCGTACATATAGACGTATAGTTCTCACACGCATATAAACACAGTATTTGCATTGACTTTGAGCTAGCTTTCCATGATCATGACTTTAAGAAGGAAGAAGTCTTTTCGAACAGATCGCTGTTGCAATCCGATCAAATTGGTAGCTCACATAGGCAAATCATTACGACCACTATCAACTAGGCTTTGCAGACATTTCGGGCTTACTTCTACAGAGAATATGATTTGCAGTGGATGTAGGAAAATATCATCCGTTAGCCCGCCACTAAAACGTAATCTCTAACACGGAAAATATGACAACCCAAAATGCAAGCAAACCACGAAGCAGTAAAAAACTCTACCAGCCGCTTCTTTTGAAAGATTTCTTGACAATTTACCAATTATCACTGCTTGACTGATTATATTTTTTCGTCAACCCACTCAAACGTGATTTCTGTCTGTCGTATACTGTTCATCTGACGAATAGGACAACCATGATTACATCGAACACAACTACTAAAAATTTTATTTAACTTCTTGGTCATCGGTTAAAATCATTAAAACCTCAAGATTATATTAACGAACAACAATCAGAATATTTCAAGCAATTAAAGGTAAGCTTAAAGCTTAGAGGAATATTTGTGCCACCAGATTATTTAGAAAATGTTGTCCTTATGACTCACCGCTGATGAGTCATAAGTATTGACCATGAACCTGCCCATTTGAGCGTTTGTCAGGTATTTTTTGAGGTTAAAAACAAATTTTTAGCTGTTGAAACTAAACGGACTTCGGATTTGAAATCAGTGACCCCAAAAACGTATAAATATATGGTCACGATTCTTCATCTGGCCGTCATCATGCCCGCTGAGCATTTTTGAAGTACTTTTTGAGGTTAGCGACAAATTTTGGGCTTGTCGGGCTAAACGGACCTTAGACTTAAAATCAGCGATCTCGAAAACGTATAAATATATGGTCACGATTCTTCATCTGGCCGTCATCATGCCCGCTGAGCATTTTTGAAGTACTTTTTGAGGTTAGCGACAAATTTTGGACTTGTCGGGCTAAACGGACCTTAGACTTAAAATCAGCGATCTCGAAAACGTATAAATTTATGGTCACGATCCTTAATCTGGCCGTAATCATGACTATTTGAGCGTTTTTGAAAAATATTTTGAGGCTAGGGGCAAATTTTGGACTGAGCGAGCTGAACGGGCCTTGGATTTGAAATACGCGACCCTTGAAACGAACAAATGCATCGTCACGAACCTTTATCTAGCCATAATCGTGCCTGTTTGAGCGTTTTTGAGGTATTTTTTGAAGTTAGAGCAAATCCTGGAGTGATAAGGTTAAACGGTCAGTCGATTCGGATTCAGCGTATCCGAAAACATATAAAATGACCTTTACTCACAATTTTCGTGTTTTATCTATATTTTTATGAACGATAAATCGGAAAATTTTCGGAAAACTGGTCAGAAAATCGGGTTTTTGGGACCGCCATTTTGAAAATTTTGAAAAGCGCCACATAGCTATTGATTCTACATAAAAAACCCTAAATTTTGACCCTATACAAGTTTTTCTAAGTCTTTACCATTTTTGGGCAGAGCCGTGTGCGTTTTGGCATGGATTGACATGGATACATATATATGTATGTATATATATATATATATATATATATATATATATATATATATATATATATATATATATATATATATATATATACACATATATATGTACTTATAAAGCGCGTTTTCCGAATTCAAATAATAAGAGGCATCTTTTGAAAATCATATAATATTTATATAAAATCAAAGGGTATAGTAAGTCGATTTTTTTTTCAAGAATTGAAAATTTTTACTGGAATGTGTGTATTGACTTCTGTATTTTAAATAATTATTCGAAGAAAAATAGGTTTTAAGAAAATGATCCACATAGTATGCACTTAAAATTTGTGTAAACATTGGCTGGTTCAAATTTCGTAAAATTCGGTTGTTATTTGTAACCAAAATACAGTTTGGAATATTTTTTATGATAAACAGTGCGACTCCTTTATAATCAAGATATTGATTTTTAGCAAAATGAGCAATAATTTAAGCAATAATGCTGACGAAGTGCAAATCGACGTATATCATAAATTGCCGATATTTTTTGTTTGAATTTGCAAACACAAAGGTTGTTGTATAGTCACTTATTTATATCAGATAAACAAATTAAATAAAAAGTTAATTAATACGCAGTGAAATACTCTTTTTTAGAATGCCTTAATATTGTTTCTGAGATTCAATTACTGATTTATTATCTTTTTTGTATATAATATTCTTTAGTTTTAATTCCTAATCTACACAGTCTTAGTCGACATTACGGAGGCCAGTGACGTGGATTTTTGGAAATATAAATTACACAATTTTTCTTCTTTATTATGATACTATACTAAAATGCTCTTTAATAAAAAGTTTAAAAATATGACGATCACTATAATAGTCCATAAACACATATTTTATATAATTAAAAAATCGTTATTTTTATATTTTATTTTATTAATTTATATTACTTAGTTTAGTTTTAATTTTTTTTAACAACCACTTTTAAATTAATATTTAAAAATGTAATAATTAAGTTAATTTTCGTGTTGCAGTATCGGGATTTATAATTTAAAAAAATATAGGTTCCTTAAACTAAAAGGTTTGAAAATGTTGCAACTTAAAATTATGATATATATGTATATAATCATAGATAATTCAATTGATGGTCAAGTAAATGTTATACTATAAAACTAATATATAAATTCATACATCAAGATTCACGAATCATCTTACTAAATAGTTATTTTATTTTCAAACAAAAAATAATAAAATTAAACTAAATAACTCTTAGATTCACTCTCAGACCCCCACAGGCGTGCAACTAAGCACTCGAACCAATGATTTCACGTATTGATTCAAAGTATATAATAGCTTATCATCATCTTTTATATTTAAACAAGCTTTCAAGTTTAACATCTTTATCCATAGACTGGTTTGGAGTACTGTATTGAATATTACTATATAATTTGTTGTTATTAGACAATATTTATATTCTAGTATACTAATAATATCCCAATAATAATATTGCATACAAAGATTTTATCATTATTCTGCTATTTTAATTTTAACTTATATGAGCGAGCGTGAGCGAGCAAGTGATGTAACTAGTATTACAGTAATATTCGTGCAAGTTTACAGGATGACAGTTCTCAATGCATCTTAGATTAATACCCCCGAAATATTTCTACTATATCGGATGGTGATAAATAAAGTTGAATTTATTTAAATAATAATATTTATTTAAATAATCATAGGATAACATTTTAATTGTATCGTTTTATTTTGTCAGAAACCTTGATTTTTTGTAAAACTATTTTAATAATGTAGTAAATTAAGGTTTAGGCTCAAACAAATCGAGACTAACCAATTATTGTTATTATACATTATTTGAAAATCAATTTTCTCAAAATTGCCGCTAAATGGCACTTTGGCGTTTTGTTAGATTCGTCTTCAGTTAATATATATATATATGGACGGTTCAACCATTGCGATAATGTACGTTATCTGGAAGCTGCTGCGTATGAATGATTATTGACATTATATATACTATCAATAAAATGATAATAATATTGTTGGAATGTCACTGAAATATTACTCAGAATTCCCATCATTAAATGTGAAATGACTATAATATTCCAACAATAGATCTACAATATTTCCCACTAATGCCGCAATCACGACAAAAACTATAATAATATAGTTGTGATGTTACTTAAATTTTGCCTGCTTGTCACCAAAATATGTGATAAAAACGACGCGGGCATTAAATGATGTTACAATATCACTAGAATATTATTGCTATACATCCCAGAAATATTTAACCGTCTGGCGTACTATCCCGAGATATCTCGTACAAACGAGGTTTTTACCGTAGCCAGGAGGACGAGATATCTCATCCTGACATTCTTGGCCATGACTTTTGACTGGTATAGTTTTAGAATACCTACGACCACGCAAATTAAAGCTAACAAGATTCTCTTTATGATAACCTTGGTTTGAATTTCGATTCTTTACGCGACCCCGAAAGCATAAAGAGAAATGTCATCCAATTTCGGAACATGTAAAAAAAATATGCATTTGGGAGCTGAAAAGTCGGGTAAAACGCTTGTGCAGGGGGTTAATATTGCATCTGGTATTCGTGTGATATTGTTACAATAAAGAGTGCTACGTACGTAATCGATTTATAGAATTTTATAATGGAATTTCGCATTAAATAAATTATTGCAAAAATTAATTCAAGATTTCAAGCTTCGGAATAGCATTGAAAGACATAGTTCGAATAGTACTAATGCGTATTTTGTGAATATTAACATATATTTTATACATTTTAGTAAGCAGTGCTAAAAGAATTATATTCGATGTGCTAAAATAGCTATTTAAAAAAATGGATACATTCTTCTAATTCGCGTTATTTATTAAAAAATTGTCGCCAATTGCTTTAGTAGAATGCTTTCTCAACGAGCGATTCTAATAAATCGAGTTTGAGAAATTAATAATGGAAATTCGCATTAAATAAAGTAAGGCTAAAGTTAACTCATTAGACCCATGCGTTTAAGGATTGCCAATCTGAGATAATCTTAAAACTTAATTAAAATAATTTTTATCATATCTACACGAAAATTTCTTAGTGTAATTTTTTTGTTTATTATTCATTAAAAATCATTGACAGTATATTTTATTGTTGAGGTCTAGCAGAAAATAACATTATTTCTATATTTAATAAAGTTACCGATTTTCGAAAAATATGTATTGAAAATTCAATTTTATTTCTTCTACTAAAATAGTGTTCAGGTAATTGCTAGATACATACAAATTTTGTAAAATTTATATTTTGCTTTTTCTTTGCCAAAATAAAGTTATTCATTCAAAGGAATTTATGTGTACTTCATAAAAAATATATATTTTCAACATATTTAACGTATAATAATAAGAAATTTTTAAAAAATGTACTATTTATTATTCAATTAGCTCCAAAACTTAATCAGTTCTAAGTTGAACAATACCTCATACGTCTGCAAAATTTCAGCCCATAACATGCTTCCCTTGAAGAGCTATCGTTCCATAATCTTTTTGTCACATACATACATATATATATAGACAGACGTTCTTTAAAATCATGATTTTCTTACTCCGGAATCTTGAAAACACAAAAATTTATCAAGTCTTCGGTAAAAAAAATTCATCTTCATAAAGCTTAAGAATAGTTTTAAAAGACATAAATCGAAAGAAAATTATGAACACTTAATGAACTTACGCGTATCTTTTATATATCTTGAATACAAACTGCCAAAACGAATTATTTTTGATTTTCTAAAATAGCTAAATTTCGAAAATTCTTTAAATTATGCCAACACTTTTGGCTATTAAAGCCAAGATTATAGCGCCGCACATGCAGGCTTTAACATTATATTTATTCGAGCCTTTAAATGAAGTACGACACACGATATTAGAATTATAACATGAACACTTGAGATTTATTCAAATTAAAGTGCGAATGTGTTGAGAGCCAGCTTCGCGAACTCGCAGCTCAATGTTGCAAGTGTTCGATCGACACATAGAATTATTTATAAAAACTAAGACTAACTACAGTGAGAACGGCGGTACTGTGTGAAACGGTATGTGTTCGAGAGGGGAAGAAGTTAGTATTCAGGGACGCCAATTCTACAGAATATATGACGGTGAAATTCTAATGCTAATTGAAGACACGCGGCGCGATGCTCGACAAACGCACGCGACGCTAGATTCCCAATATATATATATATATATATATATATATATATATATATATATATATATATATATAGATAGATAGTGTTAAAAATGTTGCCGTGTTAGAGATCATGTTTGAGTGGCAGGCTAAAAGTAAATTATTTATTTTTATTACAATTAAAGTTAAAATTCTCTGAGTGAGTTCCAGCATGTCTACTATTAAGAATACACCAACATGTACCGATTCAATTAGATCAGACAGATGCAGCAATCCATTCAGTCATAATGGACACGTTGACATAGACTTACAACTGATTACTAAAAATATTCTCGATAAATTCCCGAATTTTCCATTATTTGGAAAAATTTGTTCCAAATGCAGAAAGGAATTCAATTTTACACAGTTTCATAATATTGAGAATGAGATTCAGCGCAGGACTTTGATAGTAATTGTGATCCTTCTCCTCCCAAAAGAAAATGCACATCCAGGGAAGATCAACTGGAAGAACTGTGAAATGGATTGAAGAATAAATTTACTTCTTTAGATAAGACTGATCCCTTAAGACTTGCTATTCTTACAACTTCTCCTGAATACTGGAGTGTTCGGCAACTAACTTCAGAATTTAACACTTCTGAAAAAATGGCCAGATCAGCTAAGGCGTTAAGACAACTAGAGAGTGTATTTGCAATGGCAACTTCGAACCATGGGAAAACGTTACCAGAAGATACTCTGACAAAAATAGAACAATTTTATGAAGATGATATTAATAGTAGACTGATGTCTCATAAAAATGATGCTATCAGTGTAAACATTGATGGAGAGAAACAAAAAGTACAAAAGCGGCTCTTATTATCTGATATAAAATCATTATATATGGAATTTAAAAAATTAAATCCGGAGAATCCTATTGGACATACTAAGATTTCACAACTCCGACCAAAGCGGTGTATCTTGGCAGGCGGAAAAGGTACACACACTGTGTGCGTTTGTACGATACACGAGAATTTTAAAAATATGTTTGGTGCTGCTAATATAAAAAGAAACACGAATGATTTAGATAAACCACTAACAGATTACAAGTACTGTTTTTCATTAGTAGTTTGTAAATAGCAGAAAGATGCATGTTATCTCAAAAAGTGCGAATTATGACGATGAGATTATTATTGATAATACTCACGGCTATCGTATCATTGAATTTTTCTCCATCTTTACTGTAATTAGCAACATAGTACTTTGCAAAAATTGCAATTGGTTTTAAAATTGCTGTCTCGTGTCAGTGTGGCGTTTCTTGCATCGAATCTGGTCCGAGGAGTGGAAAAGCCTATGATATTAATCGACGTACAGTGCTTGTGATGCGGCTTTTATGGATTGGAAGAGAAGGTCTGAGTCTTTTTTGTGGTTTGATGGATATTGCAAAAACATTTCATATTAATACCTTTGAAGGCTGCTTTAAAAATATTTGGATAGCTGCAGAGGTTGTGTATAAATCTTGCACTAAAAATGCTGTGAAAGAAGAAAAAGAAAAAACGCTTTAAGAAGAAGGTGCCGATACGAATTTAACAGTTTCCGGAGATGGTACGTGGAAAAAACGGGGACTCTCGCAGGAAAATATAGCAAGAAAATCATCGATACATCAGTGAAATCAAGTTATTGTAAAGCGTGTGAGTACTGGACAAAAAAACAAGAGGAAGATCCAGAAGCATATGAAGAATGGCTCTCAAGCGATCATGATTGCCTATCTAATCACGCCGGATCGGCTGCGAAAGTGGAAGTCGACGGCATAAAAGAAATGTTCGGCCGCTCGCTCGAAATGTATAATGTGAAGTATACACGCTACATCGGTGACGGAGACAGTGCTACTTTTAAAGGTATTTTAAATATGAATCCTTATGATACTCCCGATGAAAAGCTAGAATGCTATCTACACGTCAACAAAAGAATGGGTACACGATGCCGAAATGAAAAAAAAAAGTGAAAGGTTTAGGAGGAAGGAGTAAAGATACAGTAAAATTAACTGACAAAATCATAAATAAACTCCATAAATATTATGGTTTAGCGATAATAAGACATCAAGATAATGTAGAGGAAATGCATAAGGAAATTTGGGCTACTTATTTTCATATGGGCTCGACTGACAAGAATTCACATCAAAACTGCCCGGTCGGCGCGGATAGCTGGTGCACGTATCGCCAAGCGGAAGCTGAAGGACTCAATATGAGAAAATTCAAGCACGATTATCTGCCATTAGATCCACAAGTTTTAAAAGTTTTGCATCCAATTTATACGGATTTGTCAACAATGGAATTGCTAAACAAATGCAAAGGGAGCAACACACAAAATAATAATGAAAGTTATAACGGCTTGCTATGGCACTTTGCTCCGAAACATCTTCAGAGCGGCCTAAAAACCATACAATTGGCCAATTTTTTTGCAACGGGGATCTTTAATGATAGCATGAAGTCCATATTAAGAATATTTCGCACTATAGGCATAACTGTTGGTCGCTACGCACTAGAATACGCCAACAGTCGCGACATGGCACGTATACAGCTGGCCGAAAAAAGGCACGAGAAGACTTCAAAGGAGGCTCGGACATCTCGTAAGAAGGCTGCAGCTGATGAACAGGACTTTTTCGAGCAAGAGGGAGGCGAATTGTATGGCCCTGGAATCTCAGAATAACTATAAGTATGAAAAATTAAATTTTATAACCGAAAAATCAGGTGTCAAAACTTTAAACGTGTTTTTCTCAAAACTGCATTTTCAAAAACGGCTGCAGCTCTAGCTCAAAGAAAAATTAACGAATCGATTTAAAATTTTGCACGAATATTCGTAACATGTTTTTACATACGATGAATTAGGATCTTTTTAATATTTAAGAAAATACAAATTTGCCGAGCAAAAAACAAGCGTTTTTTTGTGAATTTTTTTTTTCAAAACGCTGCCATTGTTTATTTTTTAATATTTTCAAAACATCCTAGTTCATGGTATGGGGAAAGTCATTTAGTTTAATGTGAAATAAAAAATTTTCAGATACTGGCATTCTGCGGACCTCTACAACTGCAGCCGTTTTACAACTTCATTTTTGAATAACTCGACGCCGATGCGTATAACTCAGCATACAGTCGATATTTTTTCATGAAATTTTGTGTATTAACTTGTCAATAGTATCTGAGTATATCCTCAAAATATTAAAATATTTTCCGCATGGTTTTTTTTTATGAGTCCCGAAAAATCACCTCCATTTTCCGCCCGAGAAATTAGTCTAGCCCCTTAAGTTTTTAATATGCTTTATATGTTTATTTATTATTTCGTATATCTGAGTATGTTTAAAAATTGGAAAGATTGTACGTGAATTCATAACATAAAATAGATGTAAAATGTACTTTATTTCTTGGATTAAAGATAATATAATGATAATACTAAATCTAACTAATCAACAGTAAGCGTAATACATACATTTCACTTCCCCATAAGTATATAGCTTCTAGCAAATGTATATCAATTTGATGTATAATCCTGCCAAAAGACCAATAATTAAATTATTTAATTATTTTATATTTCTTTATATATATATATACGAGGTCTGTCCTAAAAGTATCCGACCTACATTCATATCTTCGCGCGGAGAGACTCAGGCGACCTCTGGAGGGTACGAACGTCACCAGCAACTCCTAACCTTCTCGTCAGTAGCCTGAGATACCGATGAAACGCCTTAGTTCCCGCGCAGCGTGTATTTGTTTACAAGGACTTTTTTGCGTTCGTCGCAATTTGCTTATTGCTAAAAATGGCAGAACGAACCAAACAGCGAATTTGCATAAAATTTTGCTTTAATCTCGGTAAAAGTTGTACGGAAACTATTGAAACGTTGCAGAAGGCCTTTAAAGATGAGTGTATGGGCAAAACACAAATAAAAGAGTGGTATAGGCGGTTCAAAAGTGGCCGCACATCTGTTGACGGTGATCCTCGTTCTGGTCGACCTTCGACTGGAACATCGTTGGATAATATCGAGCGTATGCGTGTCGCAGTTGAACAAGAGCGTCGTTTGACTGTGAGAGAACTGGAAGATGAACTTGGAATACCAAAAAGTACTGTTTGGAGAATTTTAACCGAGAATTTGGGAAACCGGTGACTGGCTTCTTCATCACGACAATGCTCCAGCGCACGCATCAAACCTTGTGCAGCAGTATTTATTGAAACACAGTGTTGCGCAGCTCCGCCAGCCTCCATACAGTCCCGATATAGCTGCGACTTTTGGCTGTTTCCTCGATTGAAAATGCCGCTTAAAGGACATCGATTCGACAATAAACAGACTGTTGAAACTAATGCGACGAATGCACGAAAAGCGATTCCGAAGTCTGACTTTCAAGAGTGCTTTAATAAGTGGAAACATCGATATGAGCGTCTTGTTCAATCAAATGGGGACTACTTTAAAGGATGCCACCCCACGGATGACGAAGAATAAATCAAGCGTCCAGAAATCGAGGTAGGTCGGATACTTTTGGGACAGACCTCGTATATATATATATATATATATATATATATATATATATATATATATATACCCGCTGAGTATTTTTGAAGTACTTTTTGAGGTTAGCGACAAAGTTTGGGCTTGTTTAGCCCGACAAGCCCAAAATTTGTCGCTAACCTCAAAAAGTACTTCAAAAATACTCAGCGGGCATGATGACGGCCAGATGAAGAATCGTGACCAATATTTATACGTGTTTGGGGTCACTGATTTCAAATCCGAAGTCCGTTTAGTTTTATCAGCTAAAAATTTGTTTGTAATGGAGTAAGTCGTAGTATTGAATAGAGATGAAATCTTCTCTATTGACCATTTTGATGGCAGTATGGTTAGAATAGCTATCCTGTCGGGATCGTGCTCTGACAACGATGAAAATTGTTCTCTTAAACCTTCGATGATTTCATGGAGGTTTTCCTCAGCATTTGAAGAAGTCGAACTGTCAAGATCTAATTGCACATTCTTCTCTAGGCTATCTTTATTTGCACTGTTAGATACAGAACTATTGTTCAAATTGTTGGAATTGTGGTTCACGTCTTCATTATGAGTATCATTACTAGTATATGATATTTTCCTACATCCACTGCAAATCATATTCTCTGTAGAAGCAAGCCCGAAATGTCTGCAAAGCCTAGTTGATAGTGGTCGTAATGATTTGCCTATGTGAGCTACCAATTTGATCGGATTGCAACAGCGATCTGTTCGAAAAGACTTCTTCCTTTTTAAAGTCATGATCATGGAATGCTAGCTCAAAGTCAATGCAAATACTGTGTTTATATGCGTGTGAGAACTATACGTCTATATGTACGAGTGCGTATTTATAGCCTTCAAAATAATCCTTGGTAAAATTTTACGATCATCAATGCTATATTGATTATATTTATAATCAACGTAAAATTTTACCAAGGATTATTTTGAAGGCTATAAATACGTACTCGTACATATAAACGTATAGTTCTCACACGCATATAAACACAGTATTTGCATTGACTTTGAGCTAGCTTTCCATGATCATGGAAAGATATAAATATAATCAATATAGCATTGATGATCGTAAAATTTTACCAAGGATTATTTTGAAGGCTATAAATACGCACTCGTACATATAGACGTATAGTTCTCACACGCATATAAACACAGTATTTGCATTGACTTTGAGCTAGCTTTCCATGATCATGACTTTAAGAAGGAAGAAGTCTTTTCGAACAGATCGCTGTTGCAATCCGATCAAATTGGTAGCTCACATAGGCAAATCATTACGACCACTATCAACTAGGCTTTGCAGACATTTCGGGCTTACTTCTACAGAGAATATGATTTGCAGTGGATGTAGGAAAATATCATCCGTTAGCCCGCCACTAAAACGTAATCTCTAACACGGAAAATATGACAACCCAAAATGCAAGCAAACCACGAAGCAGTAAAAAACTCTACCAGCCGCTTCTTTTGAAAGATTTCTTGACAATTTACCAATTATCACTGCTTGACTGATTATATTTTTTCGTCAACCCACTCAAACGTGATTTCTGTCTGTCGTATACTGTTCATCTGACGAATAGGACAACCATGATTACATCGAACACAACTACTAAAAATTTTATTTAACTTCTTGGTCATCGGTTAAAATCATTAAAACCTCAAGATTATATTAACGAACAACAATCAGAATATTTCAAGCAATTAAAGGTAAGCTTAAAGCTTAGAGGAATATTTGTGCCACCAGATTATTTAGAAAATGTTGTCCTTATGACTCACCGCTGATGAGTCATAAGTATTGACCATGAACCTGCCCATTTGAGCGTTTGTCAGGTATTTTTTGAGGTTAAAAACAAATTTTTAGCTGTTGAAACTAAACGGACTTCGGATTTGAAATCAGTGACCCCAAAAACGTATAAATATATGGTCACGATTCTTCATCTGGCCGTCATCATGCCCGCTGAGCATTTTTGAAGTACTTTTTGAGGTTAGCGACAAATTTTGGGCTTGTCGGGCTAAACGGACCTTAGACTTAAAATCAGCGATCTCGAAAACGTATAAATATATGGTCACGATTCTTCATCTGGCCGTCATCATGCCCGCTGAGCATTTTTGAAGTACTTTTTGAGGTTAGCGACAAATTTTGGACTTGTCGGGCTAAACGGACCTTAGACTTAAAATCAGCGATCTCGAAAACGTATAAATTTATGGTCACGATCCTTAATCTGGCCGTAATCATGACTATTTGAGCGTTTTTGAAAAATATTTTGAGGCTAGGGGCAAATTTTGGACTGAGCGAGCTGAACGGGCCTTGGATTTGAAATACGCGACCCTTGAAACGAACAAATGCATCGTCACGAACCTTTATCTAGCCATAATCGTGCCTGTTTGAGCGTTTTTGAGGTATTTTTTGAAGTTAGAGCAAATCCTGGAGTGATAAGGTTAAACGGTCAGTCGATTCGGATTCAGCGTATCCGAAAACATATAAAATGACCTTTACTCACAATTTTCGTGTTTTATCTATATTTTTATGAACGATAAATCGGAAAATTTTCGGAAAACTGGTCAGAAAATCGGGTTTTTGGGACCGCCATTTTGAAAATTTTGAAAAGCGCCACATAGCTATTGATTCTACATAAAAAACCCTAAATTTTGACCCTATACAAGTTTTTCTAAGTCTTTACCATTTTTGGGCAGAGCCGTGTGCGTTTTGGCATGGATTGACATGGATACATATATATGTATGTATATATATATATATATATATATATATATATATATATATATATATATATATATATATATATATATATATATATATATATATATATATATATATATATATATATACACATATATATGTACTTATAAAGCGCGTTTTCCGAATTCAAATAATAAGAGGCATCTTTTGAAAATCATATAATATTTATATAAAATCAAAGGGTATAGTAAGTCGATTTTTTTTTCAAGAATTGAAAATTTTTACTGGAATGTGTGTATTGACTTCTGTATTTTAAATAATTATTCGAAGAAAAATAGGTTTTAAGAAAATGATCCACATAGTATGCACTTAAAATTTGTGTAAACATTGGCTGGTTCAAATTTCGTAAAATTCGGTTGTTATTTGTAACCAAAATACAGTTTGGAATATTTTTTATGATAAACAGTGCGACTCCTTTATAATCAAGATATTGATTTTTAGCAAAATGAGCAATAATTTAAGCAATAATGCTGACGAAGTGCAAATCGACGTATATCATAAATTGCCGATATTTTTTGTTTGAATTTGCAAACACAAAGGTTGTTGTATAGTCACTTATTTATATCAGATAAACAAATTAAATAAAAAGTTAATTAATACGCAGTGAAATACTCTTTTTTAGAATGCCTTAATATTGTTTCTGAGATTCAATTACTGATTTATTATCTTTTTTGTATATAATATTCTTTAGTTTTAATTCCTAATCTACACAGTCTTAGTCGACATTACGGAGGCCAGTGACGTGGATTTTTGGAAATATAAATTACACAATTTTTCTTCTTTATTATGATACTATACTAAAATGCTCTTTAATAAAAAGTTTAAAAATATGACGATCACTATAATAGTCCATAAACACATATTTTATATAATTAAAAAATCGTTATTTTTATATTTTATTTTATTAATTTATATTACTTAGTTTAGTTTTAATTTTTTTTAACAACCACTTTTAAATTAATATTTAAAAATGTAATAATTAAGTTAATTTTCGTGTTGCAGTATCGGGATTTATAATTTAAAAAAATATAGGTTCCTTAAACTAAAAGGTTTGAAAATGTTGCAACTTAAAATTATGATATATATGTATATAATCATAGATAATTCAATTGATGGTCAAGTAAATGTTATACTATAAAACTAATATATAAATTCATACATCAAGATTCACGAATCATCTTACTAAATAGTTATTTTATTTTCAAACAAAAAATAATAAAATTAAACTAAATAACTCTTAGATTCACTCTCAGACCCCCACAGGCGTGCAACTAAGCACTCGAACCAATGATTTCACGTATTGATTCAAAGTATATAATAGCTTATCATCATCTTTTATATTTAAACAAGCTTTCAAGTTTAACATCTTTATCCATAGACTGGTTTGGAGTACTGTATTGAATATTACTATATAATTTGTTGTTATTAGACAATATTTATATTCTAGTATACTAATAATATCCCAATAATAATATTGCATACAAAGATTTTATCATTATTCTGCTATTTTAATTTTAACTTATATGAGCGAGCGTGAGCGAGCAAGTGATGTAACTAGTATTACAGTAATATTCGTGCAAGTTTACAGGATGACAGTTCTCAATGCATCTTAGATTAATACCCCCGAAATATTTCTACTATATCGGATGGTGATAAATAAAGTTGAATTTATTTAAATAATAATATTTATTTAAATAATCATAGGATAACATTTTAATTGTATCGTTTTATTTTGTCAGAAACCTTGATTTTTTGTAAAACTATTTTAATAATGTAGTAAATTAAGGTTTAGGCTCAAACAAATCGAGACTAACCAATTATTGTTATTATACATTATTTGAAAATCAATTTTCTCAAAATTGCCGCTAAATGGCACTTTGGCGTTTTGTTAGATTCGTCTTCAGTTAATATATATATATATGGACGGTTCAACCATTGCGATAATGTACGTTATCTGGAAGCTGCTGCGTATGAATGATTATTGACATTATATATACTATCAATAAAATGATAATAATATTGTTGGAATGTCACTGAAATATTACTCAGAATTCCCATCATTAAATGTGAAATGACTATAATATTCCAACAATAGATCTACAATATTTCCCACTAATGCCGCAATCACGACAAAAACTATAATAATATAGTTGTGATGTTACTTAAATTTTGCCTGCTTAAAAACGACGCGGGCATTAAATGATGTTACAATATCACTAGAATATTATTGCTATACATCCCAGAAATATTTAACCGTCTGGCGTACTATCCCGAGATATCTCGTACAAACGAGGTTTTTACCGTAGCCAGGAGGACGAGATATCTCATCCTGACATTCTTGGCCATGACTTTTGACTGGTATAGTTTTAGAATACCTACGACCACGCAAATTAAAGCTAACAAGATTCTCTTTATGATAACCTTGGTTTGAATTTCGATTCTTTACGCGACCCCGAAAGCATAAAGAGAAATGTCATCCAATTTCGGAACATGTAAAAAAAATATGCATTTGGGAGCTGAAAAGTCGGGTAAAACGCTTGTGCAGGGGGTTAATATTGCATCTGGTATTCGTGTGATATTGTTACAATAAAGAGTGCTACGTACGTAATCGATTTATAGAATTTTATAATGGAATTTCGCATTAAATAAATTATTGCAAAAATTAATTCAAGATTTCAAGCTTCGGAATAGCATTGAAAGACATAGTTCGAATAGTACTAATGCGTATTTTGTGAATATTAACATATATTTTATACATTTTAGTAAGCAGTGCTAAAAGAATTATATTCGATGTGCTAAAATAGCTATTTAAAAAAATGGATACATTCTTCTAATTCGCGTTATTTATTAAAAAATTGTCGCCAATTGCTTTAGTAGAATGCTTTCTCAACGAGCGATTCTAATAAATCGAGTTTGAGAAATTAATAATGGAAATTCGCATTAAATAAAGTAAGGCTAAAGTTAACTCATTAGACCCATGCGTTTAAGGATTGCCAATCTGAGATAATCTTAAAACTTAATTAAAATAATTTTTATCATATCTACACGAAAATTTCTTAGTGTAATTTTTTTGTTTATTATTCATTAAAAATCATTGACAGTATATTTTATTGTTGAGGTCTAGCAGAAAATAACATTATTTCTATATTTAATAAAGTTACCGATTTTCGAAAAATATGTATTGAAAATTCAATTTTATTTCTTCTACTAAAATAGTGTTCAGGTAATTGCTAGATACATACAAATTTTGTAAAATTTATATTTTGCTTTTTCTTTGCCAAAATAAAGTTATTCATTCAAAGGAATTTATGTGTACTTCATAAAAAATATATATTTTCAACATATTTAACGTATAATAATAAGAAATTTTTAAAAAATGTACTATTTATTATTCAATTAGCTCCAAAACTTAATCAGTTCTAAGTTGAACAATACCTCATACGTCTGCAAAATTTCAGCCCATAACATGCTTCCCTTGAAGAGCTATCGTTCCATAATCTTTTTGTCACATACATACATATATATATAGACAGACGTTCTTTAAAATCATGATTTTCTTACTCCGGAATCTTGAAAACACAAAAATTTATCAAGTCTTCGGTAAAAAAAATTCATCTTCATAAAGCTTAAGAATAGTTTTAAAAGACATAAATCGAAAGAAAATTATGAACACTTAATGAACTTACGCGTATCTTTTATATATCTTGAATACAAACTGCCAAAACGAATTATTTTTGATTTTCTAAAATAGCTAAATTTCGAAAATTCTTTAAATTATGCCAACACTTTTGGCTATTAAAGCCAAGATTATAGCGCCGCACATGCAGGCTTTAACATTATATTTATTCGAGCCTTTAAATGAAGTACGACACACGATATTAGAATTATAACATGAACACTTGAGATTTATTCAAATTAAAGTGCGAATGTGTTGAGAGCCAGCTTCGCGAACTCGCAGCTCAATGTTGCAAGTGTTCGATCGACACATAGAATTATTTATAAAAACTAAGACTAACTACAGTGAGAACGGCGGTACTGTGTGAAACGGTATGTGTTCGAGAGGGGAAGAAGTTAGTATTCAGGGACGCCAATTCTACAGAATATATGACGGTGAAATTCTAATGCTAATTGAAGACACGCGGCGCGATGCTCGACAAACGCACGCGACGCTAGATTCCCAATATATATATATATATATATATATATATATATATATATATATATATATATATATAGATAGATAGTGTTAAAAATGTTGCCGTGTTAGAGATCATGTTTGAGTGGCAGGCTAAAAGTAAATTATTTATTTTTATTACAATTAAAGTTAAAATTCTCTGAGTGAGTTCCAGCATGTCTACTATTAAGAATACACCAACATGTACCGATTCAATTAGATCAGACAGATGCAGCAATCCATTCAGTCATAATGGACACGTTGACATAGACTTACAACTGATTACTAAAAATATTCTCGATAAATTCCCGAATTTTCCATTATTTGGAAAAATTTGTTCCAAATGCAGAAAGGAATTCAATTTTACACAGTTTCATAATATTGAGAATGAGATTCAGCGCAGGACTTTGATAGTAATTGTGATCCTTCTCCTCCCAAAAGAAAATGCACATCCAGGGAAGATCAACTGGAAGAACTGTGAAATGGATTGAAGAATAAATTTACTTCTTTAGATAAGACTGATCCCTTAAGACTTGCTATTCTTACAACTTCTCCTGAATACTGGAGTGTTCGGCAACTAACTTCAGAATTTAACACTTCTGAAAAAATGGCCAGATCAGCTAAGGCGTTAAGACAACTAGAGAGTGTATTTGCAATGGCAACTTCGAACCATGGGAAAACGTTACCAGAAGATACTCTGACAAAAATAGAACAATTTTATGAAGATGATATTAATAGTAGACTGATGTCTCATAAAAATGATGCTATCAGTGTAAACATTGATGGAGAGAAACAAAAAGTACAAAAGCAGCTCTTATTATCTGATATAAAATCATTATATATGGAATTTAAAAAATTAAATCCGGAGAATCCTATTGGACATACTAAGATTTCACAACTCCGACCAAAGCGGTGTATCTTGGCAGGCGGAAAAGGTACACACACTGTGTGCGTTTGTACGATACACGAGAATTTTAAAAATATGTTTGGTGCTGCTAATATAAAAAGAAACACGAATGATTTAGATAAACCACTAACAGATTACAAGTACTGTTTTTCATTAGTAGTTTGTAAATAGCAGAAAGATGCATGTTATCTCAAAAAGTGCGAATTATGACGATGAGATTATTATTGATAATACTCACGGCTATCGTATCATTGAATTTTTCTCCATCTTTACTGTAATTAGCAACATAGTACTTTGCAAAAATTGCAATTGGTTTTAAAATTGCTGTCTCGTGTCAGTGTGGCGTTTCTTGCATCGAATCTGGTCCGAGGAGTGGAAAAGCCTATGATATTAATCGACGTACAGTGCTTGTGATGCGGCTTTTATGGATTGGAAGAGAAGGTCTGAGTCTTTTTTGTGGTTTGATGGATATTGCAAAAACATTTCATATTAATACCTTTGAAGGCTGCTTTAAAAATATTTGGATAGCTGCAGAGGTTGTGTATAAATCTTGCACTAAAAATGCTGTGAAAGAAGAAAAAGAAAAAACGCTTTAAGAAGAAGGTGCCGATACGAATTTAACAGTTTCCGGAGATGGTACGTGGAAAAAACGGGGACTCTCGCAGGAAAATATAGCAAGAAAATCATCGATACATCAGTGAAATCAAGTTATTGTAAAGCGTGTGAGTACTGGACAAAAAAACAAGAGGAAGATCCAGAAGCATATGAAGAATGGCTCTCAAGCGATCATGATTGCCTATCTAATCACGCCGGATCGGCTGCGAAAGTGGAAGTCGACGGCATAAAAGAAATGTTCGGCCGCTCGCTCGAAATGTATAATGTGAAGTATACACGCTACATCGGTGACGGAGACAGTGCTACTTTTAAAGGTATTTTAAATATGAATCCTTATGATACTCCCGATGAAAAGCTAGAATGCTATCTACACGTCAACAAAAGAATGGGTACACGATGCCGAAATGAAAAAAAAAAGTGAAAGGTTTAGGAGGAAGGAGTAAAGATACAGTAAAATTAACTGACAAAATCATAAATAAACTCCATAAATATTATGGTTTAGCGATAATAAGACATCAAGATAATGTAGAGGAAATGCATAAGGAAATTTGGGCTACTTATTTTCATATGGGCTCGACTGACAAGAATTCACATCAAAACTGCCCGGTCGGCGCGGATAGCTGGTGCACGTATCGCCAAGCGGAAGCTGAAGGACTCAATATGAGAAAATTCAAGCACGATTATCTGCCATTAGATCCACAAGTTTTAAAAGTTTTGCATCCAATTTATACGGATTTGTCAACAATGGAATTGCTAAACAAATGCAAAGGGAGCAACACACAAAATAATAATGAAAGTTATAACGGCTTGCTATGGCACTTTGCTCCGAAACATCTTCAGAGCGGCCTAAAAACCATACAATTGGCCAATTTTTTTGCAACGGGGATCTTTAATGATAGCATGAAGTCCATATTAAGAATATTTCGCACTATAGGCATAACTGTTGGTCGCTACGCACTAGAATACGCCAACAGTCGCGACATGGCACGTATACAGCTGGCCGAAAAAAGGCACGAGAAGACTTCAAAGGAGGCTCGGACATCTCGTAAGAAGGCTGCAGCTGATGAACAGGACTTTTTCGAGCAAGAGGGAGGCGAATTGTATGGCCCTGGAATCTCAGAATAACTATAAGTATGAAAAATTAAATTTTATAACCGAAAAATCAGGTGTCAAAACTTTAAACGTGTTTTTCTCAAAACTGCATTTTCAAAAACGGCTGCAGCTCTAGCTCAAAGAAAAATTAACGAATCGATTTAAAATTTTGCACGAATATTCGTAACATGTTTTTACATACGATGAATTAGGATCTTTTTAATATTTAAGAAAATACAAATTTGCCGAGCAAAAAACAAGCGTTTTTTTGTGAATTTTTTTTTTCAAAACGCTGCCATTGTTTATTTTTTAATATTTTCAAAACATCCTAGTTCATGGTATGGGGAAAGTCATTTAGTTTAATGTGAAATAAAAAATTTTCAGATACTGGCATTCTGCGGACCTCTACAACTGCAGCCGTTTTACAACTTCATTTTTGAATAACTCGACGCCGATGCGTATAACTCAGCATACAGTCGATATTTTTTCATGAAATTTTGTGTATTAACTTGTCAATAGTATCTGAGTATATCCTCAAAATATTAAAATATTTTCCGCATGGTTTTTTTTTATGAGTCCCGAAAAATCACCTCCATTTTCCGCCCGAGAAATTAGTCTAGCCCCTTAAGTTTTTAATATGCTTTATATGTTTATTTATTATTTCGTATATCTGAGTATGTTTAAAAATTGGAAAGATTGTACGTGAATTCATAACATAAAATAGATGTAAAATGTACTTTATTTCTTGGATTAAAGATAATATAATGATAATACTAAATCTAACTAATCAACAGTAAGCGTAATACATACATTTCACTTCCCCATAAGTATATAGCTTCTAGCAAATGTATATCAATTTGATGTATAATCCTGCCAAAAGACCAATAATTAAATTATTTAATTATTTTATATTTCTTTATATATATATATACGAGGTCTGTCCTAAAAGTATCCGACCTACATTCATATCTTCGCGCGGAGAGACTCAGGCGACCTCTGGAGGGTACGAACGTCACCAGCAACTCCTAACCTTCTCGTCAGTAGCCTGAGATACCGATGAAACGCCTTAGTTCCCGCGCAGCGTGTATTTGTTTACAAGGACTTTTTTGCGTTCGTCGCAATTTGCTTATTGCTAAAAATGGCAGAACGAACCAAACAGCGAATTTGCATAAAATTTTGCTTTAATCTCGGTAAAAGTTGTACGGAAACTATTGAAACGTTGCAGAAGGCCTTTAAAGATGAGTGTATGGGCAAAACACAAATAAAAGAGTGGTATAGGCGGTTCAAAAGTGGCCGCACATCTGTTGACGGTGATCCTCGTTCTGGTCGACCTTCGACTGGAACATCGTTGGATAATATCGAGCGTATGCGTGTCGCAGTTGAACAAGAGCGTCGTTTGACTGTGAGAGAACTGGAAGATGAACTTGGAATACCAAAAAGTACTGTTTGGAGAATTTTAACCGAGAATTTGGGAAACCGGTGACTGGCTTCTTCATCACGACAATGCTCCAGCGCACGCATCAAACCTTGTGCAGCAGTATTTATTGAAACACAGTGTTGCGCAGCTCCGCCAGCCTCCATACAGTCCCGATATAGCTGCGACTTTTGGCTGTTTCCTCGATTGAAAATGCCGCTTAAAGGACATCGATTCGACAATAAACAGACTGTTGAAACTAATGCGACGAATGCACGAAAAGCGATTCCGAAGTCTGACTTTCAAGAGTGCTTTAATAAGTGGAAACATCGATATGAGCGTCTTGTTCAATCAAATGGGGACTACTTTAAAGGATGCCACCCCACGGATGACGAAGAATAAATCAAGCGTCCAGAAATCGAGGTAGGTCGGATACTTTTGGGACAGACCTCGTATATATATATATATATATATATATATATATATATATATATATATATATACCCGCTGAGTATTTTTGAAGTACTTTTTGAGGTTAGCGACAAAGTTTGGGCTTGTTTAGCCCGACAAGCCCAAAATTTGTCGCTAACCTCAAAAAGTACTTCAAAAATACTCAGCGGGCATGATGACGGCCAGATGAAGAATCGTGACCAATATTTATACGTGTTTGGGGTCACTGATTTCAAATCCGAAGTCCGTTTAGTTTTATCAGCTAAAAATTTGTTTGTAATGGAGTAAGTCGTAGTATTGAATAGAGATGAAATCTTCTCTATTGACCATTTTGATGGCAGTATGGTTAGAATAGCTATCCTGTCGGGATCGTGCTCTGACAACGATGAAAATTGTTCTCTTAAACCTTCGATGATTTCATGGAGGTTTTCCTCAGCATTTGAAGAAGTCGAACTGTCAAGATCTAATTGCACATTCTTCTCTAGGCTATCTTTATTTGCACTGTTAGATACAGAACTATTGTTCAAATTGTTGGAATTGTGGTTCACGTCTTCATTATGAGTATCATTACTAGTATATGATATTTTCCTACATCCACTGCAAATCATATTCTCTGTAGAAGCAAGCCCGAAATGTCTGCAAAGCCTAGTTGATAGTGGTCGTAATGATTTGCCTATGTGAGCTACCAATTTGATCGGATTGCAACAGCGATCTGTTCGAAAAGACTTCTTCCTTTTTAAAGTCATGATCATGGAATGCTAGCTCAAAGTCAATGCAAATACTGTGTTTATATGCGTGTGAGAACTATACGTCTATATGTACGAGTGCGTATTTATAGCCTTCAAAATAATCCTTGGTAAAATTTTACGATCATCAATGCTATATTGATTATATTTATAATCAACGTAAAATTTTACCAAGGATTATTTTGAAGGCTATAAATACGTACTCGTACATATAAACGTATAGTTCTCACACGCATATAAACACAGTATTTGCATTGACTTTGAGCTAGCTTTCCATGATCATGGAAAGATATAAATATAATCAATATAGCATTGATGATCGTAAAATTTTACCAAGGATTATTTTGAAGGCTATAAATACGCACTCGTACATATAGACGTATAGTTCTCACACGCATATAAACACAGTATTTGCATTGACTTTGAGCTAGCTTTCCATGATCATGACTTTAAGAAGGAAGAAGTCTTTTCGAACAGATCGCTGTTGCAATCCGATCAAATTGGTAGCTCACATAGGCAAATCATTACGACCACTATCAACTAGGCTTTGCAGACATTTCGGGCTTACTTCTACAGAGAATATGATTTGCAGTGGATGTAGGAAAATATCATCCGTTAGCCCGCCACTAAAACGTAATCTCTAACACGGAAAATATGACAACCCAAAATGCAAGCAAACCACGAAGCAGTAAAAAACTCTACCAGCCGCTTCTTTTGAAAGATTTCTTGACAATTTACCAATTATCACTGCTTGACTGATTATATTTTTTCGTCAACCCACTCAAACGTGATTTCTGTCTGTCGTATACTGTTCATCTGACGAATAGGACAACCATGATTACATCGAACACAACTACTAAAAATTTTATTTAACTTCTTGGTCATCGGTTAAAATCATTAAAACCTCAAGATTATATTAACGAACAACAATCAGAATATTTCAAGCAATTAAAGGTAAGCTTAAAGCTTAGAGGAATATTTGTGCCACCAGATTATTTAGAAAATGTTGTCCTTATGACTCACCGCTGATGAGTCATAAGTATTGACCATGAACCTGCCCATTTGAGCGTTTGTCAGGTATTTTTTGAGGTTAAAAACAAATTTTTAGCTGTTGAAACTAAACGGACTTCGGATTTGAAATCAGTGACCCCAAAAACGTATAAATATATGGTCACGATTCTTCATCTGGCCGTCATCATGCCCGCTGAGCATTTTTGAAGTACTTTTTGAGGTTAGCGACAAATTTTGGGCTTGTCGGGCTAAACGGACCTTAGACTTAAAATCAGCGATCTCGAAAACGTATAAATATATGGTCACGATTCTTCATCTGGCCGTCATCATGCCCGCTGAGCATTTTTGAAGTACTTTTTGAGGTTAGCGACAAATTTTGGACTTGTCGGGCTAAACGGACCTTAGACTTAAAATCAGCGATCTCGAAAACGTATAAATTTATGGTCACGATCCTTAATCTGGCCGTAATCATGACTATTTGAGCGTTTTTGAAAAATATTTTGAGGCTAGGGGCAAATTTTGGACTGAGCGAGCTGAACGGGCCTTGGATTTGAAATACGCGACCCTTGAAACGAACAAATGCATCGTCACGAACCTTTATCTAGCCATAATCGTGCCTGTTTGAGCGTTTTTGAGGTATTTTTTGAAGTTAGAGCAAATCCTGGAGTGATAAGGTTAAACGGTCAGTCGATTCGGATTCAGCGTATCCGAAAACATATAAAATGACCTTTACTCACAATTTTCGTGTTTTATCTATATTTTTATGAACGATAAATCGGAAAATTTTCGGAAAACTGGTCAGAAAATCGGGTTTTTGGGACCGCCATTTTGAAAATTTTGAAAAGCGCCACATAGCTATTGATTCTACATAAAAAACCCTAAATTTTGACCCTATACAAGTTTTTCTAAGTCTTTACCATTTTTGGGCAGAGCCGTGTGCGTTTTGGCATGGATTGACATGGATACATATATATGTATGTATATATATATATATATATATATATATATATATATATATATATATATATATATATATATATATATATATATATATATATATATATATATATATATATATATATATATATATACACATATATATGTACTTATAAAGCGCGTTTTCCGAATTCAAATAATAAGAGGCATCTTTTGAAAATCATATAATATTTATATAAAATCAAAGGGTATAGTAAGTCGATTTTTTTTTCAAGAATTGAAAATTTTTACTGGAATGTGTGTATTGACTTCTGTATTTTAAATAATTATTCGAAGAAAAATAGGTTTTAAGAAAATGATCCACATAGTATGCACTTAAAATTTGTGTAAACATTGGCTGGTTCAAATTTCGTAAAATTCGGTTGTTATTTGTAACCAAAATACAGTTTGGAATATTTTTTATGATAAACAGTGCGACTCCTTTATAATCAAGATATTGATTTTTAGCAAAATGAGCAATAATTTAAGCAATAATGCTGACGAAGTGCAAATCGACGTATATCATAAATTGCCGATATTTTTTGTTTGAATTTGCAAACACAAAGGTTGTTGTATAGTCACTTATTTATATCAGATAAACAAATTAAATAAAAAGTTAATTAATACGCAGTGAAATACTCTTTTTTAGAATGCCTTAATATTGTTTCTGAGATTCAATTACTGATTTATTATCTTTTTTGTATATAATATTCTTTAGTTTTAATTCCTAATCTACACAGTCTTAGTCGACATTACGGAGGCCAGTGACGTGGATTTTTGGAAATATAAATTACACAATTTTTCTTCTTTATTATGATACTATACTAAAATGCTCTTTAATAAAAAGTTTAAAAATATGACGATCACTATAATAGTCCATAAACACATATTTTATATAATTAAAAAATCGTTATTTTTATATTTTATTTTATTAATTTATATTACTTAGTTTAGTTTTAATTTTTTTTAACAACCACTTTTAAATTAATATTTAAAAATGTAATAATTAAGTTAATTTTCGTGTTGCAGTATCGGGATTTATAATTTAAAAAAATATAGGTTCCTTAAACTAAAAGGTTTGAAAATGTTGCAACTTAAAATTATGATATATATGTATATAATCATAGATAATTCAATTGATGGTCAAGTAAATGTTATACTATAAAACTAATATATAAATTCATACATCAAGATTCACGAATCATCTTACTAAATAGTTATTTTATTTTCAAACAAAAAATAATAAAATTAAACTAAATAACTCTTAGATTCACTCTCAGACCCCCACAGGCGTGCAACTAAGCACTCGAACCAATGATTTCACGTATTGATTCAAAGTATATAATAGCTTATCATCATCTTTTATATTTAAACAAGCTTTCAAGTTTAACATCTTTATCCATAGACTGGTTTGGAGTACTGTATTGAATATTACTATATAATTTGTTGTTATTAGACAATATTTATATTCTAGTATACTAATAATATCCCAATAATAATATTGCATACAAAGATTTTATCATTATTCTGCTATTTTAATTTTAACTTATATGAGCGAGCGTGAGCGAGCAAGTGATGTAACTAGTATTACAGTAATATTCGTGCAAGTTTACAGGATGACAGTTCTCAATGCATCTTAGATTAATACCCCCGAAATATTTCTACTATATCGGATGGTGATAAATAAAGTTGAATTTATTTAAATAATAATATTTATTTAAATAATCATAGGATAACATTTTAATTGTATCGTTTTATTTTGTCAGAAACCTTGATTTTTTGTAAAACTATTTTAATAATGTAGTAAATTAAGGTTTAGGCTCAAACAAATCGAGACTAACCAATTATTGTTATTATACATTATTTGAAAATCAATTTTCTCAAAATTGCCGCTAAATGGCACTTTGGCGTTTTGTTAGATTCGTCTTCAGTTAATATATATATATATGGACGGTTCAACCATTGCGATAATGTACGTTATCTGGAAGCTGCTGCGTATGAATGATTATTGACATTATATATACTATCAATAAAATGATAATAATATTGTTGGAATGTCACTGAAATATTACTCAGAATTCCCATCATTAAATGTGAAATGACTATAATATTCCAACAATAGATCTACAATATTTCCCACTAATGCCGCAATCACGACAAAAACTATAATAATATAGTTGTGATGTTACTTAAATTTTGCCTGCTTGTCACCAAAATATGTGATAAAAACGACGCGGGCATTAAATGATGTTACAATATCACTAGAATATTATTGCTATACATCCCAGAAATATTTAACCGTCTGGCGTACTATCCCGAGATATCTCGTACAAACGAGGTTTTTACCGTAGCCAGGAGGACGAGATATCTCATCCTGACATTCTTGGCCATGACTTTTGACTGGTATAGTTTTAGAATACCTACGACCACGCAAATTAAAGCTAACAAGATTCTCTTTATGATAACCTTGGTTTGAATTTCGATTCTTTACGCGACCCCGAAAGCATAAAGAGAAATGTCATCCAATTTCGGAACATGTAAAAAAAATATGCATTTGGGAGCTGAAAAGTCGGGTAAAACGCTTGTGCAGGGGGTTAATATTGCATCTGGTATTCGTGTGATATTGTTACAATAAAGAGTGCTACGTACGTAATCGATTTATAGAATTTTATAATGGAATTTCGCATTAAATAAATTATTGCAAAAATTAATTCAAGATTTCAAGCTTCGGAATAGCATTGAAAGACATAGTTCGAATAGTACTAATGCGTATTTTGTGAATATTAACATATATTTTATACATTTTAGTAAGCAGTGCTAAAAGAATTATATTCGATGTGCTAAAATAGCTATTTAAAAAAATGGATACATTCTTCTAATTCGCGTTATTTATTAAAAAATTGTCGCCAATTGCTTTAGTAGAATGCTTTCTCAACGAGCGATTCTAATAAATCGAGTTTGAGAAATTAATAATGGAAATTCGCATTAAATAAAGTAAGGCTAAAGTTAACTCATTAGACCCATGCGTTTAAGGATTGCCAATCTGAGATAATCTTAAAACTTAATTAAAATAATTTTTATCATATCTACACGAAAATTTCTTAGTGTAATTTTTTTGTTTATTATTCATTAAAAATCATTGACAGTATATTTTATTGTTGAGGTCTAGCAGAAAATAACATTATTTCTTTAATAAAGTTACCGATTTTCGAAAAATATGTATTGAAAATTCAATTTTATTTCTTCTACTAAAATAGTGTTCAGGTAATTGCTAGATACATACAAATTTTGTAAAATTTATATTTTGCTTTTTCTTTGCCAAAATAAAGTTATTCATTCAAAGGAATTTATGTGTACTTCATAAAAAATATATATTTTCAACATATTTAACGTATAATAATAAGAAATTTTTAAAAAATGTACTATTTATTATTCAATTAGCTCCAAAACTTAATCAGTTCTAAGTTGAACAATACCTCATACGTCTGCAAAATTTCAGCCCATAACATGCTTCCCTTGAAGAGCTATCGTTCCATAATCTTTTTGTCACATACATACATATATATATAGACAGACGTTCTTTAAAATCATGATTTTCTTACTCCGGAATCTTGAAAACACAAAAATTTATCAAGTCTTCGGTAAAAAAAATTCATCTTCATAAAGCTTAAGAATAGTTTTAAAAGACATAAATCGAAAGAAAATTATGAACACTTAATGAACTTACGCGTATCTTTTATATATCTTGAATACAAACTGCCAAAACGAATTATTTTTGATTTTCTAAAATAGCTAAATTTCGAAAATTCTTTAAATTATGCCAACACTTTTGGCTATTAAAGCCAAGATTATAGCGCCGCACATGCAGGCTTTAACATTATATTTATTCGAGCCTTTAAATGAAGTACGACACACGATATTAGAATTATAACATGAACACTTGAGATTTATTCAAATTAAAGTGCGAATGTGTTGAGAGCCAGCTTCGCGAACTCGCAGCTCAATGTTGCAAGTGTTCGATCGACACATAGAATTATTTATAAAAACTAAGACTAACTACAGTGAGAACGGCGGTACTGTGTGAAACGGTATGTGTTCGAGAGGGGAAGAAGTTAGTATTCAGGGACGCCAATTCTACAGAATATATGACGGTGAAATTCTAATGCTAATTGAAGACACGCGGCGCGATGCTCGACAAACGCACGCGACGCTAGATTCCCAATATATATATATATATATATATATATATATATATATATATATATATATATATAGATAGATAGTGTTAAAAATGTTGCCGTGTTAGAGATCATGTTTGAGTGGCAGGCTAAAAGTAAATTATTTATTTTTATTACAATTAAAGTTAAAATTCTCTGAGTGAGTTCCAGCATGTCTACTATTAAGAATACACCAACATGTACCGATTCAATTAGATCAGACAGATGCAGCAATCCATTCAGTCATAATGGACACGTTGACATAGACTTACAACTGATTACTAAAAATATTCTCGATAAATTCCCGAATTTTCCATTATTTGGAAAAATTTGTTCCAAATGCAGAAAGGAATTCAATTTTACACAGTTTCATAATATTGAGAATGAGATTCAGCGCAGGACTTTGATAGTAATTGTGATCCTTCTCCTCCCAAAAGAAAATGCACATCCAGGGAAGATCAACTGGAAGAACTGTGAAATGGATTGAAGAATAAATTTACTTCTTTAGATAAGACTGATCCCTTAAGACTTGCTATTCTTACAACTTCTCCTGAATACTGGAGTGTTCGGCAACTAACTTCAGAATTTAACACTTCTGAAAAAATGGCCAGATCAGCTAAGGCGTTAAGACAACTAGAGAGTGTATTTGCAATGGCAACTTCGAACCATGGGAAAACGTTACCAGAAGATACTCTGACAAAAATAGAACAATTTTATGAAGATGATATTAATAGTAGACTGATGTCTCATAAAAATGATGCTATCAGTGTAAACATTGATGGAGAGAAACAAAAAGTACAAAAGCGGCTCTTATTATCTGATATAAAATCATTATATATGGAATTTAAAAAATTAAATCCGGAGAATCCTATTGGACATACTAAGATTTCACAACTCCGACCAAAGCGGTGTATCTTGGCAGGCGGAAAAGGTACACACACTGTGTGCGTTTGTACGATACACGAGAATTTTAAAAATATGTTTGGTGCTGCTAATATAAAAAGAAACACGAATGATTTAGATAAACCACTAACAGATTACAAGTACTGTTTTTCATTAGTAGTTTGTAAATAGCAGAAAGATGCATGTTATCTCAAAAAGTGCGAATTATGCCCTAAGATTGAACAATTTGCAGATTACATAGTTGATGTTTTAGAAAGAAGAGGTATAGTACAGGTTATCTTCAGCCTGTGGCAATCTACAGATAAGTGTACTCTTATTAAGCAGTGCCTTTCAACAAATCACTATGTGACTGAATTTTGTACACGGCTGAAAATATTAATTCCACATAATTTCATTTCTAAAAACCAATGAAACTATTTATCAGATCGGAAGACTAATCTACAGTGTCATGGCGTTCTTGTTCACACGGACTTTTCCGAAAAGTTTTCGTATGTTGTGCAAAATGCCGTGCAACAATTTCATTATAATAACAATCAAGCAACCGTTCACCCAGTCGTCTTTTATTACAGAAATAACAAAGAAATAATGTGATGTAGTCAGGTACTGTTATCAGATAGCGCAACTCAGGATACTGCAGCCGCGTATGTTATGCAAGAAAATCTGATTCCTGAAATAAAAAAGTTGTTCCCAAAAATTGAGAGAATTAATTACGTGAGCGACGGTGCCAAATAGAACTATATAAATAGATACAAAATGTGCAACCTCGTAAACCATAAAAATAACTTTGGTATCGAAGCCAAATGGCGTTGTTATGCAACTGCTCACGACAAGGGGGCATAGATAGATACATAGATAGATAGATATACTTTTTATTCATCAAGAGACAAAATCTTACAATTGCATGTACATGTAGTTATAATTAAAATATCAGTCGATTTATGTATTTGTTATCTTAACGTTCACTTATTGAATTTCTTACTAAAATAATATTATTCGCTTTATCAGTTCGTCAGTTTATAAAATTTAAATGTAATGAACTAGTCATAGTCAGATATCACAGAAACACGCTTCGTCAAAAAATAATACATAGAATAAAATAAATACAATAGAGATAACATATAAAAATAAAAGAATACATACACATACTTTGCTAAATTTTTACGTATACTATCACGTCAAAATTTAAAACATACTCATTCATGACACTTTAACAATCACGCTAATAATACATTCACACCTAACACTAAACATATTTAATAAATAAATAAATTAATAAATAAATAAGTCGAATAAATAAATAAACCAGATAAATAATTAAATTAAATAAATAAATAAATTTAAATAAATAAATAAATAAATTAAATAAATAAATAAATCAATTTAAATAAATAAATAAATTTAAATAAATAAATAAATTTAAATAAATAAATAAATTTAAATAAATAAATAAATTTAAATAAATAAATAAATTTAAATAAATAAATAAATTTAAATAAATAAATAAATTTAAATAAATAAATAAATTTAAATAAATAAATAAATTTAAATAAATAAATAAATTTAAATAAATAAATAAATTTAAATAAATAAATAAATAAATAAATTAAATAAATAAATAAATTTAAATAAATAAATAAATTTAAATAAATAAATAAATAAATAATTTAAATAAATAAATAAATAAATTTAAATAAATTAAATAAATAAATAAATAAATAAATAAATTTAAATAAATAAATAAATTAAATAAATAAATAATTCAAATAAATAAATAGCTTAAATAAATATCCGAGTCACCTCTATACATTCTCTTCACCATGTAATTGCTTAAGGTGCCTGCTAAACGCCGTTTTAAATTTCCAAAAAGATGGCAGGCACCTCACACTGCTCGGGAGCGAATTCCAGAGGTGCGCACCTTGAACTCTAAATGAGAAAAGGCCCTTATCGGTGCGCGACCGCGGAACCGAGAGCTCTTTCATACCACCCCTATTTGAAGTCCTGGCCTGGTTTTTTTCAAAGAGGGCAGTAAGATATGGTGGCTGCCGCATGACAACCGCTTTGTAAAGCAGCAGCCCCATAAAATACTCCCTCCTCACCTTCAGATCTAACCAGTCCAGTTTTTTCCTGTAGGCGGTGATATGCTCATCTCGCCTAACACCACATATGTATTTCACACATGCATTCTGTAGACGTTGTAGTCGTGTCTGGAGCTCCCCTGACACGTCAAGAAGAACCACTGAGCAATAGTCTAAGTGAGGTAGTTCCAGTGCACATGCCAGCTGCTTCCTCAGTATCTCTGTGGTGCTTGAACGGAAAAGTTTTAAGCTATACAGAGCTCTATTTACTTTTCTACTGACCGCATTCAGTTGCGGCTTCCATGACAACCTTCCGTCCATCATCACGCCGAGGTTGGTGACTGTATCGACAACGGGAACGTGTACGCCGGTCTGTATCTCAATGCCTTGCAAGTCAAGGTTCTGAACCTGTTTGATGTTATGATCAGATCCAAAAATGATCGCCTTTGTCTTGCCGACATTGAGGCGCAGGCCAGCTGACGTTGCCCAGTTCGACACTGCTTGTGCTACAGCCGACATGCGACTGATACCATCACGAAGACCCTTCAGGGTCACTTCTGTGTAGTTTTGCAGGTCGTCAGCGTAAAGTATGTGTTCAACACCATCTAAGTCGAGTGCGTCTTGTAAGTCGTTTATGTACAGGCTGAGAAGCAGGGGTCCCAGGACTGAGCCCTGTGGAACGCCAAGATTGGTGGTTAGCCAACCTGAATCCCCGTTTGTGTTTGTGACGACTTTCTGTCGTCTCCCCATAATATATGACTTAAGCCCCAGGAGAACACTCCTGGAAAATCCCATGCGCATCAGCTTACGCAGCAGTTTAGTGTGTGAGATGGTGTCGAATGCTTTGCTAAAATCAAACATTAACAAAATAATCAATAGTTTTTTGTTGTTGTTAATGCTTGATCTTATGTCTTCCGTCAGTTTTAGTAGTGCTGTCTGTGTACTGTGATTCTGTCGAAAACCAGTCTGCATCGGGTCCAAAGTATTATTTTCTCGTAAAAAGTCAGTTATTTGGTCGTGTACTATTTTTTCAAGGACCTTAGAAAGGAAACTCAGTAGGGCAATTGGTCGGAAATCTGACACCGAATATGGGACAGGCTTCTTCTTCAAAGGTACCAACTGAGCTCCCTTCCAAGTTCCCGGAAAAATGCCACTAGACAGAGAGGAGTTAAAGATCTTAACAATATGATCTCCCACAAACGGAAGAGCTTTAGCCACTATACTTTGTGGAATGCCGTCTTCCCCTCTGGCTTGTGATGAGAAGTGGGCAACAGACAGAACCACGTCCGAGAAGCTGACTTCTCGGAAAACAAAGCCGTCATCACTGACAGTGGTCAGGACGTTGTCAAGTTCTTCATCACCCTCATTTTGGGAGATCGACACCCCTGCAAAGTGGGCATTGAGCTTTTCCGGTGAGAAACCATGAAGCTCCTCTCTTGTCTTTGGCAGAAGGCCCAGAGCATTGAGCTCTTTCCAGATATCTTGCTTATTATCAATCGCTTCAGAAATTTTATTTTGAAAAAATCTTTCCCTTGTTTCCTTCGTTCGTAATTCAGCTTCAGCTGCAAGGCCCTGATACTCCCGCCACAGTCTGTCGTCATTGGTCCGCGCATAGCGTCTTCGTACGGAGTCACGTTTTTTGTAAAGATGTATTAGTTCAGCATCAATCCATGGTGGATTTGTTTTCTTTTTCTGCGTGAATTCTTTTAACGGTGAAATTTTATCTATCACAGCCACGAGGTTGACACTGAGGCACTCTAATTGACTGTCAACACCCGCCGCGGGACCATCGATCCGCGACCAATCACAGTCAGCTAGGTGAGACAGGAGGTCGTCTTGCTGGATCGATTTAAAATCCCTGTAGCTGAAAGATTCAACCACAGGGGATGCAGCAGTTTCGACCCCAATCTCGACCTCTATGATGTTATGATGACTGGGAAAAGGCGCCGGCCGATTGTCCCTGCTCAGTACAACGTCATTGTTATCTGTCAAGATCACATCGATCCACGTGTGAGAATCCGTGAGATGATGAGTCGCACCATGATCAATTATTTGAAGGTTAAGATCATCAGCCAGCCGCCTAACAAATTTTGCATCGGCTGACGTTCCGAGTAGGTTCGCATTCAGATCTCCCATAATAATTTTGTGACTAAAGTCTTGAGCATGTGGTGGGATCACAGCTATGTTTAAAAGAGAAGCGACGCGCGCAAGTCTTCAAGCCAATTCAAATGAAGCCATACTGGATTCAACAGCTTTATTCAATTGAGCGAAAAAAAATCCAGAATCTCAAGATTCACTATTATAGCGAGAAGAATCATAATAAGATTCAGCATCATCTTCAGAAGAGATTTTCGGAAGCTCCACAATTACCTACCATTCAGAGTGCGCATGCGTTTTTAGTAACAGGTAAAGAATTATATATATTCAGATATTCTGGTGATAAACATCCAATGATGACTGTAGACTACTAAGTGATACTATACCAAAAAAATAATAATAAAATAAAAGAAAACAAAAGTAATGCTGGTATTATGTACTTAACATAATTGCAGTCTCAATCCTGTTAAATGCAGAGAGCTTATTGACAAGTTTAATTTCTGTAGCTGTAATAGACTGTTTAAGCAATTTTGGGGTATTTTTAGGTTAGGGATAAATACTGACCACTTAATATTATACGGATATCGGAATTGGACTCAGCCATCCCGAAAAAAAGGTATGGTGGTCAGACTTGATAACTATTATATTTTTTGAGGTTAGGGACGAGTAGTGACTACTTGAGTTCAAACGGATGTCGAAACTCGATTCAGCGACCCCGAAAACATAAAGGTACGTTGGTTAGATTTTATTCCTAAACGTAGCAAAAGTGTAATCTTAGCAATTTGGGGTATTTTTTAAGGTTTGGGACGAACTCTGACTAGTGGAAGTTATACGGCTATCAGAATTTGTTTCAGCGATCCTGAAAACATGACGTTGTGGTGGTTAAACTGTATTACTCATTGTAGAAAAGTGTTATTTAAACAATTTGAATGCAGCAACGCCAAAAACATATCGATACGGTGATTTAGTCTGCAAAACAGTATTTTTATGTTTCTAATCTATGAATATTGATATATATATATATATAGTTAATTCGCTAACTCTACCACCCAGCCCCCCTCATCCCCCCTCGCCCCCCTCAGCCGCTCCTCTTACGATATCTCCTCAAAATAGCGTTAAATTTTAATTTCTTTACGTTATTTTTCACTTTTGTAGACTTCCACGTGGACCCCCCTCATCCCCTCATTTGACCCCCTTCCCCCTCCCCCTCTTTCCCCTCCTTATGCCCCCTCCGCCCCCCTCAGTATATTTAGTTTTATATAATGTTTTTAAAAAATCTGTCATAATTATTAAAAGGAAAATATCCAGACTTATAAATAGATAGAAACGATCTTTCAGATAAATAGAGAAATTGATAAATAGATAGCTGCGTTTTTTTGTGTTATATGGAGTGGTTACATTATTTGAAAAACATTTAAAAACTTAAATTAAATTCAGTTAAATTGTTTTAGGATTTCAAGACAATTTTTTATTGATAAAGTATTCAATTATCAATCCAAGTTTTTTGTAAAATAATATTTAAATAAAAGTTTCTTCTATTTTTTCCACATAACCCAGGAGCTAAATAGATGTGTGCGTTGATTTTTTTGTGTTGTTTAATTTAATATGTTGATTAGAAATTTAAGTATTACTGATGGTTTATGTAACGGTACAAGATTAAAAATAATAAAATTATTTAAATATAATATTGAAGCAGAAATAATAACAGGAGAAAAAATTGGAGATAGGGTTCATTGCACGAATAACGTTAAATACTGCAGTATCATCATCATTACCGTATATTCTTTATAGAAAACAATTTCCTATTGTATTAGCATTCGCAATGACTATAAATAAATCCCAAGATCAAAGTTTTGATGAGATAGGAATATTTATAAAAAGACCTTTGTTTTCTCATGGCCAATTTTCTTATATGTTCTTTTATCTAGATGTAAAGACCCAGAAAAAGTATGTAATCAAAATGAGTCTGAAAATTTAACAGAAATTGCTAATGTAGTATGGCAATAAATTTTTGAAAATTAACATCATCTTTTAAAATATAATTCAAATATATCTATAAATAAATAAAAATAAAATAAACTATTGGAAAAACAGTTCTCATTACATTTATAATATATATTCGAAAATTATAAAGATGGATAACATGGAACGGAAATTAAATCAAGATTATAATGAAAGAATGGAAAATTTACGAAAATTAGAATCTTTAGAGGCTTTAGATGAACAAATTGATGATAGTATGGAGTGGGATCCAATTCAAAATTGTTACGTTAAGTTAGAGGATTTACAAAATGCCTAAGATTTGCAAAATTTACAAGATTTAAACGAACAAATTGATGACTATTTAGAACAGGAAGAAGAATATGAAAATTATTTACATTCTGTAGATAAAAATTTATATTACACTAAATGAAATAATGAAATAGACAATTTTGCTGGGAAAGATGGTGATTTAGAAATTTTCAAAAATTGGGAAAACGTACCATGTTATATACGGTTGCAGGTCTCTGAAATTTTAATGTTAAAGGTAGAAAACAATGATCCAATTTTAAATTATTATCTTTCAGAAAGTTTGGAAAAATATTATAAATACGTTACAAATATTGCGTGTATTGTATGGGTTATAAAATTTGGTTAATCATTTATTTATTTCGAATACGCCATATGATCACTTCAAATTTTTAATGTTTCATTTATTCACATATTATAACTAATTATTAAAATAAAGAAAAATTAATCAAATATTCAAAGCACATTAGCCAATCATAAAAGTAATCATATAATTAATAACGTGATTATTTAATATTATTTCAAGACATGGTGTAGTAATATTTTATAAGCACAACCTTATTAGGTAAGAAAGCATTTCATTTTTTTTATTAAAAATTTTTATTATATGTTTTTGTAATTGTAATATTTTTCAATTCAACAAGTTTTTTTCCTTTTAAGAGTATATTTATATGATTACTTTTTTATACCCATTAGAAAAATATTAAGTAGAACATATTAATTTTAAATTGATAAATAGATCTAAATATACACAAGTGGTATATATAGATGTATTTTACAAGTTAAATAGTGTTCAATATCATTTTATTTTATTGGGTATACACACCGGAGATAGGAAGGAGACAGATGGGTAATCTCTATTGCAAATGAGTAAATTAAAAATTATAACAAATACTTGAATTATATATATATATAAATATATATATATATATATATATATATATATATATATATATATATATATATATATATATCAATATTCATAGATTAGAAACATAAAAATACTATATATATATATATATATATCAATATTCATAGATTAGAAACATAAAAATACTATATATATATATATATATATATATATATATATATATATATATATATATATATACATATATATATAGGGCATTCTTTTTCAAAACGCACACCCCCCATAGCCAAAAATTGGGGCCACCAAAACACTCGTTCGAAGGCTTAAATTCAAGGTTAGGATCTCTAGTTTTCAAAACCACATGGTCTTTGGAACGAATCAACATGGCGGCTTCAATATGGCGGCTGGAACGAGAAAATCTGAGAAAAATAATTTTAAATGCACGAATTACATATCGTAAGTGCTGAGTGAAAAAAACACATGAAACATTTTCAATGAAAAAAAAACAAAATGGCGGGCTTTTGAACAAATGAAAAAATTCAAAAGTCCGCCATTTTGTTTTTTTTTCATTGAAAATGTTTCATTCTGCTTGAGGCCATAGCCAATTCGATACAGAACATGAAACCGTTTTGTTTTTTGCTTTCAGATAATTCGTTTCCAAGAAATGATGTCATCCATCTACTAATCAGACGAGTTTCAGCAGCCATTTTCAAAACCGCCATTTTGAACAAAAAAAAATTTTTTTTCAAGTAATTTAATATATGTGCTTTTATATGTAAAAAAATTGATTACTCAACATGTTTTGTACTATGATAAAATTTATTGAAAAAAATCACGTTTTTTGGAGTAACCTGGCCTTAAGTTGATATAACTTATTTTTATGTACCGCAACCCGGGGGCGCTGGAAAGTGACATAACCTCCGAAAACAGCGAAATTACGCAATAAATCGGTCCATAATAGTACGTTTTCTGTCAATTGATAATCAGACTAGGTTTTTCATACATTTTTGAGGTCGGTGAATACCGATGCATTATATTTTTCGTCCATGAATCCATAAATTTTTATTAAACTGGGTAAAACTTCATAATATCATCAATATCAAACCTGAACACTCACACTTGTAGTTCTTTATGAAGTACAAGCGTCCAATCCGAAAGATTATACTCCAGAACATTATAATTCCACACTCCACAACCCTTTAATCCCATAATCCCGACCACACAACTCGAAAATTCCCGATACCATTACGTCTGACCATAAAACGCTATAACCCTGAACCCTCCAGCTCCGTACTTTATAAGCCACTCCATCACTCTATGAATAGTCCGGAAATCTTACATCATAAATCTGCATCCTTGAGAAACCTATGATACCGAATCCCACAAATGTAGAGGCCATAAATCCATAACCTCAATCGCCGTAACCCAGCATCCCGTAGTCTCAGGCGTCACAATCCATAGCATACTCAACAAAATCTGTAACAGTTGAACGTAAAATGCTATAACATAGAATTCTACAATCTCGAACTGTGAAACGTCAAATCCTTTCTCCTTAGACCCCATAAATCAGAACTCCTGAATCCCAGATTCTGATTTATCGAAAGCCAGATTCCCAGACCCCAGAATCTCGGACCTTGAATTCCATTATTCAGAACTCCACAATCTCGAACTCTGTACCGTCAAACTCCGTTTGCGTTGGAGGATCGTACCCGCTTGCATAACTGAGGCGTCTGCCGAGATCGTTAGATAAACGCAACTTACCTGCAGCAGCGCTCGGCATTCTATCGCTGTTTCGACCTTACAGTACGTATTCGTTCTGCCAAAAAATTAGCAGCGGTTTTTATTATCGAGTGATGTAAAATACACAATAAAAGTTATTAAAATGTATTTGAAATTGAAAAGAATTTTTTTCTGACATTTTCATGCTGACTCAGGTAGAAATTAATCACAAAAGTTGGTTTTTACATTCTGGAATGTTTCGTACGTCATCTACATTTTCAGACTCTGCGTGTAGATCAAACTCCATACCATCATCGTCCATTTCACTGATGTCAGACATAGATTCATTGTTTTCTACAGCAAGCGTCTCACCTTTTTTTCTGCATTGTCCACATACTTTCGAATTTTTCGGCAAATCAGGAAACTTTTGAATAAATGAATTTGATACTTTTCTCAAGCCTTTAGAGGGGGTCCAGGGCGTTCTGTCGAAGGACTTTTGGTCGACGACAGTTTGTCGCCCGTCTTAGGTCGAACGGATGTTTGGTCGAGCAGACTATTGGTCGACTGGACTTTTGGTCGACTAGACTTTTGGTCGAACAGACTTTTGGTCGACTAATGTTAATCATAATTTTTTTATTTTTCGTATTTTATATAAAATTATTGTAACTTTCCTAATAACTAAAGCAACAATACACCAATTTATAATATCTTACTAAAAAAATCATTTTAATATTAATATTTCACAATAATATAAAAATAACCTAAAATAAAAAACCCAACAGCACCGACACTACATGGTACAGCAAGTGTCTCAATATTGCAGTAATAATGGTACCGTGTTGGTTGACCCTCCTGGGTTCGGGTGTGAAAAAGCGCGGAGCGTAAAAAACATTATAAGGAAACAAAGTAATAATAATATTCACTCGAATGCCTAGGTTAAATAAAGAGAACAATCAGAAATTTTAATAATTTCTTGAATATTTAAAGGGGTATTTCAATAAATATAACAAGACATATTGACTAAACATTTTATAATCATTATTTGCATCTCTTGAAAAGTTTCGAGAATATTGCAAAAAATACTTTTTATAATACAAACATTTTCCATAACACTCATTTAGTGATATTTAATTAAAAATTAATTAAAAATTTATTAATTCATTGAAAATATAGCTACAATATTCCAATGGATATTTAAAATATTAAATAGCAGTTGCTATGGCAACAATCATCATCTCGTTTACATACATAATAAGCTATAGCAACTATTATTTATACGCATTTGACGATATTTACAAATTACATAATTGAATGAATGTCGAGTGAGCTGGTGTTAGTTATCGCCCTTTAACATTATTAAGTAAACAAAATATCTTATGAAACAAAAAGTGTAACCAAAAGTTTTTATGTGGTTGCTGAGGTGCAATACTTTTGCATCGAAATCCGACATTGGTAGTCTTTGATTATACAAGGTTAGTTATTTTATATAACTACGGTTTTTAGGCTTCACATAATGTCTGAGAATATTTGAGTATTGAGGTGTACAATAGTGAGATTTTTTATTGAAAATTAAGAATGTTATTATGATCAATCAAAATAATGTAGATTTTCTTTAATAACTTTTTTTCACTAGACGAAAAGTAACATAATCAAAATTCACAACATTGAAAATTATAAATCCACCCGCATAGCATGGGATATTTCAGTAGAGTCTGTTAAGTCTGACTAAGATTCCTGATTCTCAGGAAAATATCTGCAAGGACTTAACGATCTGAGGAGAAATTTTTGAACCAGTGAACGAATATCCTAATATGAGTTGGCTATTTAAAATATCCATTGGAATATTGTAGCATTATTTTTAATTAATGAATTAGTTATTATTATTTTTTAAATTAAAAAAAAACTGAATGAGTATTATAGAAAATGTTATATAATTTTATTGTATAAAGTATTTTTGTGTAATATTCTTGAAATTTTTCAAAAGTTGTATAAACATTTGACAAATGATGAGTCAAGATTACGTGACATATTTGTTAAAATTATCTTTGAAATGTTCATGACATTTTTTTAATTTTTATTTTTTCTCTTCATTTGACCTACGCATTCGAGTGAATATTATTATGATTTCATTTACTTATAATTTTTTTACATCAATTTTAATTTGATCTTTTTAGTTTTTCAACAATGTAATACGGTACTTTGTATTAAAATAATAATTTAATTACATCTGTTTTTAAAAAATAACAAATAAATAATTGAACAGAGTTAGATGATTTAATATTTTTGGCATTTTTTAAATATTTTTTGAATATAATTGTTCGTAAACTGAACCTCTAGAATATTACAAAAATATTCGGAAAATATTTAATGTTAGGTTGTCTTTTGGAAATTAATAATCACGAAAATCTTCTTTTCTAGGAGCTATAAATAGGTTATGAATATCAACAAACTGAAACAAATCTTTTCAAATCCTTCATACATTTACAGCGGGCATATCTTTTAACTTATAAGGGTTGTTTATTCGTTTTCACTTAACCTAGATAACAATATCAGAAAAAAATCCCTTTCAACTTCAAAAACACTTTAACGACTTTTATTATTTATTTTCTATTGATCGGTGATAAAAAAAGGCTTGGAGAAAAACTATTAATAAAAAAATTGTAAAATCTTGAAAAAAATATTCACACTATGTATGCCACAAAAGACTAAAAGTATGATTAAATTTAATCACTTATGTAGTATTGATAAAACCCATGCTACTGTTTCTCAATCACAATATTTTTCATACAACAGATCTTTTTTAAGTCAAATTCTTTTAAATAGGTCGTTCGAACTTCGGTTCAAGATGCCTCATTCGGATCGATGCATAAATCCTTATAAAACAAAAGGTCATAATACGCGTAAAGGCTTGAGAAAAGTATCAAATTCATTTATTCAGAAGTTTCATGATTTGCCGAAAAATTCGAAAGTATGTGGACAATGCAGAAAAAAAGGTGAGAAACTTGCTGTAGAAAACAATGAATCTATGTCTGACATCAGTGAAATGGATGATGATGGTATGGAGTTTGATCAATACGCAGAGT
Source organism: Gastracanthus pulcherrimus (assembly GCA_949152435.1). NCBI lineage: Eukaryota > Metazoa > Arthropoda > Insecta > Hymenoptera > Pteromalidae > Gastracanthus > Gastracanthus pulcherrimus. The sequence goes on from OX424575.1 coordinate 85,626,930, forward strand.
CTGAAAATGTAGATGACGTACGAAACATTTTAGAATGTGAGAACGAACTTAAAACACCGAAAGAAATCGAATTTGTAGAAATTATGGAAGGTCTTGAAGACAAATTTTCTAGTCTAACGAAGAACGATCCCCTTAAGGTAAGAATACTCACAATAGTACCATTGTCTTGAAGTATACGGAAGATATTGGATGAATTTGGTGCAACCAACTATTTAGCTCGTAAAGCTAAAAACATGCGACTGAAAGATGGTGTTTTACGTGATACTACAGCAAAGGCTGGGAAAAATTTGTCAGGCGATACGATCAAACAATTCGAACAATTTTACAAGAGTGATGTGAATAGCAGACTTATGCCAGGAGTGAAAGATAAAGTGTCAATGATAGTTGAAGGAGAACGTAAAAACGTACAAAAGCGCCTCCTGCTAATGGATCTAAAAGAATTGTATGCTTCTTTCAAATCATCCAATCCTCAATATCTCGTGAGTTTTAGCTTATTTGCAAAGCTTCGACCAAAAAACTGCATACTTGCTGGAGCTAAAGGAACTCATTGCGTTTGTGTATGCACCACCCATGAAAATTGTAAAATGATGTTGGATGCAATTAACATAGCTAGTTTAAGTAACAATCAAATAAGTTACTACAAAGATTGTATTGAAAACTTAGTCTGCAAGGAACCAAAACCTGATTGCTATCTCAATAATTGCGAAAAATGTCCTGATAAAATAAATTTTTTTGTGTATTTAGAAGATTTAATGAATTAAGAAGCTATTGAGACGGCATATCATATAATAATCAGAGGTAGGAGTGGAACGCGTGTACCGACATACAGGCACACATGTTACCATAAGAATTATGCAAAGAGTTAAAAACTCGACCCACAGGTGGCGTCGAGACATATAACACGCAAGTGAGAGCACAAGCTCGGGTATATAAGCCGTGCGGCTGCAGAGCAAGCATTCTCTTTCTAGCGGCAACGCTTATTAGAGCGGGCTAATCTTACCCCGCTCTATATAGCCAAGTCCTCCCTAGAATTGAATCAAACTTAACACAATCCTATGTAGATACATTAAACTAATAATAAACCCCTTAAAATATATAAATCTCTAACACTTCTTTAAACATCTCCTAACACTGCCAAACTGGAGATTAATACTAGACTCGCACACCTCTCGAGCCGTGCCTGTCGACGTATTGACTCCCATCCGGGGTGACGTCCGTAGGTTCTTCGACCCTTGGATGCGCACCCTGAAGGTTGCTAGCTTCGGCTACCTGGGTGCAGAGTCGTTGGGGCCATTTTCTCCCTCCCACCTCTGAGTCTCCCTCCAGGCAACAACTTGAACAGCTTGCACGCATTGCATCGCGGCAACTGTAAGACTTAGGGGGCTAACCGAAGATCACTTCCGCTTCGGCCGGGGTAATCGGACGTTCTAGAGGATCAAGTGCACTCCTCGCATCTTTCACAGGGAAAGTCATTTACATAACTGACGATGCTAAACAGCACTGGCTGAGCAAAACAGTACTGACTTTGGCGTCGAAGCGGATAGGCACTAAAGTCGACTGCTCATGGTAAAGGTTGTATTGACGGCATAGGAGCTACTTTTAAAAGAGAAGCGTATCGACTAGTCTTCTGGCAAAACCAAAAATGCAATTTTAGCATTTGAATCCCTCCTCCGTTGGGCTAATAATCATTTCAATATGATCAAAATATTCTACTACAGTAAAATAGAATACGATAAGATGAGTAGAAAATTAAATAGTAGGTTTGATAAAGCAAAGGCTGTCAATGGAATCATGGGAAATCACAGTTTTATTGTTTTACCACATAATAAATTGTTAATGAAAGTATATTCGAGTGCTGAGAACGGCCAAGAGTTGGACATGTAACATACAATATGCAGTAGATCATATGTAGAATATTTATTGCAGTTCTCAAAGTTCTGTTCTATTCAGAAAATAAATTGTGGAAATATTTATTGTGGTACGATCTTTATTAAAGAGAATGAATATAAAATGCTGACATGTTGGCACCCTTATTGCTTGACACGATTGATAAGGGTCAGGAGACGCTTTAAGGAATGCGAACACAAGTGGCGATCTGGATGGCGGGTGGGTTGGGTTGCCGGATACCCAGAACGGCGGAGGGTTTATCGACGATTCGGGCGATACGGTCAGTGACTGCGGCGTTCGAAGTTTGATATTGATGATATTACGAAGTTTTCCCCAGTTTAATAAAAATTTAAGGATTCATGGACGAAAATTATAATCGATCGGTATTCACCGACCTCAAAAATGTATGAAAAACCTAGTCTGGTTATCAATTGACAGAAAACGTACTATTATGGACCGATTAATTGCGTAATTTCGCTGTTTTCGGAGGTTATGTCACTTTCCAGCGCTCCCGGGTTGCGGTACATAAAAATAAGTTATGTCAACTTAAAGTAAACACAAAAAAGAACAATTTAAGCCTACAATCTGTTACAGTGTATTGCGATCTAAAGACGAGTATTGCAAACCTCACACACGGGCAAAAAAACCTACTTCACCCCATGGTACACAATATACTATTTGTTGCTCATAGATTGATGATAAGACCTATTCTTGTATTTTTATTGTCTAATATGTATTCAAAATCAGCACTTACGATATGTAATTTGTGCATTAAAATTTTTTTTTCAGATTTTCTTGTTCCAGCCGCCATATTGAAGCCACCATGTTGATTCGTTCGAAAGGCCATGTGGTATTGAAAACTAGAGATCCTAACCTTCAATTTAAGCCTTCGAACGAGTGTTTTGGTGGCCCAAATTTTTGGCTATGGGGGGTGTGCGTTTTGAAAAAGAATGCCCCATATATATATATATATATATATATATATATACACACACACACAAATACATACATACATACATACATACATACATACGTACACACCTACATACATACGTACGTACATACATGCATACATCACATACACACCTACATACATTTGTACACACCTACATACATACATACATACATACATACATACATACATACATAATACATGCATGCATAATACATACATACATACATACATACATATATACATACATACATAATACATGCATGCATAATACATACATACATAATGCATACATAATACATGCATACATAATACATGCATACATAATACATGCATACATAATACATGCATACATACATACATTATACATGCATACATAATACATGCATACATAATACATGCGTACATACATACCTCTCCTAGGGGTTGTAGGACCTCGTCGTGTGCCCTTCGGGGACGGTGGAGAGACCTAATTCGGATGCCCTGGGGGCTAAAGCTCTGCCCCACGGGGAGCGGAAAGCGGGGGGACGGGCCCCCTCCTGATCCGCTGGACCCTATAAACGGGTAATCGCGTCGGAGGGTGGGGGACTGAGTATCCTGACGGTCGGGGCTGCGTAGGCGCGGGTGGGCGGGGATCGTTAAGTCTATCTCGGTCGATCCGGGTCCGCTAGGTCCTAGCCTAGGCAGGGTCGAACCTCGCTTGGGTTCTCTCGGTGTGTCAGGGCCCTCTAAACCCCTCGGGTGGGGGCGGGGCATCACCTTAGCCCCGGCCCGGTGGATTAGGGAAGCCCAGCGGACTCGAGTGCCAAAGAAACAACCCTCCAACCTGAGCTAGGTGAGGCCTGGTTGGGGTATACTCACCATCGCCTTGTACTCTGGCGGAAGACGCGCAGGTTACACACAAGCAAACTGCACAACACGTAGTACAAAAACACTCACACACAGCGGAACATCCTGCGCTTGGTGTCCGGTGCAGCGCGGATCTCGGATGGGTGTCCATTTGGGTCCGACAGAGGGTACAGCTTAAAAACTGGGGACGACACTCCCAGGCTGCCGGATAGTACAGGGGCCCGGTGATATCTAGCCCATTGATCTGGCTGCTCCATCAACCGGCGAAAATCTCCCCGGGTGCAGTAGTGCTGGATGGCAACCAGATAGGGCCATGCTGCGCTGGGGCGGGGGGGGGGGGGGGGCTCTGCAGAGGCCACTACCGGGCGCGGTGGGCACCTGGATGAGAACACGGGCTGCACCTCCGACTATTGAGCGACAGCCTGACCTCCGACCACAATACACTTTGCATTTCCCTCCGCCACCTACCACCCTATGAAATGAGTAAAAATAATAGAAACGATGAAAATGTGTCACAACAGATCGGGCTCCCTAGCCCAAATCAAAAAGGTAGCGATGGCGATACCGTTCGGGCGACCGACCTGTTACTACAGGCTGGCAATACCGACGGGATCCCAGGCAAAATTGAATCGGTAGAAGAGGGGGCTTTGAGTTCTGTAGCACCCTGTGACGAGGTAGGGCATAGCGAGATTCGGACGCGCGGCCCTCAGGCTGCCAATACCGGAATCGCTATTCCCGAATCCATCAAGGGTGCACCAGGCTCAAAACAGGTTCAGAGTGGAGGAAACGGCGCTGGGACACCGGCAGAGGCTTGGTGACTACTTCCGAGCCCATGGCCGCTGACACTACTCCGAACAAAAGACCTCACTCGGACAGCTCAACTCCAAGGAGTGTTAAGAAGACTAATAAGGAGGAGCCGAAGGTACCTCTGAACTACAGTAGGGCGACGGCCAACGATATGAAGATGACCGTCATCCCTGCAGAGTATCCAGAGGTACGGCTGGACGAGGCGCAAGCTGGAAGCATAGTGGTGGCCCTGGAAAACGCCATTGACGAGTTTCAGGGAGACGCTGTTCCTCTGTTCAGGGATAACTGGCTGCTGAGAGGCGCGCAAGTTTTCCACTGTAACGGACCGGCAGACAAAGACTACGATTTTTGTCCCCGGAAATCACAACTCCGAGGTTATAATGAAACGCCTGGCAAAACAAAATCCTGACCTTAAAGTGGCATCATGGAAGGTCTTCAGCACCAAGGTACTTGAGAACGCTATTAAGAAAAAGACGGAGACCGCGGTTAACGTTCTCCTAGAGGAGTCAGAGGTCGCAGCTCTGAAGAGACTCGACTTCAGGCCTTTTTGCGGAGCGGCTCGAGCACATTGCTCGATGTGGTCGACCAAAGACAATTAGAAACAGGTTGAACCTCCAGAGGTAAGGGAGGAGATCCTAGAGGTGGACCGGACACCCGGGGAAATGGGGGGACCTTCTGCTTCCAATGAATAAGGGGGGCTTAAGGGGCGCGAGGCATGGGAGCGACACAGGTTCGGTCAATTTGACACGATCCATTATCTCTTTCACGCAGATTAACTTGCATCACTGCAAAAACGCATCGGCGATTTTGGCTAAGCGTATGGCGGAGGTGCACACAGGTATAGCACTAATCCAAGAACCTTGGATTAATAAGGGTAGAATTGCAGGATTGGGGGGCGGCGGTTTGCTTTTCCATGGAAGCGAGGGTCACCCTAGAACCTGCATCTTAGTAAAAGGTATGAAATGTGAGCCCTGGCTGAGGTTCTGCGGGAAGGACCTCACCACAGTTTTAATCAAAGTAAAGTGGAAAAATGACATCGAAAGGGAGATAGTAGTAGGCGCTGCCTACTTCCCATACGACTCTGAAGCGGGACCACCTCCCGAAAAAGTAAAGGACCTCATTTCAGTGTGCGAACAGGAAAAGAAGAACCTACTTCGAGGCTGTGATGCCAATGCGCACCACATAGTCTGGGGTAGTTCGGATTGTAACAAAAGGGGAGAAACTCTCCTGGAATACTTAGCGGGCACGGAACTAGACCTCCTCAACAGGGGTCGAGAACCGACCTTTAGAAATGCAGCTCGTCAAGAGGTGATTGACATCACTCTGATCTCCAGGAGATTGGACAGGCTGGTCTCAGGCTGGAGAGTCTCTGATGAGGTCTCTATGTCGGATCACAGCCATATTCTCTTCGAAATCAGAGAGATTCAGGAGGAACGAAGTCAATGGAGAAACCCTAGGCGAACGAACTGAGAAGGTTATGTAAGTGATTTGTCAGTAAATCTGACGACTCTCACGGATAAGTATACCTCGGCAGAGGTTATCGACAAAAATTGCGAGCTTATACAAGACGCAATTATTGGGGCCTACGAGAAGAATTGTCGCCTTCGCTACAAGACTTCACCCAATCAGACGGCCTCGTGGAATCCAGAACTGGAAGCTACGCGAAAGCGAGTTAGGAAGCTGTATAACAGATCAAAGAGAACGAAGAGCCACAAAGACCTGATGGCCTTTAGATTCGCTCAAAGAGAGTATAAAGAAGAAATAGCGTTGGCAAGGCGAGAAGGGTGGAAGAAGCACTGTGAGCAAATGAACACTTGTTCGGAAACGGCTAAACTGTGTCGTATCCTGGCTCAAGGGAACAGGAACCACTCGGGCTCCATTAGGCTCCCGTCAGGGGAGTGGGCGGCGAGCGGAGACGAAGCTCTGGACTCCTTGCTCTGGGCCCCCTTCCCAGAATGGAGGCCGGACCAGCCAGATGTGACCGATACTGGAGCCCTTGATTCACTGAACGCTGAGCGTTCGGTGGCTCATAGGATAATACAGAGCGAAAAAATTAGATGGGCTATAGGGACTTTTGAACCCTATAAAGCAGCAGGGGAGGATGGCATTTTTCTAGCACTCTTGCAGAAAGGAATGGAGGTGCTCTTAGCACCCCTGGATGATCTATTTAAGGCATGCTTAATATGGGGTTACATACCTCAGAAATGGAGGATAGCCAAAGTGGTGTTATTACCAAAACCCGGTAAACCCACCCACGAGATAGCCAAAGACTATAGGCCAAATAGCCTTACGTCTTTTGCTCTCAAAACATTGGAAAGACTGGTAGATTGTGATGTCAGGGATAATGCTCTAGCGGCTCTGCCGCTGCACCCCAGATAGCATGCTTATCAGGCAGGGAAATCGGTGGATTCGGCTCTCAAAGAAGTTGTTAACCACATCAGAAAGGGAATGAAAAACAAGGGCATGGTGTTGGGAGCTCTGCTAGACATAGAGGGAGCATTCAACTTCACCACCACGGAAAGTGTTTGCCAAGGTGCCACTGAACACGGGATAGACAACTCCATTATCAGATGGATTAAGCAGTTACTGAACAACCGGGTTATCAAGGCCTACTGGGGTTCCTCGATCAGGCAAAGAGCTGTGAAAAGGGGGTGTCCACAAGGGGGGCTAATGTCTCCAACCTTCTGGTCGCTCACGATCGACAGTCTCATTAAAGCACTAAACGAAGCGGGATTTTATGCGCAAGCGTACGCGGATGACATTTTCATACTGATCATGGCGGATGATGAGATTATCTTAGCAGAACTTATGCAACAGGCTCTTTCGGTCGTTGAAGACTGGTGCAAAAAGATGGACTTATCCGTAAATCCATCTAAGACAGTACTAGTTAATTTCACAAACAGATATAAAGTTAAACCTCTCAAGGATATCAGTTTGTTTGGAGAGAAGCTCACCATCTCAAGGTCTGCCAAATACCTGGGAGTGACATTCGACAGCAAACTGAAATGGGAGGAGCATATTCAGGAGAAATATAAAAAATTTGTGAGTGCCTACTGGGCGTGTAGGCGAGTTTTCGGTATCAATTGGGGACTAAAACCCCCCATGATTCAATGGCTTTATACGGCAGTACTCAGACCTAGACTCTTACATGGTGCTATCGCCTGGTGGCCTAGGTGGTTGCTTAAAACGGGAAAGGAAATTCTGAACCGTATGCAGAACCTTATGCTAAGAGGTATTACGGGAGCAATGAAATCCACACCGCGAGCGGCGATGGAAAGGCTCCTAGACATTCCACCCTTAGACCTGAAGGTTAGAACAGAGGCGTTTAGCGGCAATGTTCGTACATTGACGAAAACGGAACGGTGGGAACATTGGGATAAAGACATACTTGAGGAAGCCGGCGTCGACCTCAAGTCATTTTCTAGAGACAGGATAACCCGGAAATTTAATTCCGGGAAGTCTTACGTTATAAAGCCTCTAACTAGAGAGGACTGGAAAAGTGGGTTCCAACACCCAACATCTTCCAATAGGGTTTGGTTCACAGATGGTTCAAAAAGCGAATCTGGCACTGGGGCGGCGGCCTGGCTAGCGGGAACATCCCGCGAACTAGTGTTCAGCCTCGATCCTCACACGTCAATTTTCCAAGCAGAAGTAAGAGCAATCAGGGAAACGGCGGGTAGCATGATAAGTGAAGAGCTGGAGGGCAGCGAAGTGGTTATCTATTCCGATAGCTCCGCGGCCCTCTCAACGCTTGACAAAGCGGAAGTAATCTCGATAGAGGTTTGGAAATGTGTGAAAGCGTTAAACAAGCTAACAGAGAATATCAAAGTGACCTTAGCTTGGGTTCCAGGACATGCTGGAGTCTTAGGCAACGAGAAGGCGGACCGGTTAACAAAACGAGGGGCGGCTGGGTGCCGAGCCACATATTGCAGGGTGGCTATACCAGAGAGCTCAATTAAGAGCTCTCTTAGAGCGTGGACCCGGAATAGATCTGACCGTATCTGGCGGGAATCATCGGAAATGAGACAGGCCAAAACTTTGCTAGGTAGCTCCTCACCGCCAATCTGGAGCGGGGAGTTAATACTCCGCTCCAAAAGCTCAATAAAGGAAGTGGTGGGCTGGTTCTCGGGGCACTGCAGGGTAGGGCACCATCTTTTTAACATGGGGCTGCAACGGGTTGATTTGTGCAGATGGTGTGGTCAGGAGGAGGAGACCTCGACCCCCCTGCTCTGTCATTGCTCGGCTTGGGCAATAACTAGATGGAGGTGGCTTGAACTCCCCTTCATTAAACCAGAAGACTTGGGAACAATGAAGCTTTCATTGATCTGCAGGTTTATAGGCATAATTAGAAGTAGGATGGAGGGTGGGACCTAAAACCAAGGGGGATAAGCACAATGGGCATGGCCTGAGTGCTGGACCGGCACGTCCCCGAAAGAGGCCGCCAGTTTACCCCGCCCCTCTTACGAATACGAATACGAATACATACATACATATTTTTTTTTTGTTTTAAGGACAAACAGGCAGGTGATTCGAAAATGAAGAAAGAAAAATATGCGTCTCCAGCACCGTAGGAGCACGCGTGCTTTTGTTGTGTTGCGCTCCCGTGTGTGAGGCTGGCCCGGGCAACCACCCAGCCGTCCGAGCTTTTCGTGCTTACGTACGAGACTTCAAAGGCTTACCGGTGGTACCCCCATATATACACCATTCCATTATTTTGGGTCCGCCTCACTAAAAAAAAAAAACCCTAATGGTAATGCCTGTGTCCATTGCACGCTTGATGTTACGGGCCGTGGTCCCGCCGTTCATTATATTACATTCCCACACGTATCCTACACCCTTTCGCGCTGCCGAGCGACCGTTGAAAACATACGTCATTTGGGTCCAGCGGATCCAATTCATGTAGCTTCCTTGGAGAACTCTCGTCGTTATGCCCGCTAAGAGTCTCTTCGTCAGCCCAAGCTCTAGCAGAAAGTCAACGGACTTCGCTGACCAGACGCCCCTCCACGAAAGAGTGCTCGACGAGAATTTGACAGTCTCATAGGACTTACCACGTCAAGATTTTGCGGCGGTGACGAGATATCGGTTGCCCCGGTACTTCATCACTTTATTCTCATGTGCTGCATCTAGCGACTGCGAGCCGCTAACAACCTGCGAGTCTATCTCGCACACGCGATCATTCTTTGTAGCAACCAGATCAGGCTTCCGCAATCCTTCAGATGTTTGGATGCGGGGCTCTTCCGCTACTTCCCATCCTTTCTTCCACAGGCCCGAGGCGACGACCCGACACATGGCATCATGTCGCTCGACTCTTCCGCCATGTGTCCGGAAACATCCCTGGATGATGTGTACGGCTGTTTCAGTAGTGTTGCAGCCTGCACAACACCTCACGTCCGTCTGGTCCCTGCGGGGTCCTCTTGATGTTCTTATCCGGGTGGGTAAGCAGTTTACCCATACGTGATGATAGTGAATATAATCACGCCCGGGTACGCCGAAACTGCCAGCGTCGATCCATGAGTTCGAAATGTTGTTCTTCCCACACTCTCGTAACTCATTGCCATCGACAGAGCTATGGAGACTCCGAGCCCACCATTTGTCCCTTTTTAACCTGGTATCGAGAACATCCCCATCTAACGTAAGTGCTTTCCTAGCCTACTTTAGGCGCATGTCAACCCATTTAGAACGGGCCACCTCACGTATCGCAGGGGATGAGGATGTCTCCAATGACTTGAGACGTGACATCATCAAGCCAGGGACAGTCGTGGTGAATGAAGGAATGCCTAGACCTCCTCTGTCACACGGAGTGTGGAAGTATGCCGTGGCAATGTCGGCGGGGAGCCGGAGCCATCTCCTGATGGCCACCCTTACTTGCTTGTCCAACGCTCTCAGTTTCCCAAGAGTCGTTCCGGCCAAGACAAGCTTGTGATAGCGACGGCTTATGAGGAAGTAGCGCAGTATCAGCAAACGTTGTTGTTGCTTTAAGGGGGCTCTCGTAATCCTGTCCAGCTCAATATCGAGCATGCCTCCCGCATTTTTTGGTCCAATTGCTCTGAAGTCAACTCCGAGATACCGCCACTCTTCCGAGGGGGTCAGCTAATGAATCAGAGATCCATCAGCGAGCTTGAACGACGGTTCTGTTAGAACCTTGTACTTCCTATGCGCACGATCAGGCACTATGGACAAGGCCACACATTTCGCCGTATTGAGTGAGAGTCCCTGCTGCGCAGCTTTTCTCTCATCCGCCTCCAGGAGAATCTCCATGCCTTTACGGGTTGACGAGACTAGGAAGAGATTGTCGACATATGCGATTGAATTTATCCGTGATTCTCCTAGCTCGTATCCGACGTACTGGGGAAATGATCTTGATACCCTATTCACAACAAGACAGAAGACCGCTGTGGAAAGAGGATCGTCTTGCCTCACCCCGCTATTAACCTTGATAGGTTCCGAGCGAGAGCCCTGCACTTCCAAAACTGTTGAACTATTATTGTACCCTTTGGCGATATACCTGATGAAACCAGGAGGCAGGCCAGCTTCCTCCAATACGGAGACGATGGCCTCGTGACTTACACTGTCGTATGCCCGGGCAAAGTCGAGAGAAGAAATGTGAATCTCTCTGAAGTTGCGCCTTGCGTCATCCAACAATGTAGCCAACGCCGTGATGTTCTCGGCGCAGCCGTCGTCCATGTACCGCTGTCGAAGATCGACAAGATTCGCTTCAAGCACTCGCTCCGCGAGGATCTTATGCAAGTGCCGGACGACCACCGAGGCTATGCTGATCGGACGAAACTCAGCTGGTGTTTCACTCGTCTCCTTCTTGGGTATAAAAACTGTCCTGCTAGTCAGCAGTTCTGGGGGGAATCCACCTCTTGCAAGGATTACGTTGAAAAACATGGCCTTTACGCTCGCCGGAACAGATCTCCATTGCCTTGCTGTTATCCCATCTGACCCTGGTGCCGATTTGGATGGTAACTTGACAGCTTGCGTTTCTTCGCACGTCACCGCATGCCATACGTACTGAAGGTCAACTCGATGCTCAGGTCTTGATTCCCGCGGAACAGCGGTCGACTCCTGTGTCAACACCGGCCTCCAATACTCTGCCATAGCCTGCATATCGTGGGGAGTGGACTCGTTTTTTCCATCGAGTATTTCCTTGACAGCTCTTGACATATTTTTTTTAAAGAGTTGTTGTACTCTGGCAAACTCGCGGCGACGTTGCTGCCTTCGTGGCAAGGGCCGCTCAACTGGTATGTCCCTTCGTGGTTTCCGCGGCCTCGGTGGAGGAGGTGGCGGGAAAACAGTCCTAAGCGACTCACTGCAGGCGGAAAACACATCTCTCCCCACCAGCATATCCGCGGATAATGCCAGCAAACGATCAACATGCCATCCGTCTACCTTCTCAACGACCACCTAAAGGCGATCGATTGTCGAGGGAATACTGCCATACATGTCACTCCACCGCGGAGAACTTGATGCACTAGATCCTGGGGAAGACTGCAATTGCGCAGGTGGAGTTGCACATTCTGGAACTTCTGGCTCAGCGATAACTCTGCCTACTGGAGAAGAAGCAGGGATGTTACTACCGTCCTCATGTACACGGCTTGGTGATGCTGAGACAGCCTGCGCCGCCTCTGGGACGGCTTTCAAATCATCAAGTGCTGCCTTGACCAGCTCCTTATATGCTGGTCTTGTGCGAATACTCTGATATGCCGATAGCGTTCTACTTCCTCTCATGAACCTCATGTGGTGCACGTTGATCTTGTGCACTCCTCCATTCACTACCGTTATCTCTTCATCCCTTGCCATTATTCTCAGCTCTTCATCAGACCAGCGCGCCTTTGTTCTATCCACGTTGACCTCTTCGTTGACTCTAGCCAGATGGGCGCTACGTCGGTGTACTCCTAACCCTTTCTTGGTGGGAAAGGAGCGATCGCAATCCGGGCACGGGAAACCCAGATCCGCCTGCACAGATGGTGATGGTACTTGCACGGGCGGTGGGCGTTCATGATTATTGGAATTCGTTGGAGCAGGAGAAGCCTGTGAAGTTGGTTGCTCCTCCTGACAGTCACTTGGTGCGCTAGGTTGCGCTAATTGTTGCCGAGGATCTGTGGATGGTGTGGTTGGCTGCGCAGTGTCGACGCTCTAAGATAAACGCCGACGGCTTTCTCTTATCTTAGTCAGATCCATGAAATTTACTGCGCTTGGCGCCCACGTAGGCGACTAGCCACGCAGGCCTTCGGGTTCGCCACCCGGTGCCTCTCCCAATCGTCACTGGTGTTCGTGACTTCACATCTACCGCACCCTCGGGCTGGGAGCAGGTCTCATGGCAGTATGTGGGCTCGGGAAACCCCGGGACCGCCAATCCCGCAGTGAGTGTTACTCCGACACCACTCACCACCTGAGGCATACATACATACATACATACATACATACATAATACATGCGTACATAATACATGCATACATAATACATGCATACATAATACATGCATACATAATACATGCATACATAATACATTCATACATAATACATGCATACATAATACATGTATACATAATACATGCGTACATAATACATGCATACATAATACATGCATACATAATACATGCATACATAATACATGCATACATGTATGCAGGCACGCAGGCACGCACGCATAAGATCAAACCAACTTCATCGATAAGGAACCTGTCCGTCAGCAGAAATTGAAAGAAGCAGATAATTTGCGATGTTGCATATTGTTTTTATTATTTAATTACACGTGCTGAAATTAATAATTCATAATTAAACATTTCTATCATGAATTATTTCGAGCTATAATTTACAATTTAGAATGTTATACTTAATTATTAATTATTTAATGGTGTAATTGATAATTGAAACTGTGCGAGTTATAATTCCGGCATTGCACCCAATATTGCAGGAATGTGGTAGAAATATTTCAATGTTACTGTAATATTGCTGATAAGTTTATATATTGCAGCTACACTTGCGTGATATTCCAGTATAATATTTAATATTAAAATATTGCCGCAATTTTTCTATGATATTATTATGTTACAATATATCACATTGTAACATTGCAGTAATATTTCTCGATGCATATCAGATTAATATTGCAGAGATATTTATATAATATTACACTGGTACATATTACATTGGAATACATGCGAGCTTACCTGTAATATTGATATGTGACATATCACATGAAAATCTACATTATATTAATATTGCAAATAATCGTGATATGATTATTTGGAATATAATAATTTACTAATATTAGTTTTTCATTAATTTTATAGCGGTTTCCTAATTTTGAACCGTTTTTCTATTGCAATTTATTTTATTTTATTATGTTGTATTAATTATATATTACAAAAATACGTGAATCACTAACAGATTTATTTAGGTTTTATGGTTTTAAACTCTTTTTGTCTCTTCGTCTTGTGGTTTCTGATGTCTTTTTCCCATTTCTTTTAACTGTATCTTAATTATTTCGAAGAGGTTATAATTCTTTTTTGTTTTATGTTGTATTTTGTTCTATTTTGTGGTCATTCTTTTCCAACAAAAAAAATATTCTGCTAGCATATTTTATGGTCTTATTACATTTTTTATTCTGTTTAATTATGGTTTCTTATGTCTAATTGTGGTTACTGATGTTGTGTGCTTTCTATACCTTTTGTAGTATTTCTTTATTATTTCGACGTGGGTACAATTTTTATTGTTTTCAGTGTTTCGTTTTGTACTGTTTTGTAGTAATTTTTTTCTTAAAAAATAAAAAATGTTCTAATATATTTTAATGTTTTTAATATATTTCGATGGTTCCTAAGAGAAAAGACTTATCTTATGCATTACGATTAGAAAATACCTATCTCACGCGTTACGATTAGAAAAGACCTATCTTGCGCGTTACGATTAGAAACAGACTATCTCTCTTGAGGTTATTTTTTACACTAACTTTGTTGCACTATAATTATTATAAGATAATTTCAATTACAAATTTTATTGTCTTTTTAATGCTACTGATGTAAGATTATTATCTTCACGTCATTAAATGTAAGGTGTCCAATCATTATATAACAACATTTTCAGCATTGAATAGAGCCTATAAAACAACTTAAAAAGAGATAATCCGTTTCTATTCGCAACGCGCAAGATATGTCTTTTCTACTCGTAACACGTGAGATAGATCTTTTCTAATTGTAACGAGTAAGATAAGTCTTTTCTCGTAGGACCCATCGATTTATTACGTTGTATAATTGTAATTTCTGATGTTTTTCCTCCAGTTTTTCTTAAGTATTTCTTTATTATTCCAACGTGTTTAAAAATTTATATGGTTTTTTGTGTTTCGTTTTGTTCCTTTTTGAGATTATTCTTTTTCTGCATAAAAGAAAATATTCAGCTAACATAGATTTTATATTTTTAATACATGCTTATCATGACGATTTAGCATTTCGAATATCTGGGTATTTACGAAAATAGGAAATATTAAACGCACAGAATAAGTTTAAAATATATTATACTTCATGCATTGGAGGGAATAATAATATTAATAAGTCATCATAATTAATAAATAAAGTAATATTACTTTTTTAATATGGATATTATGTTGTCAGAGTATTTCGTATATCTGGAAATTTACGGAAATCCGATGAGACTCACGTGAATTGAAGTTAGAAAATAATCGTTGAATTTATGTTATTTCTTTTATTAAAGATAAGAATAATAATAGTAAATCTAACTAATTAATATTAAACATAATATTATGTTTTTAATATACTTTTTATGATGTTTTATCATTTTGTATATCTAGGTGTTTATAAAAATCGGAAATTTCCTACAAAAATTAAAGACAAAATTATTAAATATTAAATGTATTAAGAGCACGAAATTCTACGTTCAGGTATGTACCCATATTAGGGATCAGAGTGACTTCTGGGAGTCATTTAGAGGTCAAATCCCTATTTGCTGCTGAAAAGCTGATAAATCGTATTTTCCAAAAACGACCCAATTAAAAGTAATTTGGGTTGAAGGGGGCCATAAGTTGCTGACGTTGACCTTCATGTTGAGCTTCATTTTCAAGGTTATTTGAAGGTTAACTTGTATTTTTTATTTAATTGTTGTTATTTAAAATGACCAAATTAAAAGTTTTTTGGACCGAAGGGGGCCATAAGTTGCTGACCTTCATTTTCAAGGTGATTTGAAGGTCAAATTTTTTTTATTATTTTTTGTATTTAAAATCACCCAATTAGAAGTCGTTTAGGAAAAGAGGGCATAAGTTGCTGACCTTGACCTACACCTCAATTTTCAAAGTGATTTGAAGGTAAACTTGGATTTTTTATTTCATTTTTCCAATTTTTATTTAAAATGACCCAATTAAAAGTAGTTTGGGTCGAAAGTGGCTATAAGTTGCTGACCTTGTCCTTTACCTCGAACTCCATATTCAAAGGGATTTGAACGGCTAATTGTGTTTTTTTAATGGGCACCCGTATTTTAACTCCGGATTTTGAAAGAGCACGAAATTCTACTTTCAGGTATGTGCCCATGTTAGGGATCAAAGTGATTCCTAGAGGTCATTTAGAGGTCAAATCCCTGTCTGGTGCAGGAAAGCTGGTAAACCGTTATTTTTCCAAAAACGACCCAATCAAGAGTTGTTTGGGTCGAAGAGTGCCATAAGTTGCTGACCTTAACCTTGAACTTGACCTGCATTTTCAGGGTGATTTGAAGGTCAACTTGTATTTTTTGCAAGGTCTAAGTCAATATCACCGACTCACGGCACCTTTCGACCAAAACAACTTTTGTCTGAATTTTTATATATAAAATATATATAAAAATTCAGACAAAGGTTGTTATATATAATATACATATATATATATATATATATATATATATATATATATATATATATATATATATATATATATATATATATATATATTTATATTTATTTATTTATTTATTTATTTATTTATTTATTTATTTATTTATTTATTTATTTATTTATTTATTTAAACCAGAAAGAATTACAAAGTATCGTCTACCCCGTAATTCCCTGTAGAGGTAAGCAAAGTTACCTATGCACAGGTCCGGTATAAGTACATCTGACTTAAGTAATACTTAAAACTATAATTCTAAACTTAAAACTACAATTCTAATTCTAAACTTAAAACTAAATATTACAACTGTGACTTTGTACATTTGTTTTAACTTAAATACTATTTCAATAGTGTTGTAAAATTTGTTATATAAAATTTAACATTAATTTAGGCGATTATTATACCTTTAACATATCATCAGTTCCTATAGTACTCTTCTCGAGTACGTTTCAATAATATAATTTCTATAGGATTTAATCCATTTCTTTAGTTTGTTTTTTTGGTATACATTACTAATTTCTAGTTCTTTTAAATCATTTGGTAAACTATTGTAACTTACTATTGCCTTTATATAACTGTTTTTGTTACTGACTTTTTTCTGACTTTCTGGTATGGTTAAACTTTTATTTCTTGTTATACTGTTAGAATGTATGTACTTATCTTTAAGAGTGTTGTAATGAAATTTTAGAGATTCAGATGTAAATATTTGTTCTATATTCATTGAGTAATCTAAAGTTATAGGATAATTTTTATTCACAATTTTTAGAATTTTATTTTGTAACTTTTGTAGGCAGGTTATATGAGTTTTGTAAGCTCCGTCCTAAGCTATTATACCATAGCTAATTATACTATGAAAAAATGCATAGTATATCATTTTTAAAACTTCTTTAGGCATTGATTTGGAGATTTTATAAAATATATAAGCTAGGTATTTCGTATTTTTAATAATGTATTGTATGTGTTTATTCCACTTTAGATTATAATCAAAAATAATGCCCAGATATTTACATTCTTCAACTCTACAAAGGTTTCTATTTTTTATCTTAATATTTATATATTCAGGAACACTATCCTTGTAGATACCAAAAGTTATGTATACTGTCTTCTCAATATTTAAGGACAATTTATTTAATGCTAGCCACTTTTGAATTTTATTCAAATAACTATTCATACTTTCTTGAGCCTCGCTCCAGGTATTTCCAGTTGATATAATTGTCGTGTCATCAGCATATGACGATATTGCTTCAGGCGGGATTTCTTTCAAGATATCATTGATATAGAGTATGAAAAGCAATGGGCCCAAGATTGTACCTTGGGGAACTCCCGTTATTATTACCCTGTAATTACTTAGATCATCATCTATTTTTACTACTTGATACATATTATTTAGATAACTTATAAGCAAATCCAACGCCTGTCCCCTAATTCCATAACAATATAATTTTGCTAATAGTATTTCACGATCGACAGTATCAAACGCTTTTGCTAAATCCAGGAATGTTATAATTGTAGGTTTGCTATGATCCAAGTTATTGTAAAGTATATTTGTCACATAATTCAAGGCATCTTTTGTACCAATTTTTTTCATAAATCCAAATTGATGTTCGGATATTATATTGCTTTTATTAATGAAGTAAAAAATTCTGTTATATAAAATTCTCTCAAAAATTTTAGCTACGTTAGAAATTAAAGAAATTGGTCTGTAGTTAGAAATACTATGTTTAACACCAGATTTGTATATCGGTATTACTTCAGCATTTTTTAATGCTTCAGGCCAGGTTGCTTTTTCGATTCATAAATTAAATAAATATGTTAGAGGTATAGCTATATGATTACATAATACTTTTAATGTTTTGGCATGAATTTTGTCTACACCACCTTTCTTTAATTTTAAAGAATGAATTATGCTTGCAATTTCATATTCACTTGTTGGTTTGATAAAAATAGAATTATTATTCATATTCGGCATTTTTAAGGTAGTATCAGATGGTTTATCAATTTTTTCACTTAGTTTCAGTCCTATCTCGCAGAAGTACTTATTCATTTCATTGTCTATTTCTTTTTCATCAGTTATTTTGTTATCATCTATTTTAATATGATTAATAGTATCATTCGATTTTTGTTTTTTTCCAATTTTTGAATTAATAATCTCCCATAATTTTAGCATCTATTATTACTTTGTTTAGTATTTTAGCATAACTTTTGTACTGTGACTCAAGTTGTTTATTGCCTGCATTTAATTTCCATAGATCGTATAGCAATTGTTTTGTTTCACATGACTTAATAATAGCTTTAGTTATCAAATTTTTCCTGTACTTTTGTTCGTTACTATTATTTTTTATTTTTGACAGTTCTGTACATGTTTTAATTTTATTAATTAATAGATCAGTAGCTAAATTAGGATCTTGTATTGACAAAATTTCATACCAGTTCCTATTATTAGCAATATTTATTAGTTTTTTATAATTTATTATTGTTAGAGACTCTTCATTTACTTTTTTAACCTTGTTTATGGCAATAAATAGAGGGTAATGGTCTGTTATGGAGCTTTTAAGTTTATAAGTTGTTGCATTTAAACATGTTGATTTAATAAAAATATTGTCAATACATGACCCTTTACTATTTCCAATAGGTGGTCTTGTGATTCCTACATAACCAGGAATATAGCCTTTTACTAAAAAGTTACAAATAAATTCTTGATTCAAAGTGTCTTGCTCTAGTAGATTTATATTAAAGTCACCTATAACCAGATAATTTTTAATATTTTTCTTTTTAATTAAGTATTTGTTTATTTCTAGTATAAATTCAGTCTTATTTATATCATGAGATCTATAAACAGCTG
Organism: Gastracanthus pulcherrimus; assembly: GCA_949152435.1. Taxonomy (NCBI): domain Eukaryota; kingdom Metazoa; phylum Arthropoda; class Insecta; order Hymenoptera; family Pteromalidae; genus Gastracanthus; species Gastracanthus pulcherrimus. The sequence goes on from OX424575.1 coordinate 85,646,140, forward strand.
AGATTTCCATGATACTGTCAGAATCGTTTTTGTTGTTTAAAGAAATACGTGTGTTAATAATTTTGATCCTACCAACTTCTATAACATTTGCTTTTTGAGCTACGCTTGTATGTACAAAGATCATTACACCATCATTTTGGTTAATTTTGCTTTCATTATAGTAACTCATATATCCATCAAGTTCATATAATTTGTAATTGACTTGTGTGAAAGTTTCTGTGGTAATGACAATACATGGTTTATTGATTAAACTTTCTAACAATACTTTTAATTTATCAAAATTAACATTCATGCTTCTTATATTCATATGCATTATTAAATCTTTTTTATTGCTTATTGCTTTATTAAGTATATCAATATTTCCGCACAACTTTTCATTTTTGACAGTATCTTTTTTTATAGTCTTTTTTTATTATGTAGCATTAGTAGTATTTGTTGTATTTATTGTCGTCCGCTCTTTACTATGTACTACTATCCGTTGTCTGTGTTGGTAGAAATCTCTTGATGGTAAAACAGGTGCAATTGGATAATCCGTCGAGTCGATATACTTTTTTATTTTGTGCTTAAGGATCTCACAAGATGTCGCGTCATATGCCATATGTTCAACATTGTATTTTGTTTCATATTTGCTGTTGCTATATACACAATTTACACATTTTCTTATTTCACTTGTGCACTCACTGGCTTTATGCTTACCCGAGCACTTTATGCATGCAGGACCATTCCTGCATTCTTTGTTATGCCCTAATCTACCACATGCATCACAAGGTCTAATGTTTATATGGTCATACACTCTACAGTTTTGATAACTAATAAAAAGCCTATTTTTCCTCTCTCTTATTACTTTATACATTTCAGCTGGTACTTCCATCAATATTGTGCTTAAGTTGTTTCTGTTATTTTTATACATATGTAGGACTGTACCTTTCTCTGTAAAATTGTTGAAATTTCTTGCATTTATGTCCTCTTCTATATCTGCAATATCCATCTCGGCATCATTGTCAAAACCTACTATTTTTATTTTTGGATTAAAAAATTCTTCTTTTTTCACTTCACAAATAGATTGTAACTTGTTTTTGATTATTTCTTCAGTTATTTCAACACTTTCATTATCAACGCAGTTAATAGTCACTTCATTTTTCTTATTTATTTGTATACTCTTTGCCCGTATTCTTGTTTTATTTGTTATCTACTTTATGATACATTCATTCAGATTAATGTGTTCGTTTTCAGCTTTGTCTATTTTTTTAACAACGATTTTTGGAACACGTTTTGGCTGTGGTTTGAAATTGGTTACCGTTTCAGCATAAGTCTTTTTTATTCAGTTTTGATTATGTTTATCTAACTGCTTTTGTTTATCCAGCAGTTCTCTTAACAGGTCAACTTTTTCTTGCAGTTCTTTAATCAGTACTTCTTGCAGAGAGACTTTTGTTTGCATTAACTTAAATTCTCCTTCATTCTCAAAATTAGAAAAATTTTGTATGTCTTGAGTTTTGTTCGTAACTTCTTCAAGCAGTTCTTTCCTAATTTCCTCTGAGCTTTTCATTTTAATCTGGGCAATGAGGAGCTAGGCAGATTCACTCAACGTATTTTCGGCATTTTTTGAGGTTAAGTCGAGCTGCTTATGTTCTGGACATATTATAAGAAATTCACCTATACATTTACTTCCTTTTAATCTTTTATTACAACTCTGGTGAAACGCGTTTTCGCATATAATGCAAATTTGTGTAGTACACTTTGATTTACAACAGCACTTAAAATTTATTTTACTGATTTTATCAGGACCGTGTTTCTCATTCGCCGCCATCTTGATTATATATATATATATATATATATATATATATATCTACATTATATTAAGATTCCAAATTAATCATGAAATTTAGTTTTTCATAAATTTTTTAGAGCTTCCGTAATTATGTAATCGTTTTTGTGTTACAATGTATTTTCTTTTATTATGTCGTATTAATTTATTACAGATAGACGTATTTATTACTTTTTTGTGGTTTTAAACTCATACTGTCTCTCACCCATCATATTTTTAATTATATCTTAATTATTTCGAAGTGGTTATAATTTTTTATTATTTCTTGTGTTTCAATTTGTTCTTTTTTGTATTAATTCTTTACCTGTAAAAAAAATCTGCTAGCATATTTTTTGCTTCAAATACGTTTTCTATTTTGCCTAATTGTGTTTCTGGTGTCTGATTCTGGTTTCTGATGTTTTTCCTACAGTTTTTTAAGTATTTCGTTATTATTTCATCTTGGGTAAAGTTTATTGTCGTTTATTTTATTTTATTTTATTCTTTTATGTGGTCATTTTTTTCTTACAGGAAAAAATGTTCTAGCATATTCTAATTTTTTTAATACGTTTTTTATATTGTCTAATTTTGGATTCTGATGTATTTTCTCCATTTTTTCTTAAGTATTTCTTTATTATTTCAATGTGGTTAAAATCATTTATTGTTTTTTGTAACTCATTGTGTTCTTTTTTGTGGTGATTCATTTTCTACATAAAAGAAAATATTTAGTTAATATAGATTTTATACTTTTAATACATTCTCTTATGTAATTTAAGCGTTTCTTATATGGGCAAATTCGCCGAACTTTTACCTTTGGAATCTGAACTGTAAAACTGTTGATTATTTTATCATTATTTACTAATATGTACCGAGCAATTTTTTTTTTATTTATGCACATCATTAGCAGTAGATTGACATAACATAGAGCTCATATTTGGATTATATCTATTGATCCAAGTCAAACAAAGTTGGAAAAATGCCGAAATTGTTATGTTTGATGAAAATAAATTTTGTATTCTTAATAACACGACATGAGCGCCGCTTAACTTACCAATCTGATTCTAATTGCTTAACAAAATTAAACTTAAACTACAGCTCAGAGTTAAACCTTATATACACGAGTACGGTCGCAAAAGGCATTTGTAATGGATTATTAATAAACTGACGCAAAAGATATTTTGCGCCCGCTCTTTGTGCCCGCTGTTCGGAACAAAGTCACTTTAGGCCCGCTTTATAGGTCGGAAAAACGCGAAAATTGTGCGTGTGTGCAAAAATTATTTACTAAATCGACAGAGGGCATCTCTTTTCCAACTTTCTTCGGGCTTACCAGTATGTATTATGCTCACACGCAAACTCAGCATGGTGTGAGCCAAATCAAGATACTCGCTATTTCCAGAAGTCGTAAACTGTACCCAGTGAGAACTTTCAATTACTAGTTCAGTTGGCGGCAATTCAATAAATGACCATTCCGATTTTAATGATTCGCAAGACTCCGTGTATAAGAACCATCTTGCTATTCAGGTTTCAAAAATATCTCTTTTTGTTCGGGCTTTTTTTCCACCACTATTACTGCTAGATATCTTTAATCCTGGCTTCTGGTTCGAGATTTTTTCTTCAATTCGTGTCTTCTTTTTCTTCTTATAAGATATACTTGTAGTTCCAGACATCACGACGGAATGCGGTTTCTGCTGTGTCTTCTTATACCTGGACCCTTCCATTTTCATTATTCCGTCCATTATCTCATCAGCATTGCGTTTGAGATTACCCCCACTCTCTCACAATTGTTTGTGGTATGATTCTTTGAGCGATTTCTTCTCATTCACAACATCATTAAGAATATTCGCACCAGTTCGAATGGCTTCCTTACCGACAGCTTTAGCCCCGCGTTTAAGCATGGGTAAAGCACGTCGATATAAACCTTTCAGATAATTATTAATCCCTGTACCTTGTTGATAGCGTTTACGACCATCTGTGACGTTATTATGGCAACCATCGTCACAGCCATTACCAATTTGATTGGTCATTCTCACAAGGAGAGTGTCCCACCTCTGGTAAACAATTATCGATGAGGCTTTGGTGGGTGCTTTCTAGTACCTCAAAAATAAAGCCCAGTACCCGTAGTTTGCTCCAATGGGTCCTTGATCTCGAGATACGAGCTATTTTACTCCAAATACGCATTATTTTAATGAAGAATTCTACCTCTACTTCATATCATAAATATATATGATTTAACGCTAGAAAAATTGTTCAAAAGATAAATAAAAGTAGGTGAAAAAAGTTTTAATTTAAGATTTGTTTCATATAAAAATATCAATCTGGTCCAAAGTTATCAATAGTTGAACAGGGTGATTGAAAATGCATCAATATTCGAGGAAACTTATCTGTTATAAATTCGTTGATTATTCCTGCATCTTCAGTCACCATTTTCAATTGATAGTGAGTTTGGACTATATTCATTTTTTTGTACGTAACAAAGCTTAAAATAAAACTCTTTTTGTCTACATTTATTTACTTTTGTAACATTTTCTCCGGCATAAAAACTTACATAGTAGTAATATGAAGTATAGGTACCATAGTAGTAATATGAAGTATAGGTACCATAGTAGTAATATGAAGTATAGGTACCATAGTAGTAATATGAAGTATAGGTACCATTTTTTATTAAAATGACGCACATTCGGAGTAAAATCTCGAGAATTAGGGCCCATTAGAACAAACTACGGCTGCAGGGCTTCATTTTTGGGTACTACAAAGCACCTTCTAAAGGCTTATAAAAAATCTTTTCCCAGAGGTGGGACACTGTCCTTGTCGGGCATTTTAACTAATGCGTTTAGAGTGAAGCGTCACTGTCAGCGTACCGTAATCGAATGGAACGTTCTCTCTGTGCTGGTCCTTTATATCTATATTAATTGATTGGAACGACGAAGAAAAGGTAAATACGTTGGCGGGAAAAAGTTTTGAATCTCGGTTCGACCTTAAGTGTAGTCGGGCAAATGTAGAGGAACAGCTCATAGCAGGCATGTGTGAATATCACCTGTTACGTAAGGTTAATAAATACTGCTATACACCATCAGAACGATAGGTAAACCATTAATGAGATTTGTAGGTCGATCACCGATAATACAATTTCTTACCATCGCAAGATAGTATCTTCTTATTTTTAAATCCCAATATTTTAGACATTTTTCCCGATAATGTGAATGTATGAGTATAGTTTGTACAATTGTCGATACAGATACATGTTACTTGTACGTATCTGTCACATTGAATTTCAAACATTAGATGGCTTTTCACATTACTAAGACTGTTTATTTTCACCAAGAGGCCGGTAATGTCACGGTGTACGTCTGATTTCATCAGAGATAATGTGTCTCTATCATTTTCAAAGAGCAAATCGTTAACCTAGCATGGCTCTCGTTTAGATGTATTGATACGAATGACCCCCTCCTTCTCTTTGACGGATATATGTTGAAAAGTGAGAGGTATTTGAATCTCGGTAAGACCTACACACTACTCACCGAGTAGTAAAAGATTTTGGGGTAACTGTATGGTAAAGTGAGTCCCGACATTCTCCGGCAGCACGTATTTGCTACTTTAGCTGGGTAAAATAACATAGAAGTCATCCTTAATTGTAAATTTTCCAAGGTTTTAGCAAATATCCAAGAATTTAAATTTTCAGGAAACCCTTTCTAGCTTACAAAATACTGTTTTCTCTTTTCGCTACCTTTGCTCTGCCATACCTTATCGACCTAAAAAATATCATCTATCAAATCTTTGCACATCCTACTAAGCTGTTCTTCGTAGAAAAAACAGTCAATTTTATCACCAGCAATATCTTACAGAATGTACACCGGTGGCTGGCGTCAAGAGTTGATATGAACTATTTTAAATAATTCAAGTGTACACCAACCTCCTTCATATGCTTTATCGAAGACAGTCTTGGTACGACTGATGCAAACCAAGTCATTGACTCTTTATTTAATATACAGTAGCGCTGCGCCAAATTTTCACGGCCGTGATAAAGTAGCTGATGGCTAATCGTATTGCTTGCATCCCTTGGAAGCTCATTTATTGCGCAAGCGGGTATGAGACTCCGGAGGTTGAGCTAGATTTTTCCAATTTCTCTCCGGGAAAATAGATTATAACCCGCGCGCGCATCAATGAATGAGAATGTTAACTCTATTACCATTTACCTCTATCACTACTACCAACAGATCTGTTTACTATTGGTCCGAATTAAAAGAAACTACCTCCTCCATACTTCTTTCTACTAATTCTGCAAAATATCTGAGAACTGTAGAAGTATCATCAGTTTTCCACGGACATTCTTTCGTTATGAATGAATACAGGTGACACGCACATATATACACACACATACTCACATACATAGACACATATGTGCAAATACACACGTGTTTACACACACACACACTCAAAGTGTGAATATACTTGAATTTTCAGTGCGACGCAAATAATAATCTGAAAAGATCGAACGCGTAAAATGTGTATATATTGAGTTCAAGTTTTTCATAGGCATTCGCGTTCCACCGCATCATGCACTTGAGTATGTTAAGAATTTAACTTAAAATTATATATGTTAACCTTGCAAATACAATAATTTTATATTATCACAAACACGTACACTGAAAAAAATGTATTGCTCGAGTATCCAAATCCTGCTTGATCGAAATAAGCTACGTATTATTGCTGCAACAATATTTTTGTATTGCTCTCCCAGCAATATTATTTTGCTGTACAAACTATACAATATCACTGAGACTTATAATATAGTTACGACAGCAATATGTACGGCTTTTCGAGCAATACCATTATAGTTATCATATAAATATAAAAGTATTTGATGTGAGACCCATTCCGTTTTCTCAGTGTATCCAAACCATTTCTAATGAGCTCCGGATATAAATAATAATGTGAGAGATATACAACGAGTAGTGCTTATCGTTGCTCATACACACACACACACACACACACACACACACACACACACACACACACACACACACACACACACACACATATAGACAGACATGACCACAAACGCACACTCATATACACGCACCCAAACATAAAAACAAACACATACATTGACTCACAGACACATATGTGCGGATACACTTGATTGCGCAGCGCGACGCGACGCAGATGATAATCTAAAAATATCGAATGCGTAAAATGTGTATATATATCGTTCAATTTTTAAAATTATATATGTACACCTTGCCAATACAATATTTTATATTATTAAACACATACGTACACAAACAATTTCTAATAATCATCGAATGTAACACACACACACACGCACGCACGCACGCACGCACGCACGCACGCACGCACACACGCACACACGCACACACAAAGTTGGTGCCAACTTGCATTACCTTACTTTTCTTGATTAATGGACTTGAGACTATTTTTTTTTTAGTTATATTTACATAAATATGAGTAAGTCCTTATAATTGTGTGAAATGCGTCTCGTAAAAACGAAATCTCCACTTTTTACGGTAATATTTCTGACACACGCACGCCCGACGATTCCCATAGACAGATTCAAAAAGTGTATCTTCCTCATTAACATAGATCATTCGTCCCAAATCTAATATTTTCAGATGGTATAGAGTTACAGGAATTTCATTTAAATATCATTAAACTACTATTAATTTAAATCTTACCAATAATGAACTGATACTGTAACATAATACAGTGGACTTTCTAAACATTTTGTAAGCCCATTCTTTTAATACACTCCGCAATAACACGTATAATTTCTCTCCCATTTTTGAAAATACCACGATTAAATATATATATTATAATACGTAAAGTACAAAGGCTCACCATGTACTTAAGCCTCTTGAGTAATTCATTTAGTGAATAATATATTACGTTTGTACACCATCTGTAGCTGCAAAATAAGCGAACTACTGGCTCGCGTTCGAGTGCCATGCAATACAGTATAGCTAGTACAATTCTTAAGACTTTTGATCTCTGCATTGACAAATTGGTTTGACACTTTAATGGATTAAAAATGTTTGATTAATCATGCTGAAACCATCACCTTTTTATAGTACTAACATGCTCCAAATATCTGGTAAAAGTGGAGTTAATTGCGCATTATTAAAAGAGTGTATTCAACGAAATTCACTAAATTGTCAGGTAACAAAAATGTCAGGTAACGAAACTCTCAGGTAACAAATGCCCAGGTAACAAAAATCTCAGGTAACAAAAATCTTAGGTAACAAAAATCTCAGGTAACAAAAATCTCAGGTAACAAAAATTTCAGGTAACAACAATCTAAGGTAACAAAAATCTCAGGTAACAAAAATCTCACGTAACAAAAATCTCAGGCAACAAAAATCTCACGTAACAAAAATCTCAGTTAACAGAAATATAAAACAGCAAGATAAAAGTCGGTTTTGGAATTTCGCATGTTTGGAGCTGCATTCTTGCATTTTTAAAAATGCATGTATCATGTGTACCATGAATATGAAATTGGATATAATTTAAGTTTGATTTATTTAACGAAGTTCGTAAGAATCTCAAATAACTAAATTAAAAAGCTGTAAGGTAAAAATCAGATTTTACATAATTTGACCAACTTTTCTTAAAAATCTATGAATCATGAATAGGAAATTCGATATGTATATCTATAAATTATATACAGCTATGTGAACTTGCTGACTTAAGCATAAATATGATGTTAAATATGTTAATAATTTATTTTAGACAACACCTGTAGATGTCTCTGTAATATGTCTTTATATGCTACGTATTAGCGAAATAAAATCAGTCTAGCAATGACTTTTAATTTGTAAAGAATTACTAACAAGTTTATTGATTATTGGTCATATACATTACATAAAATCCGCATATAAAAATAAGACAAAAAATTCATAATTATCTACACGTTGAAGCCAGTCTTCGAACTCATTGATAGTGTCCAATAGGTCGGAGGCTTCGATGCTCTCGCACGTGGTGGTCAGTTCCTCTAAAGCCCGGTCGACATCATGTATCCCCAAATCCGGCGTGGTTGGTCATGACCTGTCCCTCTTTGACCCAGTCAAGGACTCCTCCTGGGCAGTAGCACCCTGGCGCTCCTTGGCTATTTACCTGTATTGTATTTGATAAAGCTCAAAGCTGTGAGAGAGTAACTCGTACAGTATACCTATATATAGCGAAATTGATTGAAAAACTATACTCTCGCTGTTTTGAAATTTCGACACTAGGTGAAATTTACATGGGATTTTCGACGCTTCGGTATCGTTTCGGTGTCAATGCACTAAGGTAGTGCGAAATGTTCCTTTGGAACTGTCTTTCGATCAATCACTGACCAGAACGCCGATATGCTCTATCCGCAACTTCTGTATGAACGGTTTGAACACTCTTTAATGTTGTTTACTTTATTAACCTTTCAAAATATCTGTGCTATTTTTGTATAAAAATATTGTACATTACTTTTAAATTAAAACTTATATTCAGCAGCCTTTTTCAAGGCTTTATAATTATTGTGTAATACTGTATAAGTGTATAAGTATGTAAGTGTTAAACTGCATAAGTGTTTTTTTTATAGAAAATGTAAGAAAAGTTGTTTGTGGTCGGCTGTGTATAAATATTTATATATATTTCGTGTCAAATCAGTATACAGCGTAAGTGTAATGTCTTCGAGTGCCATACGACGGGATGTTCAAAGTAGAGTGTCCGGTGGCCCTGGTAAACTTACTTGGGGAAGACCTATAAAACGAAAGAAGATTTTTTATAAAAGAAAAGTAGATGGTCCTCCTCCAAAGAAGCCAAGGCATTCAACTTCTAATAGAAAAGTTCAGGACATTGTACGTGAAGGCAGGGAAATCAGGAATAGAATTGTCGACATTGACATCCTATTTCCTGAACTGCGGAAAGTTGCATATTGCAAGATATGTCATGGAAAACGGAGTTTCTTTGAATCTGATGTACGAGGACTTGGATTTAAAATTGACAATTCTTTTTCAAATTGTAGAAATCCAAGAATTACATCAATTAATTCAAGTAGATTCATTGGCAAAAATAGTAATGCATATGAAGTTAATAGAAGATCTGTTTTAGCTATGCGTGCTCTTAGTCATGGACATGCTGAATTTTCAACATTTTATGGATTTATGGATTTGCCACAGACAACGTCGCACAGCAATTTTAACAATATCAATGATCAATTGAGTGAAGTCTGTGAAGTGATTACTGGATGCTGTATGAATAATGATGCGATAAAAGTAATGAGTATGTTGCCTTCAGATAGTGCTGGACTTCCTGTATCTGGAGGTGGTTCTTGGAGAAAAAGAGGTTTTTCCTCACGCCAAGGTGTTTCTAGTGTAATATGCAATTCTACCGGAAAAGTGCTTGATGTTTCTGTAAAAAATAGTTTTTGTAAGAGTTGCTCTGTCTGAGAAGGAAAAGAAGTCACACCAGCTTATGAAGAATGGATTGAATCGCATCAAACTCAGTGTACGTCAAATCATCAATGAAACGCTGGAATAATGGAGGTAGACGGTATTGTGGAAATTTTTCTTTTGTTTCAGCGCTATCATGACATCATATCGTTGACGTATCACACATGGTTTTCTAAACAACAGTGTTAAATATATTAATTAAATATATCACAAAAAAATAAAAAGCATTCCTACTTTTTTCTTCAGGTGAGTATTGTTTGTATCTGTTTATTGTGTTTCCAAACTTTAAATGCAATTATCTAAAAATAATGTTTTTTATTATTTTTAAGTCTGCTTCGTAGACTTTCTCAACATCCAACCATCGATATAAGCTAACATTTTTAGAGGATGTTTCTAATACGTTTCCTCACAATAAAAGCACAGCAGATTATAAAAAAGTATATAACCTCAAAATTAATTAAAATATTTAATTATTTAAGGGTTTATATTTTTAATTATTACTACATAGACTTTTTTAATAATCTTCTCCGCTAATATTGCGAGGAAACATACCAGAAACATTCTCTAAAATTTTCAGACAATATCGATGGCTGGATGCTGAGAAAGTCTACGAGGAGTGATTGAAAATAGAAAAACTGAGTATCGAAAGGAGTGACTTGGTACGAGCCACAGATTCAAGATATTTAAATTTTTAAGCGGTGAATATCTTTGTTTTTTACCTACTTTTGGTAAAAAACTTCCAATATTCTAAATCACATCTAAACAGTTTTGTATAAATAAAACTGCAATTTTCTTTTTTTAAATTGTAACCCAGGCCTGCTCCTTAAATCCCAAAAAATACTTTTTTTTATCATGAGTTCACAAAACTTTTTATATTTAAAAATAATCATTCTGAAAAATGGTATACTATCAAAATCCAATACTATCTTAAATTTTACCGTTGTAAAACCCCAAAATGTTGATCCTACACGTCACAATAAAACATTATTTTCAATACCATATTTATGAAAGGAACTTTGATCCTCACACGATTTGAGGTGACATGATGAACGACAATTGTTTTTTCGACAGTTATTCGACTCCTTTTGACACGTATTACAAAAAGAGCCGAGTGCGTTTTCGTTAAAAATTTTTTATTATATTTTTTGAAGATTGAGACGATTTAAAAAAAAATCTTTTTAATTTTTTTTATTGCTTTTAATCATAAAAAGTTTTGCGGACTGGTGAAAAAAAGCTTTTCATTGGGTTTAACCCAGGTCTGCCCCCTTAAGGTAGTATAACACTAAGGTAGAAACTTAGAGAAACCTCATGTATATCTTATTAGCATATAATTATATACAGGTTATTCTTTTATTCGTCGGATTTTAAGAGAAGTTTCATTTGCGAAAGCTTATAGTATACCAACTAATCAGAGAGCATTTGAGCTTGTAGTTTTGACAAGAAGGCAAGCCTATTTGCAGCGAAAAAATGGTCGAACGACTATCATTATAAGATAACAGAAACTTTCTTATAATCCTAGTCTCCTGATACATTTTATTGTTTTATTATAGTTTTATATACACACACACGCACACGCACACACACACACACACACACACACACACACACACACACACACACACACACACACACACACAGACACACATTTGCACAATATAAAATACGGTACGCATTGACCTGTACTAATTTTTGAACTGTATCTTTGAATTGCGGTATAACAATGTTATGATGTACTCATAGAGATCTGCAAGAAGTTGTTATACCGCGAATTAGTCGGAGAAGATTTTATAAATCGATAGATTAGTAATATCGACCGATCATATTATACGATGCACAAAGTATTGGGAGCATCGACAATCTTTTGAATGTGTGTGCGTGTGAGTGTATAGGTAAGTATGTAGGTATGTGCGTAAGTATGCATGCAGGTACGTATGTAGGTATGTGTGTATGTATGTGCGTGTGCGTGTATAAGTGTGTACGCTTAAATTTTCGGCGGTATCTTTGAAACTATTATACATAGTCTATTACATAGACTCGCTTGGCGCACTGTATTGAATATTATTACAGAATTTGTTTCTAATAGAAAGTATTTGTATTCTAGTATACTAATAATATCCGGATAATAATATTGCATACAAAGATTTTATCATTATTCTGTTATTATAATTGTAACTTATACGAGCGAGCGGCAGCGAGCGAGTAATGTAACTAGTATTATAGTAATATTCCAGCAAGTTTATAAAATGATATTTCTGGATATATCTCTTATTAATACTGCCGAAATATTTGTAGAATATTACACTGTTACACATCACATCGAAATATTTACGAATTATCCCGTAATATTATTATGTGACGTATTAGGTTAAGCTATTACAGCTATATTCCTGTAAGATTACAGAATGACATTCCTGGATGTATTTCAAACTAATACTTTGGAAATATTTCTACTATATCGTATATGGTAATAAACCAATCATCATTTGTTTAACGATAACGTTTTAAATTTACTGTTTTATTTTGCCAGAAACCTTGACTAATCGTAAAAATATTTTAATAATGTATTTGGTCAAGGTAACCAGTAGTACTTGCTACACTATCGCTAGACACAACAAACCCCCACTCCTCCACCTTCCTTTCCCAACATTTTTGTGGTGGAGTAGGTAGAAGAGTGTAATGGGGGTTAGAGATTGTCACAGCGATAGTGTAGCAGTGGTTCGCTTACCGCGGCACGTTCTTCCCCTCGCTCTCCCTCTCTCTCTCCTTTTCTCTCCCTCTCTCCCTCTCTCACCCTCTCTCTCCCTCTCTCCCTTTTCTCTCCCTATCTCTCTCGTTGCACGCGCATCTCTCTCTTTCTTGCTATTTCTCTCTCCTCCTTTCTCCACAAGCAATTACCGTGGCACGCGCACACACCTTTCTTTACCTCTCCCTCTCTCTCTCTCTCTCTACACACACACGGCCATGCACGAATGCACACACACACACATGTATATATACAATACAACAATATTGTATGTAAATTTAAAAAAAATTACTTACCTACTTATGTCTTCAGCCTGGTGATAATAATTTGTGTGCTGTACTCTTCACTTAAGTTTTAATTGTGAAAAATTTTTATTTTTCATATTACAGTTATATGTTTATTTAGAAATGTTACACTTATATGCTTAGTTTTAATACTATTTTGTTTTATTTTTTTATTTAAAATTTCTTGTTTAAAATATTTATAAGGGCCAACATAGACAGGGCCAAGGTTTTTTCGTACAAGATGTACACAGCCACTCGTAGCAGCCGTAATAGTACTACTATTTTTTATAACTATTTTTTTTTTAATATTTTGATTTTGGTATTTTTTGTTACGAAAGTTGCAAACGTCGCCGTTTGCAACCTTTCTAAACTTGCGCGGCAGCAGCCGTTTCCGCGGCACTAATCGCGCTTCTCTTTTATTGCATTTAGTTTTTAAAGTTTGTATTATTTTTTTAAGAATCTTAAAATTAAACTGTTCTTCTTCTACTTTTTTAAATCCTTTGAAATCTTCTTCTTCGCTACTTTCTGCTAATTCTTCTTCTTCTTCTTCCTCTTCTTCCTCTGCTTTGTTGATTGTATCGCTGTCGTTATCTAACAGTTTTAGCATGTCTACCGCAACTGAATCAGAAGTTGATCCGACGGATATTAGTTCATCCGTCGATTCTTCCTGTCCTATAAAGATAAATTCTTGTACAAGAACACACTCCCCTACTTCACTGTCGATGTGCTAGGTTCTAAAATTTTGCACAGCTCTACTTCTGTGCTACAGACACTTGCTATTTCTACTTTACTGTTCGCTGCACTGTTCGCTACCCTATTCACAATTTCAACATCGCTGTCCGTAATATCAATAACGTCAATGTTATTAAAAAAAAAAGTGTATGAGCCCTTGCTCGACTCAACTACGCTATTTTTTTCTGCGATCCTCATTGTCAAAAAAAAAAAAAGAACGCGAACACGTTGAACGACAACTTAGCACTGATTTGGTTCACCATGACTGCTGTATGTCTGTCTACTTGATGCTTATCAAACATGACGTTTTATTTTCGTAGAACATCACATGCAGTTGACTACACACTCTTTAGTCGCAGCTGCATCCACGGTACTGCATCTTACTACTGATGATTCATACCATGCAGCTGGAAAAGTGTATTACATTACAGTAAGAATTGTCGGTAAGCATTTTCACCTACACATGGGAGAAACTTGAATTTATATTTTCACTCATCTTCACTGCCATCCGCGATGATTCACACTGTGCAGCTGCAAAAGTGTCCCGCATTACCGTGAGAAATTTCGTGCATTCAGATTTTGTCTATCACTTTATAGTTTGATCGGCTCGCGGATTTACACTTTTTTGTAGTTCGATATAAGGCTTTGTTAACCCTGTATTCCGAATTTGTCCATCACTTTTTTTTTGACAATTGGTAATCGATATCATGAAAAGTAATAGGTTGATAAGCTCGCAGGATTACACTTCTTTGTAGTTACATATAAGTCTTTGTTAACCGTGTATTCAGATTTTTCCCTCCCCTTTTATTTAATAATCGATAATCGATATCTCAAAAATTTATAGTTTGATCAGCTCGCGGGATTACACTTTTTTGTAGCTACATATAAACCTTCGTTAATCGTGTATTCAGATTTCACCCATCACTTATTTTTAACAATCGTTAATCGATATCTCAAAAAATTTATAGTATGATCAGCTCGCGGGATTACACTTTTTTGTAGCTACATATAAACCTTCGTTAATCGTGTATTCAGATTTCACTCATCACTTATTTTTAACAATCGATAATCGATATCACGAAAAGTTATAGTTTGATCATCTCGCGGGATTAGACTTTTTTGTAGTTACATATAAACCTTTGTTTATATGTAATAATTATATGTAAATATATAAGTCTTTGTTAACCATGTATTCAGATTTTCCCCTCCCCTTTTATTTAATAATCGATAATCGATATCTCAAAAATTTATAGTTTGATCAGCTCGCGGGATTACACTTTTTTGTAGCTACATATAAACCTTTATTAATCGTGTATTCAGATTTCACCCATCACTTATTTTAAACAATCGATAATCAATATCTAAAAGATTTATAGTTTGATCAGCTCGCGGGATTACACTTTTTTGTAGCTACATATAAACCTTCGTTAATCGTGTATTCAGATTTCACCCATCACTTATTTTTAACAATCGTTAATCGATATCTCAAAAAATGTATAGTTTGATCAGCTCGCGGGATTACACTTCTTTGTAGCTACATATAAACCTTTGTTAATCGTGTATTCAGATTTCAAGCCATCACTTATTTTAAACAATCGATAATCGATATCTCAAAAAATGTATAGTTTGATCAGCTCGCTGGATTACACTTCTTTGTAGCTACATATAAACCTTTGTTAATCGGGTATTCAGAATTCACCCGTCACTTATTTTAAACAATCCATAATCAATATCTAAACAATTTATAGTTTGATCAGCTCGCGGGATTACACTTCTTTGTAGCTACATATAAACCTTTGTTAATCGTGTATTCAGATTTCAGCCATCACTTATTTTAAACAATCGATAATCGATATCTCAAAAAATGTATAGTTTGATCAGCTCGCTGGATTACACTTCTTTGTAGCTACATATAAACCTTTGTTAATCGGGTATTCAGATTTCACCCATCACTTATTTTTAACAATCGATAATCGATATCTCAAAAAATGTATAGTTTGATCAGTTCGCGGGATTACACTTCTTTGTAGCTACATATAAACCTTTGTTAATCGTGTATTCAGATTTCAGCCATCACTTATTTTAAACAATCGATAATCGATATCTCAAAAAATGTATAGTTTGATCAGCTCGCTGGATTACACTTCTTTGTAGCTACATATAAACCTTTGTTAATCGGGTATTCAGAATTCACCCATCACTTATTTTCAACAATCGTTAATCGATATCTCAAAAAATTTATAGTATGATCAGCTCGCGGGATTACACTTTTTTGTAGCTACATATAAACCTTCGTTAATCGTGTATTCAGATTTCACCCATCACTTATTTTTAACAATCGTTAATCGATATCTCAAAAAATGTATAGTTTGATCAGCTCGCAGGATTACACTTCTTTGTAGCTACATATAAACCTTTGTTAATCGTGTATTCAGATTTCACCCATCACTTATTTTAAACAATCGATAATCAATATCTAAAAGATTTATAGTTTGATCAGCTCGCGGGATTACACTTTTTTGTAGCTACATATAAACCTTCGTTAATCGTGTATTCAGATTTCACCCATCACTTATTTTTAACAATCGTTAATCGATATCTCAAAAAATGTATAGTTTGATCAGCTCGCGGGATTACACTTCTTTGTAGCTACATATAAACCTTTGTTAATCGTGTATTCAGAATTCACCCATCACTTATTTTAAACAATCGATAATCAATATCTAAATAATTTATAGTTTGTCCAGCTCACGGGATGACACATTTTTGTAGCTACATATAAACCTTCGTTAATCGTGTATTCAGATTTCACCCATCACTTATTTTTAACAATCGTTAATCGATATCTCAAAAAATGTATAGTTTGATCAGCTCGCAGGATTACACTTCTTTGTAGCTACATATAAACCTTTGTTAATCGTGTATTCAGATTTCACCCATCACTTATTTTAAACAATCGATAATCAATATCTAAAAGATTTATAGTTTGATCAGCTCGCGGGATTACACTTTTTTGTAGCTACATATAAACCTTCGTTAATCGTGTATTCAGATTTCACCCATCACTTATTTTTAACAATCGTTAATCGATATCTCAAAAAATGTATAGTTTGATCAGCTCGCGGGATTACACTTCTTTGTAGCTACATATAAACCTTTGTTAATCGTGTATTCAGAATTCACCCATCACTTATTTTAAACAATCGATAATCAATATCTAAATAATTTTTAGTTTGTCCAGCTCACGGGATGACACATTTTTGTAGCTAGATTTAAGTCTTTGTTAACCGTGTATTCAGACTTTGCCCATCACTTTTTTTAACAATCGATAATCGATATCTCGAAAATGTAAAGTTTGATCAGCTCGCGGGATAACATTTTTTTGTAGTTACTACTTACCCCTTAGAAATTATAAATTTAGATTTTTCTATATGCGACAACCAATATTTTAATTAGCTCGCGGGGTTACATTTTTATCGCACAATTCAATGTTGACGGGTCCGAGGCTTTAAAGCTACTAAACTGTGCTGCTTACCTTCTTTTTCTTAGCGGTCCGAAAATCGTGATTAACCGCGCACGCGTACTCTTGGATGTAATATTATTTGTATTAAATATCGCTCTTCCACAAAGAAGACTTTCTGCGAAAGAAAATGCAGTCGTAGCACCTCGACAGACATAACGGTGAAAGTAATGCGACATAACACACGTGCACAATCGTTTTAAATAAAAGTCGTGTTCACTTTTAACATATAAAAAAAGTTTAATCTTACAGGTAATTATTTACATATTGGAGAAGGAATGCACCTTCGATTCGTGATTCAAAATGAATCAGTACGCTTCTACCGTCGTTTTGGATATGAAGGAAGAGAAATCCAAGGAATCATACCACAACCTCCGACGAACACGGATATTTACAATTGGTTAGAAGGTTGCGTGCGAGATCTCCATCAACGTCTTTGTAACAGAGGTGCACCAACCGATTTCATAGGAATAACAATAAATTCGTATCGATTCAATCACTGTCCACTCTGGTTGTCATTCAGACCTATTAAGGATTTTGTCGTTGAAGATCTTTGGAAAATGTTATTTAGTGCAGTGCAAAGTGCAAGTGAATTTAACGTTAATGACAGACTATCGATCAATTGTGCAATTGTTGAAGGTGTCGCGGGACGTGGGCGCGTACGTTTAACCGAAGAATCAGTGAGTAAAAGGTCTATTCTTACAATCAGTAATGATGATGATCTTTGTCTACCGCGAAGTCTAGCTATTGCCTATGCTTATGCAGTGAGGCCAAATACGTACAGGTAATTTACATCGCTATTGGAACCTGATTCGTCACTGTCAATCAAGAGCTCAAAAAAGTGCGCCAAGGAAATTTTAAATTTGGCGAACGTTCGGGTACCGATTGAAGGAAGCGGGCTCGCAGAAATTCGTAAGTTTCAAGATTTTTTTACCACTCGCGGTACAGCCTTAGTAGTCTATAACTATTCGATGTTTGCGCGTGGACATCCACCGCTTTATGACGGATCGCGCTGTGACATCGACACTTACGGATGTAGAGTTCATACATAACGAATCATGTATTACGAACGCTCAAAACATTACCAACCGATATTAAACCTCATTGGAGCAAGCGGTAGCACAGGCTATTGCATACCGTGTAATAAAAGTTATTGGCGTGTCGAGGAGCATAGATGTTCCAACAAGTGTTACAAGTGTTTGTCATTGCCACCGTGTAATATGGCGGAAAATCTAAAAAAATGCGAAATCTGTAAGATTTTTTTTTTGGTGATACGTGTTTTGAAAATCATCTTAAAATAGGATCGTACAATAAGAGTAGTAATGTGTCCAGTAGAATAAGAATTTGTCGCTTTTGTTTTAAAACAGCTCGCGTAAACAATGGAAAACCGCATGAGTGCGGTAAAACTTTTTGTAAAACGTGTAAATTACGATTACAAATCGGACATTTGTGCTACGTACAGCCAATCAAGACAGAAGAAACGTGTAAAGCCAATTTTATTTTTATTTTACGATTTCGAAACTCAACAATCTACATCTGTGTTGGGTGACGACGAGAAAAAAGTTCACACTCCAAACTTGTGTGTCGTTCAACAAGTATGCTTGTACTGTATGGAGAATAAAGATGCCTCGATCAGATGCGACTTTTATGGTACTCGCGAATACGTGTTTAACGATGATCCGGTAAAACAGCTTGTTGATCTTGCATTAGCACCAAGACAGCTATAGTACGTTGTTGAGACATACAATGAAGAACGAGTCATACCGTCCGTGGTGATGAGTGGTTCGAAAATAATTCTGTGCAAATTTTAAAAAGGAAATTTATCGATGGTTTAAATTACTTTTACATGCCTCTGAGTAGTTTACCCAAATCGTACGAATTGTCCTAAATGGAAAAAGGTTATTTTCCACACACGTTCAATACGCCAGAAAAACAATCTTACGAAGATACTTTACCACCTCTGGACTCGTATGCGCCAGACGCCATGAGCACCAAGGAGAGAGCGAAATTTTTGAAGTGGTACGATGAGCAGTTACGAAGTGTTTACACTTTCAATTTTCAAAGAGAAATTGTTAAATATTGCAAAAAGGATGTATCGATTTTGAGATTGGCATGCTTAGCTTTTCGGAAAACTTTTATGAAATTCGGTGTGGATCCTTTTGCCGAGTGTACGACTATAACCTCTTCTTGTATGCGTGTGATTAGGAAAAAATTTTTGAAAACAAATTTGATAGGTGTCGTACCACTACGTGGTTACAGATGGGTAGATAATCAATCTGAAAAAGCTGTGCACTGACTCTCTTGGATGGAGAAGCGTGTTCTCTGTCGGCCTATCCAATATGCAGGACGAGGTCGTGAGAAAAGATTATCAGTAGGTATCGTGGTCGATGACTACAATTTACCGAGAGACGGTGAGAATTTCGAGGGAATTGTGCTTCAGTTTCACGGCTGCTTTTGGCACGGCTGTCCTTGTTGTTACAGGGTAAACCGAGATGCGGTTTTGGCGAGCGGTGATTCGATGAACGACAGGTACGAGAGAACGCTGGCAGTTGCCAGCAGGATAAAGTCAGGTACTTACCATCTGATCGAGAAATTGGAGTGCGAGTTGGACAATAAAATCTCACAAAACGAGAAGCTCAAGCGTTTTGTACGGGAAAATACGAGTGATGTGAACCGAAAACCGCTTGATCCGCGGGATGCGTTTTACGGCGGTCGTACAGGTAATATGGTGAAAGTATTTGATTGCCAGGACCAGGAGAAGAATAAGTACGTTGACGTGTGCTCACTGTATCCATTTATTTGCAAGCGCGGTAAATATCCTGTCGGCCACCCCAAAATTTATGTCGGTCGAGAGGAGTGCAGTCAGTTGGTTAGCCCGTGTAACAACATTTCACGAGTAAATGATCTGATTATGTGTGATATACTACCACCGCAAAATTTGTATCACCCGCTACTCCCGGTAAAAATGCACGGTAAATTCATATTCCCACTGTGTAGGACTTGTTGCAACAAATTGATTAAAGACGATTGTCCTCATCAAGATTCCGAATAACGTATTTGACGAACAACATGGGTGTCAGAAAAGATGAAAGCAGCCGTCGCATTGGGCTACGTCGTCAAGGATGTTTATGAAATTTGGCAGTACGAAATGATGCAGTATGTATATTTCGCTGAATATATTAACGAGTTTTTTGCGCAAACAGTGGCTGCGTCAGGATATCCGCCCGACTGCATCACAGAAGAGGACAAAGAAGACTATATGAGAGAGCTGGAATGCGCTGAGTTTAGGTCTGTCGCAAAACTGAGCCTGAATTCTCTATGGGGTAAGTTTGGTCAACGCGAGGATTTAAAAAAAACAGTCGTGGTAAAGAGTACAGAGATCTGAACGGAGTTACTTACCAGTGCAGAGGTGGAGGTCCATGGTATATTGCCCGTCAGCGACGATACCCTCTACGTCAATTAGTGCTACAGAGATGAAGCCCTGAAATCGTCGTTGCCAACGGCAAACGTGGCTCTTGCTGCCTTCACCACAGCACATGCACGTCTAAAATTGTTTGAGTATTTACATGCTTTGGGGCCTAGGGCCCTCTATTATGACACTGATTCGGTTTTCTACGTTAGCAAAGGTGATTCGAGCTGTGAGCACGAGCTGCCAATTGGTACGGCACTGGGCAGTCTGACGGACGAGCTTGCGGATAAAGGCCTCGGCACGTATATCACGTCGTTTTTGTCGGGTGGTCCAAAGTTTTACGCGTAAAAGTGTAGAAAACCGAACGGAGAAGAAGAGTGCGTGTGCAAAGTGAAAGGTATCCGGCTGAACTATGCCAACAGTCAGCATATCAATTTTGATACGATTCGAGAAATGATAACAACCCCGCACATGAAAGTAGTGTTGTCGAATTCCGCTATTCGGAGAACAGAATGTCACGACGTAATAACGCAAAATAAGACAAAAACGTGCAAACCGGTATACGACAAGCAAAGATTCGTAGCGTTGAACCGGAGTTACCCGTACGGCTTCAAGAGCTGCCCAACGGCGACTGACGAGATACAGTGAAATTCAACAAAGCTCCCCCCCCCACCCCCCATAGATGTAGCTACACGCGGAGAAAATGTTTTATGCAATCCAAACTGATTGCTCGTGGCGACGCGTCGAGCGGAAAAAGCTGATTGGATGATCGCCGCGCCACCACTGCGCTGATTGGCCGCGGCGAAAAAAGCTGATTGGCTGAAAAAGCTGATTGGACGATCGCCGCGCCACTACTTAGCTGCTTGGCCGCGGCGAGAAAAGCTGATTGGCCGGCGTTCGCGTCACCACTGAGTTCATTAGTCACGAGCTTCGTCATAGCGCTCATGGCCTCGTGAGTGGACGCGCGAGTGGCAAGTGGGCTACCGTGATCTCGGCAAGAACGTTGAATTTCGTGAGAGTCTGCCGCAAAGTAGCGACTACGCCGGTGACCCGAGACCCAAGCTGGCGATCATCGACGACTTGATGCGCGAGTCGTCGTCCAGTGGAACTATAGTCGACATTTTTTCAAAGGCGTCCCATCATCATTCACTCTCGGTAATATTCATTACTCAGAACGTCTTTTATCAGGGTAAAAGCCAACGCGATATATCTTTGAATGCGCAATATATCGTCATATTAAGGAATTTGCGAGATAGATCTCCGATACAACATCTCTCGCGTCAACTGTGTCCGGAGGATCCACGATTTTTGCAGGAAGACTGGGACGCCACTTCGAAACCGTACGGCTACCTCTTGCTAGTCTTGAAACAGAACACACCCGACAATTGTCGATTTCACACCTGTATCTTTCAGGATGATGAGCAGCACTACGTCTACGTGTCACGCAACAAACAAAACATCAAGGGCAGTGATACGTCGAATCACGTTCCGATCGTATCTCTGTGATGGCCCCGTCGCAGCGCAGCAGCAACAGTAGCAAAAGGCGTCCCTTTGCACACAAGGAGTCCTGCATTTTGAAGGCTCTGTATCATCTGAACGAGAAGCAGCGAAAGGTTCTCTTGCAAACGGCTGATGCAAAATTGGTTCGCAATATGTGCGAGTCCGCGCTCTGAATGTGCTGATTAGTAACGTGCCTCTGGAGAGAGGACACAAGTCGCGCTTACGAAAACACGTGAAAATTCTACGAAAGTTGTCCGATCTTGCCTCAGTCTGACGAGAAAGAAAAAACTCATAGTGCAACGCGGTGGGCTTTTACCAGCGCTACTGGCTCCCGTTATCCACACTGTGTTGACCAATATTCTCAGTGGTTAGAAACAGAAAGAAAGAAAAAAAAAAACATGGAACATATCAGAAAGATGGTACTTGTGCCGCAGGAGAACGTGGATCGTTTACAAAGTGTTCTCGCAAACGGAGGAGGAGGAGGTGGAGGTAG
Source organism: Gastracanthus pulcherrimus (assembly GCA_949152435.1). Taxonomy (NCBI): domain Eukaryota; kingdom Metazoa; phylum Arthropoda; class Insecta; order Hymenoptera; family Pteromalidae; genus Gastracanthus; species Gastracanthus pulcherrimus. Next base: position 85,669,063 of record OX424575.1, read on the forward strand.
AGGTAGTGGTGAATACACGTTAAAGTCTGTACAGACACCGGGTACCGTGATGACTAGACTGGATGCAGAAATGAACGAAATACTAAATTCGACTGCTTGCAAGGACGAGCGAGAGAAATGGGCGCGATACCGTTCTGTTCTGCAACGATATCTTCATTTCAAAGACACCAAGAGCAGTAGTGGTGCTCGTGATGGAACGGATAATTTGAAAAAGAAAAGTTTACCTGGATACAATGAGCAGCAGCAGCAGCAGCAGCCGCAAAATGACGATGACGACGACGACGGGGTTACGGTCGTGCGACGCTTACGGACCAGTTGTAACATTAACCGGGATACCCATGGTGCTATGACGATAGGTGACGTTTGTATACGCGGTGCCAAAATAATTGACTTGATGAACGATGCTATGAGGAGCCGAAAAAGTACGCCACCTTCTGGGCATATTCAATTTGCTATTGCTCTACGCGAATCGTTTATCCCCCGCGAATTCATCGATAACGAAAGAGTTTGGGATAACGTAGTTTCTCGTACGCCACTACCAGGTGGCTCTGTGATTTTACTCCCTCCAAAACATTCTACGCCAGATGGCTCTGCTGATAAATTTCATACGCCACGACACGAGCCAGCTGCTGCTGTTGCTGCTGCAGATGCTACTGCTGGCCTCAGGAATGCCAGCAACAACGGATCGTTTACTCGCGACACCGTCAGTAGCGCAGAGGATACCGAGCAGGAGGAGTCGGAAGATAACCGAAAACGAAAGACTACCAAGGAGTGTGTTAGAAAGAAAAAGAAGAGAGTTGCAGCACCCGGTGTACAGGTTACGTCAGAGCGTCGACTGATCGGCCAGTTCGATCCGAAGAAGAAGAGGCATCCGGTAAAAAAAAAGAAGACCAAAAAGTTGAACGGCATGGTTTGGAAGAAAAAAAATAGTGCATTGGACGCCATGATTGATCTATTACCGTTCGAAATGCACGTACCTGGTTATAGATTTTGCGGGCCGGGTACTAAATTGGCAGAACGCATCGAACGCGGCGAAGTCGGGATCAATCCGTTGGACGATACGCGTCGTGAGCACGATCTAATCTATTCCGACAGAAAAGAAGATCGACGCAAAGCCGATCGTGTTTTGGCAGAATATGCTTTCTCGCGAATGCTCGCAGACGAAACACCCACGGATGAGCGAACACTGTCTATGATGACAGCTTGCTGCATGGTTAGCAAAATACCCTTTGAGAAATTTTTTTCGCGCATCAAGTGTGCACTGAACAAACGTCAAAATAAAAGCAAAGTGAACAGGAAGTCAAAAAAAGACAAAAAAAAGTTTAAAGTTTAGATTAAAAAGGAGAGAAAAGATTAACAATGAGTGAAAATTTTGAAAAACTGTATTACACCCCGCCGTATCCAACTGCGTACGAGGCCGTGGATATACTTTTTCGAGCCACTCGCGGTAGAAGCAAGAAAACCGATCGCCAGACAGTCACTGAATGGCTTGAGAGCCAGGATGCGTACAATTTGCATCGACCTGTTAGACGACGATTTGCACGACGCAGTTACAATGTACGAAATTTGGATGATGTGTGGGAAGCTGATTTAATGGATATGAGAGCCTTGAAAACTTACAACGATGGTTACAGCTACATTTTGACGGTCATCGACGTTGTTGGTAAATAAAAAGTGATAGACGAAAACCAGAGTGCCTTCAAACGGATAAGGGTAAAGAATTTATCGGTGTTGAAACGCAAGAGGTTTTACGTAAGAATGGCATAGCTCATAGAGTGGCACGGAGTCCGGATACAAAGGCAGTTATCGCGGAGAGATTGATAAGAACCGTTCAGGAACGAATTTGGCGATACTTTACTCATAACAATACCCGAAGATATATCGATGTTTTGCAGAAAATCACAGTAAGCATTCGGCGACAAAGATGACTCCGTCCTCTGTGACCATATTCAATGTTGCGAAAGCACGAAAAAATATAGAACTTCGCTACGGTAACCACGATTTTAAGCCAGTAAGGTTCAAGTCAGGTATCTTGGTACTGTCAGTCGTGCGAGAACTGTCTTCGATAAGGGATACGAAGGTGGATTGACTTTGGAGATTTTTGAGGTTACGCGCATCTCACTAACGCGACAACCACCTGTATATTTTCTAAAGGTTTAGCAGGCGAAGACATTGACGGACATTTTTACACCGAAGAACTAAGTAGAGTGCGAAAAGATTTAAGTACTGTATCGTTAGAAATCGACAAAATTTTTCGTACTAGCGGTAAGGGTCGCTCAAAGAAATATTTCGTTAGTTGGAAAGGATACTCCGAAAAGTTTAATTCTTGAGTCGAGGTTAGCCAAATTTCTCAGAAATGAAGAATCAGTTTTACATTATTCTGCCCAGCAACAGCAGCATGAATTATTTCGCGGAAAACACTACGACGCATTATATTACTCAGTTGCCCCAGCAGATCCAGTTACAAGGTTCATGGTCAGTTGCGGTTACAGAGGTTCATATTCCGCTGACGTTTCAACACGTGTTGTCGGACAACGAAGACAGAGCGATTTCTTTGAAACGAATTCCCCCCTCGAGACTCGAGTCGAACCAGCTCAGAGTGGAAAATTTTACCATTGCTGGTTCGCTGATTCGACCTGGTAATTACAAAGATGTTTATACTCTAATAGAGGAGATAAATAACTTGGAGTGTATCAAATGTCATTTGGAGGTGACGGTTGAGTGTGGTGGTTACGTGACGGTTAACAGAGTTTACGCAAAGACTAGCTGGTCGCAATTCAGTCACGAACTCTGTTTATCGCGGAAACTGCGAAAAATTTTGGGTTTTGAAAGGACAAAACGAGGCAGATAGACCGGCGCGACTGTCGAATGGTTTTCCAGATATGCTTGTGATTTACAGCGCCATCTGTGAGCGATACATGACAGGCGATGTTCAATCGCGATTGCTGAGGGCTGTCTCGATGAATACCGAGAATGACGAATATGGTACTACGAAAATCAAAAGTTTCTCCCCACCAATGTACTTTCAGACCATTGAAATTGATATAACAGATCAGCGTAGTCAGCCGATACCATTCGATTATGCGACACTCACTGTAACACTGCATTTCAAAAGAGTCGATTAGATGGAGCGCTACGTAGAATACTTCAACAATCAAATTGGTTACGGATACGGTGGAGGGGGTACGTATAGTGGATGCGTTGGGCGTATTGGTCATTTATAGTATATTACACTAATGAAACATATTCGATTGTTTTAATGAAAGACCAACAGTCAGCTTCTCTACTCTGCCGCTAGGCGGCGACCGGCGAGAATTGCTAACCCTCTAGAAAGTTCAGTTGCATGAGGTGATAAATACTGGCTGATCACAGTGGATTCTTGGCGTACATTGTATGTTGAAAATTCCCTGGCCTGTCGATAGGTTCCAGCAGGGTTATCGTGGTCAAGAGCCACCGCAAACTTGTTATTTTAACTTTTTCAACCTTGTAAAAATAAATAAATCTCCGTTCGATTTGAATTTTATAAACTATACTTTTAAAATGACTCCTCCATGTTCTCACGAGGATAATAGAAAGAAAGTATGTGGCCCAAGTGGTAAAAAAATCATTTTTCGTAAAATAAAGCCAGAAAAATTTTTAATAAATAGATCTTGTTACTTAACACTTATTGATGTTAAAAAAGAAATTTTCAATAGACAATTGCCAACATTACCTAAGTATAAAGAGTTAGTATTAGCGAAAGAGACTCGTATAAATAATGGTGTCTGTAATTGCTATATATGTTTGACTGCCAAATTTAAGGGACATATCAACATTGAGAAAGGCAAAGGTAAATTTAGAGACATAAATAAGGAAATTGATATTTCTACTGGATTTTATGAATCACAAGAATAAAAGCAACGTTTGTCAAAACAAAATAGTGATACTGCTGATTCAATTAAATTGTGTGTTAAATGTTTTCAAGAAATTGGTAGAGGTAAAACTCATACTTGTAAAAATGTTAAGGATAATGTAATAAAAATAATTGAAAAAGTTCCTGAAAAAATTGAACAATTTGCGACACGTATGATAAAAAATAACGTTGACTCTAATCTTGATTTAAATGGAAGGTATATGAATGCTGATTTAAATTTAAGTACTGGTGGGAAGACTATCAGGATTACATTGAATCAAACAGAAAAGAAAGACGTTATGTTTGAACAAGATAATTTACATAATTTTCGAGTCAAGTTAGGAGCTTCACAACAACAAATTAAACAAATTACTAACTTTTTAAGATGTAACGTTGGGCGAATGTCCGAACCTAAAAAATATCGAGAGCATATGTCGGAAAAATCTAGTTTATTAAAAGATGTTTACAAAACAGGTATCTTTGAATTTCATTGTGAAAATGCAACCAAAAAACAGCAACAACCTGTTGTTTACGCTAATGTTGAAGAGCTTCTTAACAGAATTATTGAACATGGAAATTTAATAGGAAACGTTGTTATCAAAGCCATGGCTGACGGAGGCCAAAGTTTTTTTAAAGTTAGTTTAACTCTTATACCTGAAGATTATTTGCCTAAAACGAGTGATGAAAATAATTCTATGCAGCATGATTATAATTATAAGAATGATGTTAATACGGAAAACACAGAGAATTCAAATGAATTTAAAAAAAGAATACTCTACTCTGAAGGTGGAAGTCTGAGTAAAAAAAGTAAGATATCTAGTGTAAATAAGTTGATACTACTATGTGTATTGTAACATCATATTTTGTGTGCGTTACACAACTTCCAGTCTGTCGAACAATCTGCTCGGTGCGAGTCCGATGCTCGACTGGCCTATGTGAACGATAGCACACTACCTACCCATCTCACTCATTATATACGTACACACACAGATACACTATTCCCCTGGACGACACAGAGCAAGCGAGCTCTTCAATGCCCTGAAGCAGCTGAAGAGGACGCACAGCTGCCATCCCATAGAGCCTCGCATAGGTGGGAGCTGGCTGGTCTCGGCTGGGGTGCGCTGAGCATGTCCTGGCGCCTCCTCGCCTTACTCCAGGTTCCTTCGAACCAACCTAAGGAAACACACAAGAGATTAGAAATCGAGAATATAAGTAAAATGGTATTAGAATGATACCCACCTGATTTTATACCTTGAAAGGCATGAATAGATCCACCTTGGGCGGAGTGGCTGCTTCTCTAGACATGAAGGAGGCCTGCAGCATACATCCTAGAAAACATAAAGATGAGTTAGTCTACAGCAGACATGCACATCAAATTGGAACTGTCTTACCTGGGTTGGAGAGATTGCAGAGGCAGGGTAGTCTCTCCGATACCGCAACGTAGCTCAACTCGTAGCCCGCTCCCCCCATAACAGCAGCAGCAACAGCCTCCGAAGCACTCGCCAGACACCAAGAAACAACATAGCATTAGTAAGGAGAGATTACAGTGATAAACTAAACACTAATCTCACCTGATAATAGTGGCAGTGGATGAATGCAGTAGGAAGCTGTATGTAAACATAACCTCGTCGAGGTTAACCGTGCCCACTGCTCCTGCTGCAAGTACGCCGTCCTGGGCCTTGCAGCTCTCGCCTTCGTGCCCCTTCGGCGGCACCGTTGCCCAGATACCCCTCCTGCTGCATCCCTCGTCGCACTTCCTCTTCCTGGCCACTCGACCTCTCCAACACCGTCTGCAAGCCGTCGACTGCATGCCACATAGCGTGACGTCACCGCGAGCAGACACTCCCATTTCCTCGTTCTCACTTCTCTTTCTCCCTCGCCAAAGTTTGCACTGCGCCCTCAGGCGGGATCGGTCCGCACTACCGAGGAGGGACGAAGGGACAACGAGTCGACTTCGTATTGAGCCACGTACACAGACGCTTCGTTTTCTCGTATCAGCTCCGTGCGAATATCAAACCGCTTGTTCCGCTCGCGAATATATCTATATATACAGGGTGTCAATTAAGTCCCGGGACGGCTGAATATTTTCTAAAGTACTGCATTTCTGGAAGAGGTCAAGGTCATTCCTTAAGTAACTTTGAACAAGGAACCCAACGGTGACCTTGGATTTGACCTTGAACCTCATTTTCAAGGTTATTTTGAGGTCAACCTCATTTTTTCAAACGGGAACCCCTATTTTTTATAGCGGAATCGGAAAGAGCGGAAAATTTTACATCCGGATATGTATTGAGGTATGGGGTTGAGGTAACCCCTAGAGGTCAAATAGAGGTCAAATAATGACATCTTAAAAATCTCGCGAGTTCAGTGGTAAAACAAAACAAACAAAGGTCATACCCTGGGTAAATCTTTACGGGGTACCCGACGGTGACCTTGGATTTGACTTTGAACCTCATTTTCAAGGTTGTTTCGAGGTCGACCTCATATTTTCAAATGGAAACCCTTATTTTTGATATCGGATTCGGAAGGAGCGAGAAATTTCAAGTATGGATGTGTTGAACAAGGGATGTAATTGTGACCTTCAATTTGACTTTGGACTTGACCTTGAAGGTCATTTAATGGTCAACTGGTTTTTTTAATCGGAAATCCCAGTAATAATACCGGAAACCGATAGAGCGAGAAATTTTACATTCAGTCCTTATTCTCACTTTTAGCGTTACCCAGAAACAACGACGTGGACGTAGTAAGATCTGTTTCCTTTGGGGTGCTTGATTAACGTGAGTCCGGAAATGAGTTTGTCTGGAAATGAGTACTCGGGGGTTTTTGGGGTCGCTGAGTTAGGATCTACTACCGAAATTTCATTTTCTTCAAATCCAAGATGTTATTGCCATTAAACTTTCGACCTCTAAGGGAGAGGCAAGGGGACTCACATTAATCAAGCACCCCAAAGGAAACAGATCTTACTACGTCCACGTCGTTGTTTCTGGGTAACGCTAAAAGTGATAATAAGGACTGAATGTAAAATTTCTCGGTCTATCGGTTTCCGGTATTATTACTGGGATTTCCGATTAAAAAAACCAGTTGACCTTCAAATGACCTTCAAGGTCAAGTCCAAAGTCAAATTACATCCCTTGTTCAACACATCCATACTTGAAATTTCTCGCTCCTTCCGAATCCGATATCAAAAATAAGGGTTTCCATTTGAAAATATGAGGTCGACCTCGAAACAACCTTGAAAATGAGGTTCAAGGTCAAATCCAAGGTCACCGTCGGGTACCCCGTAAAGATTTACCTAGGGTATGACCTTCGCTTGTTTTGTTTTACCACTGAACTCGCGAGATTTTTAAGAAGTCATTATTTGACCTCTATTTGACCTCTAGGAGTTACCTCAACCCCATACCTCAATACATATCCAGATGTAAAAATTTCCGCTCTTTCCGATTCCACTATAAAAAATAGGGGTTCCCGTTTGATAAAATGAGGTTGACCTCAAAATAACCTTGAAAATGAGGTTCAAGGTCAAATCCAAGGTCACCGTTGGGTTCCTTGTTCAAAGTTACTTAAGGAATGACATTGACCTCTTCCAGAAAAGCAGTACTTTAGAAAATATTCAGCCGTCCCAGGACTTTATTGACACCCTGTATAATCGTATACCGTGTGTGCCAACCAACTTGTATCGTCAAAGGAGGCCACACCAGATACGAATAAAAGAGTACGTTGCACAGATTATTATTGTGCTTAGTGCATACCCATATATATATGTTTACATATATAACTTTTTGTAAAGCAAGCGCCGCGTGCGTGTCGAGCATCGCGTCGCCGCCTTTCCACGTGTATTTCGTTGCCGGATATTACTTGAATTCGCGTCAGTGACAATTAGCTTCTTCCCCTCCCGACCATTTACCGTTTCTCACCGTACCTTGTGCTCATCGTAGTTAGTTAATTGTGTAAGTAATTCTATGTGTCAGTACAAGAACTTGTAAAATCGTGCTGCGAATTCGCGCACCTGACGTTCAATACTTGTTTTGAAATTGAATAAACCACAAGTGTTCATAATATTACCCTAAATTCCCGTGTACGATTTATTTAAATTCTCGAATAAAACTAATGTTAAAGCCTGCATGTGCGGCGCAATAATCTTCGCTGGATTAGCTAAAATTATTGTCATAGTAGTTCCAGCAATAAAAGTAGCACATGCAAATATCAAACTTTTATTTGATCTGACTGATATAAATAGTATCCCCTTTAAATTTGTTGCAGATTTCAAGCTTTTGCTAATTATAAATGGACAGCAAACAGCAACATCAATGTTTCCTTGTCCATATTGTTTTATTTCCTTAACTGATTTAAGAGCTGTATCAACGAGTTCGAATGATAATGCTACTTTAAGTACGTCTAATAATACAGAAATTCAAAATTATATAGAATTAAAAACATATGGCGATTAGAGAAAAGATTATGAGAAATATTGTATCACATGGAAAAATAAGAAATTTAGCAGAGAATGTCACAGCACCATTAATCCGCCCCTTTTCGATGAAGACGATGATGTCTACGTTTTGCAAAAATGCGTTGTTCCTAAGCTGTATGTCATACAAGGCTTTGTTAATCATTTGTTTTGGCAAGGTTTAGTTCCTTTGGTAGGCCAAGAAAAAGCTTTGCTTTGGCCAAAAAAACTGAATTTGATTTCAAAGAATTACCATGGCAATGCCTTTGAAGGCAATGCGTGCAGGAAACTACTCAAGGAGGCAGATATACTTGATGATCCCGATTTATATAAAGATGTGGGAATTTTTTAAATCGTACCTTATAGCAATCATATCGATGAACAAAATCGTAGATTGTTGTTTCACCTCTGGTAAAGTACGGCATTCACTAGATAATTATATTGAAGAATTAAAGAAAGCTTTAAGAAGTATTGAAAAGCTTTCTGAAACGTTAAAGATTCACGTTATTCTTTCGCACGTGACAGAAAGTTTAAAATACATTGAAGGAAATAACGGCTTAGGTTTTTGGTTAGAACAGAGTGGTGAATCAGTACACCATGATTTCTTAAAGTTTTGGAAGCGGTACTAATTAAACGGTTATCATCGTTATAATAAATAATGTTATCGATATAATTTATCAATTAATATCTTTGTATATGAACAGTATCATTGATGAATTAAATATACGATTAACATCGAATAAATGAATTAAACTGTACTTACCTTGTATTTATTTACCCAGATACCTTTCCTATCCTGTATACACCCTTTCTCACTTAAATTAAAAATATACTTTTCATTCAAACTTTCTTGCATGCAATATTTTAAAATTATGAAGTTAAATATATTTTATTCATTCAAACTTTTTTGCTTACAAAAATGATGAAATATAATCTTTTAATCCACTGTATATCATTTATACTTATAAGGAGGGGGTAAAATTCATACTAAAAAGGTGGGGGTAAAGCGAATGTTCATGGTTAAAAAGTAAGTGGGAGTATATGAGAGTGGGGGATCAGTTATGGAAGGGGGAAGGTGGGAATGGGGGGAGAGGTGTGGTGGTGGGGGTTTATCGTGTCTAGTAATAGTGTAGCAAGTACTACTTATACCTAATAGTTGGTCAAGGTTTACCTAAAAACAAATCTAAGCTATCCAATTATTGCCGCTAAATGGCGCTTTGGCGTTTTCCCGCAAGTCCTAAGATCGATATTCAGTTTCGTTTTCACTAAATTTGTCTTCATATCCATCTTTACACCTTCAAATCCACACTTACACCTATATTAATCCATTTAAAAAATAATTTTGGAAGATTTAAACAAGATTTTAAATTATTAAGAAATGGATCCATGTTTACTTATTATATACTTCCTGTTTATTCACTGTTCACTTACAACTTACTTCCGGTTGGCTTTGGATCCAAAGATGTACCTCCGATGCTGATCGAATATTCAGTAACATTTTTAAAGAAGAACGATGAAATATTGTAGGTAACTGGAGACGGTAGAGCATTGAAAATCTTAATATTATAGAAGATAAATAATCATGGTATTTTCAAATTGAATAAAATAATTTTTATGCAAGGAGGTATGGTATGGATATGTAAGATAACTTTACAATTATTTATAAAATTAATTTATTAAAATTGTTCTGTACTCACATAAATATTTTTCTTGTATCGATTTTTAAAAATGATTCCTTTGTTATTCTTATTTTTAATCTGATTTTAATAATAATACTGACTACTTAACGATTATTTAATAAATCTGCACCTGTAAATTTAATTAGAATAAGGTATTTGAATAAAATAGTAAAAACGATAATTATTAAAAGAAATTCTGTCAGTTGACTTACAACATGTACTTGCTAAAAACTATTAACTATTTGTTATATATGAACGTTCTCTTTGCTCACATAGTATTGTATGTACATAATGTAGTATTTATTGTAACGAGTGGCGAGCGAATTTCAATTATGCGCCAAACACTCACCAATGCTCTTTTCGCGAGACGAGCCTGCGTGTAATATGTTACATGATTTATAAGTGATTCGTGCGATCTGTTAGTAAAGACGCACGCTATTGCTATAATCCGGCCACGAATGAGCGTGAAAGTGAATACAAGCACATCGAATGCAAGCATTAGTGAGCTTACGAAAACGACGTTAAACGTCTCAGTAAGGTCAAGGTCCTATTTCGTATTTGCAAGAGAAACTACCGAGCGAGCGGTTACGAGGGTCCGTGCGGAAAAAAGGTATTATTTGTTTCAAAATAAAATATCTCTATGTAGGAAGCACCAATTTGAATGAATATTCTCATAAGGCAACGGATATTAAATGTACATAAATGGAAAACTGTAGAGAAACGCGATAAAAACTTTTCCCAACTCGGAAAATTGATTGAAATTCTTATAAACAGGGAGCAGTTTACTACAAATTTTTCTTTCTCTATGTAAGAGCGACAAATGGTATTTCAGTTAAAAAAATCATTAAATTTTTAACATACTAGACCACACATAACACGAAGCTATAGGAAACGATCAAAATACTTTTCCATAAAGTAAAATTTAAAAAATTAACTTAGCTCATAAACCCTAAACCAATAAACCCTAAATACATAAACCCTAAACCAATGAACGCTAAACCCATAAACTCTAAACCCATAAACCCTAAACACATAAAACGTAAACACATAAAACCTAAACCCATAAACCCTAAACCCATACACCCTAAACCCATAAACCCTGAACTAGGTTTATGGGTTTGAGGTTCACGGGTTTAGGGTTTACGGGTTTGGGGTTCACGGTTTTAAGGGCTTGGGGTTCACGGGTTTGGGGTTCACGGGTTTGGGGTTCACGGGTTTGGGGTTCACGATTTTGGGGTTCACGGGTTTGTGGTTCACGGGTTTGGGGTTCACGGATTTGGGATTTACGGGTTTTGGGTTCACGGGTTTGGGGTTTACGGGTTTAGGGTTTACGGATGTGGGGATTATGGGTTTGGGGTTTATGGTTTTAAGGTTTATGGGTTTATTGATTATGGGTTTACGGTTTATAGGTTTAGGGTTTATGGATTTAGGGTTAGTGGGTTTAGAATTTATGGGTTTAGGGTTTATGGGTTTACTTATTATGCGATTAGGTTTCATAGTTTATGGGTTTATGTGTTTACGGTTCATGGATATAGTGTGTAAGGATTCGTGATTATTATTATAATTATTCAATTTAAATCAACAACCTATTATTATTAAATTTAATTATTATTTTTCCCCAATGTACCTAGATAATAGAAAGTAATAAGAAAAATATAGGATGAGTATATACGTTTATTTATATAAGTATATAAATAAACTACTATTATTATTTATATACAATGTCAAGTTCCAAGACCTGCATTTATTCGGCAACACAGTTCCATACCATAAAAACAACTTGCGCTTAACTCAGATATTTCCAATAGTAATAAGTAAACTGGAAATGTCAAAATTAAACTGTCCAAATCATTTTACAAGAGCGAGAGGAAGAAGGTCCTGCTTGCTAGGCGGCTGTGCGCTGTCTGATGATCCTCTCATCAACAGCCAGCTCAACCCTTTTGGCGGCGGCGGCCTCTCGATTTTCGTCGGCAGCTCGGCCTCGCACCGCTAACGTCACCAAGCAACCAGGCTCCAACTCCTCTTACCCTTTCCATCAGTCATATCTCACATGGGTGTAGGTACACATCCTTATTCTCCGCGATTCTCTTCAGTGCGAATCTTCGTTTCGCATTGATCAGTCCGTGCGTATTTGTAGTGTTATAAGAGAATTAAAATTTAGATTTGGTACTACAGTAGGATCGATACAAGTGTTCATGGGTTTAGGTTTCATGGGTTCAGGATTCATGGTTTAGCGTTCATGGGTTTAGGGTCATGTGTTTGAGGGATACGGGTTTGGGTTTGGGGTTTATGGGTTTGGCTTTTATGTATTTGGGGATTATGACTTTTGGGTTTATGGGATTGGGGTTTATTTGTTTGGGGATTATCGGATGAGATAATCGATGTCAGCTCCCTGAAACGAGGTTCCATGATCCCTGTATAAGGTGTGACATAGACTTTGTCGAGCAGCGAATCTACGAAAAGCTGCTAAAAAAGCTGAGGATGTATAATCGGTCACAACTTCTAAATGGACCGCCTTAACCATGAAACACATAAAGACAGCCACATATGCTTTATAAGCCTTATATCCCATGACTGAAGAAGTTCTGATAAGAATAGGGCCAGCGTAATCCTTGTCAGTAAAAGTAACATTTCTAGCTGGTCTAGATCTTACCGCAGGCAGCGAGCCCATTTGCTGTTGCTGCATTACAACATTGCACCGAGTGCATTTGACGCAATGGCGCACAATATTTCCAATGAAATTTCGGCCCCTAATAATCCAATACTGTCTGGAGAGAAAACTTTGTACGAGCGTTGGCTCTCCGTGAAGAGTAACAACGTTTGCTTGATGGATAATTAACTCCGTAATATGATATTGATTGGGTAGAAAAATAAGGTGCTTTTCTGCATCACTGCAGAACGAATTTTGCAAGCGATCTCCAATCCGTAATAAACCGTCACTATCCAAAAATGGTAGAAACTTTCGAGTGGTAGTCACAGGGCCCTTATTCAATAACGATTCTATCTCTTCTTCATCATCTTCCTGTTAAAATCCTTCTCACCCTATTAGCGACAAACAATTTCCACCTAGAAGGGTGAACTTTGAGCCAAGCCAGGACACCTTCGAGTCCGACCAGCAGAATATACTAATTGGCTGAGTTTCAATCTTAACGAAACGGTATGAAACAAATCGGGCCAATAAAGTGGCACAGAAGAATTCTAATGTTGGCAAGCTGTTGACTTTGATTGGTGCAACCTTGGATTTAGACATAACAAGTTTCGACTCTATTCCATCATTTGACCTAAAAACTATGTACAAAGCAGCAGCATACGCTCTGTCTTTTCTCTCTCTCTCTTTTTATCTCTCTCTGACCCGTTGCAGAAACCATGAGACTGTCATTCAGAAGATTTCAACGTTCCTGACTGTCTCGGAATTCTAATGGTTTTGAGCTCGACAAGCTGAGCTCTAAAAGAAAACCATGTCTGCCTTATCTCTGCGGAGACTGGGTCATCCCAGCTATCACCCTGCATCCAAAGACTCTGCCACATTGTGTTTGCACGAACGATCACCGGAGACAACAAACCTATGGGATCAAAGAACCTAGTATTCTCCGACAACATTCGTCTTTGTAGGATTCCCAACCGTTTCTGGAACGGATATCTGAAAACCAAATGCGTCTTCGAGTGGTAGCCAACGCAGACCTAGTGTGGACACAGCTTCTTCCTCGCTGACAATATTCTGTTTCGAAGATTCACCTAATTCAGTGTACTAATTTAGAAGCGTGGCATGAGAAGATCGACCACTTTCCTACATCCATCCCTGCTGCACTGTGTCATCTGAAAACTGCTCTTACTCATCATCAGCTAGCTTTAACATACAAGCATTCGCAAGAAAAGAAGCAGAACCTGTGTCATATGTAACTGTGAGCAATCGAAAATCCTGGACAGGAGACATAGGATGAAAGCACCATAAAATGCACTGCCGGTGAGTATCTTCTTGACTAAGAACTAGTGGAACATTTTATCGATAGCACAAGAAAAAACGTACTTAAAAAAACACCAACGAATGAGAGCAGTGATCACATCTTCCTGTAATTCTGGACCAATATGCAAAATAGTACATTATGTAACAAGGGCAAAAAAGTCGAATATTTTTTCCGCGGGTGAGTTTACTGCCCGAGCGAGCGGAGCGAAGCGAGTGCAGTATCACTGAGAGAAAAATCGACTTTCTTCACGAGTTACACATAGTACTTTATGCCCATCTCAACTGGGACCACTTTTTGACTTGGAAAGCGGGACTAATGGAGTGTTCAAAGACAACATTTTTAAAAGACAATCGAAAATCAGGGTTATTGGTAGAACTTGATGAAATAAAGGAATTTGGATTAGTTTCTAGGGAAGTCACCATTTTCCCGCATATGCGTGCAAAAAGTATAATTTTGGTCTCGCTTTTTAGGGCAAAAAAGAGACCATTTTAGTTGAGATAGACATAAAAAATTTAACGCGGCACCACTGAAATACTTTTAAGAGGCATTAAAAAGTACTCATATAATTAGTAATTGAGCAAGATGGCAGCGGTAAGATATGAGTACTTTTTAATGCCTATTAAAAGTATTTCAGTGGTGCCGCGTTAAATTTGTTATGTCTATCTCAACTAAAATGGTCTCTTTTTGCCCTAAAAAGCGAGACCAAAATTACACTTCTTGCACGCATATGCGGGAAAATGGTGACTTCATGGTTATTTCATTAAGTTCTACCAATAATCCTGATGTTTGATTGTCTGTTAAAAATTTCCTGCGTTCACGAAATCACAATTTGGGATGTTTGAAATATGTAAATGCTTTTGAGCACTTCAAAAATGTTGTACATGCCTAATTTGGAAAAAATCGTGACCCATCTTTCAAAGATAAGATTAATGCCTTCAAGCAAAGTTAATTACATTTAAATGTACCAATAACGCCCAAAATTCATGGAGTATTTTTTCATGTGCCTGACTTTTGCGAAGAAGTTCAGACGGGACTTGGATTTTATAGTGAACAGGCTATGGAATCTGTCAATGCTGATTTCAAATCTGTGTGGGAGAAATATAAAGTTTTTAAGAACCATCCAGAATATGCAGAGAGGTTGCAACGTGCTTTATGTGAATATAATAGTTTACATTCATTTTAATTATTGTACATAATAAAGATATTTTTTTAATGTAATAAAATGATCGCAAAGTTTAAAAATTCGCATACGGTTTTGAAAATTTTTATGAATTTAAAATTTTTAATACCTATTGAGCATTTATAAACTTATTTCTGATGTTGAAATATATTTTTAAAACCTAAGAAATCTAAATACAAGATGCAATATAGAAAATAGTCACGATAACCTACGAAAATGATCAAATATCGAGTTTATTTGAAAATCCCTCTAGGGATTATTTTCATTTTAGGCTTAAAATCATCGGAAGATATCCCAGGAATGATTTATAAAAAAACTCGCGAGGTGCAAGATCTTTTTATTTAAACTTGATCGGAGCGCGCCGTGTGCGTTTATTGAATAAATTTACCATAATTTTAGAAAAGTATTCATTATAAATGTATTTTACATATCAATAGGTCTTAGAACACATCTGACTATAGTATAATGCAGTATTTAACCTCCAAAACTTGAAGCATAATATTATTATTCACTTCCCGAAAAACGTAAATTAATGGATGAAAGTGAAAATATGATGTTAAATGACAAAAAAATCTTTTCATCACACTAGCACGAAAACGCGCTTTTTCATGCCCATATATCGGGACTAATCATCAAGTACCATCCGGACGATACCACATGTTTAGCTAGTATAATAGGCTGATTTAACAAGCGTGTATTTGCACCATGTTGATATATATGGCATAAAAAAAACACGTTATCAATACATGTTTGACAAAAAGTACGGTGTGCACCATGGTGGGAGAGGCCTTTTCGTCCTCACTAGCAAATCACGAGAGAGACACTTTAAGATATATGTAAATGTAAATATTTTGTACACAAGTAGAATTATGGAATATGTAATTTAATCTCTAAAAATATGAGTTAAAGTGTGTCTCATGCACAACTTGTACATAATTATTTCCTTTTGTACATGAATTCGACATTAATATGTTATTAATAGCTTAATAGCTAAATCGAAACCTCTAATTAACAGTTCACTTTTTTGTCAACATTTTTCTTTTAATCTTATTTACAAGGTTTTATTTTTTTAAAAAAATTATTAATAAATTAAGAAAATATTAAATCCTTACCTGAATTTTTTTTTTAATTCTTTTACGAAAAAAGTGCATGGTTAAAATTTTATTATATTTTAAAAGGCGTCATTTAAAAATCGGAAAAAATTTAATTTATCGTATGACGTGTAATACGCATGCATTAAATTACCTTCGATAAATAAGGTATTAGAAATAGTCATTTATTGTGACCAGTAGGAACAAGATTTTGAGATTTTACAACGGTAAAATTAAATATATTACTTAGTATTTATAGCATAAAAATGGGTGGGGATAAATATACCGAAAGATAATTTTGCAGATGGATAATAATGCCGAATTTATTTTACCGATGGGTAAATTTTCCGAAAGGCGAAATGTGCCAATGGGTAAAGTAATCGATATACAAAAGTTCTGATAAAAAAAGTTCAGACGGGTAAAAATGCCGATGAATAAAAATACCGAAGTTAAAAGTGCCGAAACGTTGAATGGCAACGGGTAAAAACTAAAAATATCGAATATTGACAAGAAACAACCTAGCAACAATTAACACATTATTATAATACAGGCGCATATTCTAATAAAAGCACTTTTTTGTTCAAATTTTCGTTTTCGGCAGTTTTAAATTTCGGCATTTTCTTTTTCGGAATTCTTGTTTTCGGCATTTTTAACTTTCGACATATCTATCTATAGGCATTGACTTTTTCGGCAATTTCAACCGTTCGGTAAATTTAATCTTCTGCTAATTTATCTTTCGGTATATTTATTCCCACCCGATAAAAACTTTCAGAATAATTTCTTTTAAATATTGATTCACGGCTTGAGGAAGTCGATATAATGATGAAGTACGTTTATAATAACCCTATTGTCTTATTATTTTCCTCATCTTACGGTAAAGCATGTAACACACCGAAGTAACCAGCCTTAAAATCGTTTGAATTTCCCGCGAAATAAACTCTCTCTCAAAATTGAGAAGAGAGTTCTGGGAAAAGAAAGTAGATGGATCGCGATCGCGGAGTCTATAAACAGAACTCGCACATGAGGCTCAGCCTCTTTCTCCGCTGGTGTGCTGGTGCGTGCTTCTGACTTCGGAGTCCTGCCGCGCAAACTCCCTGGCCTTTAGGAAGGTGAGCGTCGCCGTCGCTTCATGTACGGAAAAAGGCGCAATCTCACGATAACAAAGATCGAGTTTAAAAGGTAAAAAGAATTATCAAGTACATGCAGAGATATGCGCATTGACGAGGACGAGTGTCTTGGAGCGGAGTCGCGGAGGACTCCGATGCAGCAGAAGGGTCGACCACGTGCACACGCATCTGTGGAAAAAGGGCACGCCGAGGTTTCCATTGGTCAATAGTTAAGTACCATATTATTATCTTTCAAGACGTTTTATCAAATTCGGTTCGTCCGAGATATTTGATAGTCGTTAGCTACGAGTGATTTTGAAAATATAATGCTGCGCAGCGTAATTAATATTGTTAATTCCAAAATGAAAAATGTAACGCAATTTTAATAATCATTAAGCGAGATTTTATAGACGCGTCATATTGATCGAGATTTTTCTGTCTATTAATTTGCAAATATAGTGATATATTCCAGAAAGTCGGTATATGATTATTAGAGTCACCAAGTCCTCATAATTCTTCTTTCCTTAATTTATTTTCCATGGGTAAATTAATATAATAATTAATTTTACTTTCTTTATTAATATAATAAATGTTTCAATGGCGCCCAACGGGTTAAAATGAAATTAATGATTATATTAATTTGACGAACCAGTAATTAGAGTCTCATGTTTAAATATAAAAAATAATGTCAGAAAAATAAATATATAGAATTAATGATAAATAAAGAAAAATAGTCAATAAATAAATTATAAAATATGAATGGACAATAGCGAAAATAATTTGGTAGTATCCCGAGTAGGCAGAGTAACGCGACAAAAATACAATAATTTAAATTTGAATTTAACATGTTGAGATACGGCGATGTAGAACGGCTGGAGAGAGAGAAAGAGCGGCTACCGAATTTGCAGAGGGACAGAGAGAGAGAAGCGGCCGAGCTCGCAATACAGCGAGATAGCCGCCTTAGCCCTGCAGAGAGAGAAAGAGACGCAACGATAGCTGAGGCAGACCAGGTAGCGGCGCGAGAGCGTCGCGATCGCGATGACGCAGCGATTCGCAACGAACGCAATGAGATTGAAAGGCAGCGCGCTGAGCTGGAGCGTCTTCGCGTAGAACTGGAGCAGCGCGAATTCGACATTGCGGCACGCCAGCACCAACCGCTTGCGCCTGAAGCAAATGACAACATCGCTGGGCGCGATGACTACAGGCGAAATATGTTCCACGACATTGGTACGATTATAAGTACGATACAAAGTAATAACGTCGAGTTTAAAAGTCCGAAATTTAATAGCGAATTGGAGAAAAACCCAAAATGTTTTTTGGAAGAACTCGAGAGATTTTTTCGAGTAAAAAATATCACAAATAATGCGCGCAAAATGATAATTGCCGAACATGCACTAGAAGGAAGGGCGCGAACGTGGATCGATTATAAATGCGAACGAATTTTGTGTTTTGATCAGTTTAAAGTGAAGTTCTTAGATGAATTTTATGCTATTCCCATTAGAGTTAAAATTTAAAATAGATGGAATGCACGCAAATATACACAGCAGGATGGAAGCCTACAATCTTATTTTTATAAACAGCTTAAAGAAGCTTCGTATTTCGAGCCACAGTTGTCTAATTACCAAATGAACTATAATATCATTCAACAAATGCCTTTTAAAATTAAAGAAAATCTAACAATAATTAATTTTGAGGACACAAATGCTGTAGCACAAGCATTAACACAATTTGATAATATACAAAGAGAGCGAGACAATTTAAGTAGAAATTTTGTAAGTAGAAATGCCGAGCGTGGCCAGATAGTGCAAGTCAGGCAATTGCGCGCTCAAAATAATTATGGTAGACAAAATCATAGCAATTTTTTTAGACAAAATCCAAATAATTACTTTAGTCAAAATCGTAATAATTGTTTTAGAAATAGTCAGAACAATTCGTTTAGACAAAACAGATCATATAATGAATATAGAAACAAAAAATTATCAAAGTAACAATTATCGTACAACAGGAACGTGCACATCGCAACAGAATTATTTTGAAAGACAAGCGAATAGTAGCAATAATGAAAATTTTCGGATGCCGGATACGCGATTTCCACCACCAAATTCCAGTCGGGACAAACGACAACAAATAAATTCGGGGGGTAATAATGATCAAAATAGCAATCGTTTAAACTAGAAATCGGCGCACTGAGTAGCGGGTCGTCGGGGCGCCGAGATGATTATGAATTATTGAATGATTTAGCCTACGATGTTGAGGGGAATAATGTCCCGCAAAATGTACAAGAGAAAAGTAATGAACCGTGTTGTCCGCACATAAAGTTAAATATAAAGGTCGGTGATAATACGAAAAACATTTGGGCACTCGTAGATTCCGGGAGTTACATAACGTATGTATCCGAAAATTTTTATAAAATATTAAATGAAAAAGCAAAATTTAAGGAATTGCCTGTTACAAACCTGATTGTTTCTGTTGCAATCGGTAAAAAAGCTATTGCAATAAAAAAGCAAATTTGGATTGAGTTTGATATTGAAGGGTATAGAAGCGCTCATGTATTCTTGGTAGTTCCACATTTGGTGTCAGATATGATATTAGGTGATGACTGGCACTGGCGGCATAAATTGATAATAAATTATGAAGAGGGTATCCTAACAATTAATAAAAATCATATATCTAATGCGTCGATTCTGTTCGATTGGAGCGCTACGGACAAATTAATCCTGTCAAAAAAAGACGATATTACACATGTATTTATTGTTAGACAAAGTGATATCGATTTCGAAAAAATAAATGAAATATATTTAACTAACCATCACAAGAATGATTTTAAATGTAAGGAGATTGAAATAATATATGAAAAAGATAAAAGTCAAAGTAATACAAATTTAGACAAAGCAAAAAACGAAAGTGTGATACAAAGTAAAAAGAATGTTAACGGTAAATTAAAAGGTAATGATAATAATTGTTATAAAAATATTAATGAAATACATATTATGAAAGATTTTGAATGTGAAATTTTAGAAGAAATCGAGTCTGAAACTTTAAGAGAAAATAAAATTAATAGTTTAGATTGTATGATATTAAAAGGAAATAGACGGGACGATATAAGTAATATAAATAACAGTAAAAATACAGAATCTGATTTGTACGAGGAGTTCTGAACGACCGCGCAGCAGCTAACGGAGTTAGACGCGTCACAAAAACAAATTTTTTTTAAATTATTATGGGAAAATAGAGCAGTATTTCTAGAAAAAGAGGGATTCACGCACGGATATGAACATGAATTGAGAATAACATCAAGTAAACCAGTAGTAAAAAAAGTTATCCTGTTCCGTTTGCAATACGCGGTGAGGTAGCTAAGGAAATAGAAGAAATGGTAAAATCTGGTATAATCGAGCGCGCAATTAGTCCGTATTGTAACCCGTTGCGTATAGTAACGAAAAGCGATGGGAAAGTGAGGGTATGCTTAGACGCGAGACAAGTAAAGCGAGTGATCGAGGATGACCTTGAAAGTCCGCCGCTAATAAGCGAGCTGTTACAAAAATTTGACGAGGATAGATTTTTCTCGAAAATGGATCTCGCTCATGGGTACTGGCAGATTCCGTTACATAAAAATTCACGTAGATTTACAGCTTTTCTTTTTAATAACATTATGTACCAGTTTAACAGGGTTCCGTTTGGGATAAAGACCGCCGGCGCAGGTTTCATGAGAGCTCTGAGAAATGCACTTTCTGAATTAGCATTTTTAAAAGAATTAGTTATGTATATAGATGATAAATTATTAGGTACTAAGACATTTGACCGTCATATTGAATTATTAAGATTAATTTTTGAACAACTTATAAAATTTAATTTTACATTAAAATTCAGCAAGTGTGTTTTTTTTTCAATCAAAAATTCAGTTTTTGGGATTTATATTGTCACGGTCGGGAATCCAGCCAGATCCAGAAAAACTGAAAACCATTCAAGAGTTTGAGGAGCCGAAAAACAAAACGCAGTTGCAAAGTTTCCTAGGTGTATGCAATTATTATCGACAATTTAACATATTGCATAGTCAGGATATAGACCCATTACGAGAATTATTAAAAAAAGACGTTAAGTGACAGTAGACGGAAAAACATACCGAAGCTTTTAAAAAAATAAGAAAATTTTTTTAAATCATGTAAGGTAAAGTACCCAGTACTTGGACAAAATGAAAATTGGGACCAGTAGTTGGACAGTGACAAAAGTTATAATTACTGGTGAAAGATGATAAAAACATGTACTCATTGGCATTTATTGACATAGTTCTTAATATTAAATATATAATTAAATAACTATTATGTCAGTTTACTTCTTAAATTTGTGATAAATACAGATATAACATTTTGAGGTTAGGTCGAGAATTGTGATATGCAGAATGTATTGTTCAAGTTTACCTCCACTTCTTTATTCTAAACCCAGTAGTTGGACACATTTAATTCATACGTCCAACTACTGGGTCCTAACTATGTCCAAGTACTGGGACCAGCTTGACATATGATGTCCAACTACTGCGGCATTTAGTTGAATTTTTAAACTTACTTATTTAGTATCAAAAAGTATGTAAACGTATTTTTTCTTGTACTAATTACAGCAGAACATGCCGAATTAACGATTAGATTAAAGATATTAGAAATATTTTGATTTTGGGCTCTACAAACACTGATTTTGTATTTTTGTCTCAAAAAGTGTCCAAGTATTGGGTATTTTACCTTAAGTCTCAGTCAGATTATACCGGGCGCGAAATTCAAAGTTCAAACAGGATGGAAGTGACCGAGGTATCGGGGGTATAATTTATCAGATTAGTAATAATGGTGATTAGTGTCTGATCGCAGTAGCATCACGCTGTTTATCGGGACCTGAATTAAACTATACAACGTGTGAAAAAGAACTGTTAGCAATTATTTATACGGTTACAAAATTTAGGGTGTATTTAATAGGGGTACCATTCGAAATTATTACGGACCATATGAGTTTAATATTTTTAGAATCAACAGCGTGTCAGAATGCGAGATTAATTCGTTGGAGTCTCTTGTTACAGCAATACACATATACAGTTTCGTATTGTAGTGGAGAAAGCAATCTATTTGCGGACTTTCTCAGTAGAAATCCAAGTGGCAAGTTTTATACAGAGGGAGAAAGAAAAATAATGATTGCAATGCTTCAAAAATATTTATCACCACACACTATTAATAAAGACCCATCATTTGCTGTAATATTTCTTTTGAAATCTGAAGGGTTTGATAAAGAAATATTTAAGAAAATTGGAAATAAACAAAAAATAGATGTGAGAATTAAAAAAATTTTCGAAGCGCTGACAAAAGGTGAAAAGACAGAAAATAATCAAGTGTATGGAAACGTGTTATTTCATCGACAGAGAGACGCACAAAACTGGCGTATTGTAGTACCAAGAGATTTAATGAACTCACTAATAAATAACGTACATAGCAAACTAGGGCACCCGGGTGCATATAAAACAATAAAATATTTACAACAATATTATTACTGGAAGGGTATGCGACGGGACGTAAAGGGTTACATCGCGACGTGTGATCTATGTCAACGCGTGTCAATACCTCAACGTCGCGATGGAGGGAGAATTTGATTGGGTTTCCGCGGAAAATCCAAACGAATTAGTAACATTAGATTTTTACAGACCGCTGCCAGCCGGACGAGGGGGAATGCAGTATATATTAGTGGTTATGGATGCATTTTCGAAATATACTTGCTTATATCCGATGAAACGCGCGACTACTGCAGCCAGTTTAAACCGAATCTTAACGAAATTTATACCCAAGTGTGGAAAACCCAAGAAAATACTTAGCGACCACGGAACTCATTAGTTCAATTAGACACCCTCAATCAAATCCCACATACAGAGTTATGCGAGAACTCGTCCGTTTATTCCGAACGCTGTGCACAAAAAAGCATACCACACGGTTTAATTACATTCCTGATATTGAAAAAACTCTGAATGTAACGACACATCATAGTACTGGGTATACTCCCCAAGAACTCCACTTTGGCGTACGCGAAAATGACGAAATTACCAAAGTAGTCAAGTATCCACCCAACAAAGCACGAGATCACGCTCAAATGATTATAGAAGCGAGACTGAATTTAAAGAGAAATTTTGAAGTTCACCGTAAACAACACAAGGTAGTTTCAAAAGTTGTGTTAAAGGTCGGCGATTTAGTCCTACTGCGTGTTCGACATTTATCAAACGTGACCGACAAGGTCACTCATAAGTTTTTTCATTTATTTGAAGGACCATACAGAATCTCTCGAATTGTTGGTAAAAACGTGTGTGTGCGTTGGTAAAAGCCTGATGAGAATAACGCGACAGTCGGAACTTACAATCGTGCCAATCTACGGAAATATTTTTCTAATAGATAAAAGGGAACGAAAATCAAATAAAATGAATCGTAGAACGTAGTGAATGGATAATTTGCTTAACATTATTAAGTAATAATAATAAAAAAAAAAAAATAATAATAATAATAATGTATAGTAACGCAATACTGTCCACGAGTATAAAGGCATATGTAAAAAATGTATATATTGTGTAATAAGCAAAATGTGTGATTGCGAATGAAAATAAAATGTAAAATTTGACCTAATAGAATAAGCAATAAAATAAAAAAAAATAAAAAAAATATAGATATAGATATTTACAGGCGTGCGAAAACGATGATAATTAGGGTGCGGATAAGTGATCGTTTTAAGCAATAAAGTAATATGAATTTATTTGATTAGGGAGTAATAAATTGCGAAGAAAAGTTTAGGATTAATCGCGAAAATTGTCGACAATTAAGATATGAAATCTAGCCTAGCTCGAGCGTTAGTATAAGTAAACGGCCATTTATAACGAGTATTTTTAAGGAAATGTGAATATATCAATATTGAGAGAAGTAAACGATTTTGAGACGTAACTAGTGCTTTCTAGTCAAACCGTAAACCGGCTTCCCTAGAAAAGGGGGAATATTGTAACACACCGACGTAACCAGCCTTAAAATCATTTGAATTTCCCGCGAAATAAACTCTCTCCCAAAATCGAGAAGAGAGTTCTGGGAAAAGAAAGTAGATGGATCGCGATCGCGGAGTCTATAAACAGAACTCGCACATGAGGCTCAGCCTCTTTCTCCGCTGGTGTGCTGGTGCGTGCTTCTGACTTCGGAGTCCTGCCGCGCAAACTCCCTGGCCTTTAGGAAGGTGAGCGTCGCCGTCGCTTCATGTACGGAAAAAGGCGCAATCTCACGATAACAAAGATCGAGTTTAAAAGGTAAAAAGAATTATCAAGTACATGCAGAGATACGCGCATTGACGAGGACGAGTGTCTTGGAGCGGAGTCGCGGGGGACTCCGATGCAGCAGAAGGGTCGACCACGTGCACACGCATCTGTGGAAAAAGGGCACGCCGAGGTTTCCATTAGTCAATAGTTAACTACCATATTATTATCTTTCAAGCCGTTTTATCAAATTCGGTTCGTCCGCGATTTTTGATAGTCGTTAGCTACCAGTGATTTTGAAAATATAATGCTGCGCAGCGTAATTAATATTGTTAATTCCTAAATGAAAAATGTAACGCAATTTTAATAATCATTAGGCGAGATTTTATATACACGTCATATTGATCGAGATTTTTCTGTCTATTAATTCGCAAATATAGTGATATATTCCAGAAAGTCGGTATATGATTATTAGAGTCACCAAGTCCTCATAATCCATCTTTCCTTAATTTATTTTCCATGGGTAAATTAATATAATAATTAATTTTATTTCCTTTATTAATATCCTTTATAATATAATAAATGTTTCAAGCAGGATAAAGTAAAAAATGCAAAATTTAAAGTGTCTCAAAGTGGGCGACATGCTGTGTCCCTTACTCGTCGACAGATGGTAATAAAAAATGACACCTATCAAATTATTCCTGCTTAGAATTTTTTAAAAAGAATCATCGTATATTTGTAGATACATAGTTTACAAATGTATATGCACTGGAAGATATATACCTATTTAATGTTTATCTTGTTGCTTAACTAGTCTCCAAAATTAGTGCTGTTATGCAACATCTATTTTCGATTGAATATATGAAGTCTAACATAATGTATTAACGGCCTATATGTCTGAGATTTCGTAAATAGGCTTCTTTCATAATATAATTAATTAAAACCCCAAATCACCGTAGCATATCGTACTTCGAAAGTTTTGAAACCGGAAGTATTCCAAAGTGGGTGCTATCCCAAAGTGGGCAACACTCCCCTATATCTGCTACAGCATATTGGTATACTTACTATAAATGTATTGTTCAATTTACAATAATCAATGTAAAAAGTGCCATACTAGTATAGCTTTTCTGTACCAGAAAATAAAAAATAATTAAAGTTCTCCTACACAGTATGGTAAAAATATCTACATTTCTGGGAATCTTTACGAACGATACATGATTCAAATTAACAATATATGGTACTTAATTACATTGCGCATGCACATAAGTTAATTCAACTCTTTTGTGTTAAATATAGTTAAAAATATATATACTGTATATACCATATGTATAGATATATACTCGTACAGCGTATATAGTACATTCTCGATTAAGAAGAAAATTCTGTAAAAATAAAGGAAATACAGAAAAAAATCATTTTTCGAGTATAAAATAGATGGTGTGCAAAGTAATTACACAGAATTGAGCAGATAAATACTTTCTATTTACAAACAAAATTTAATAACCAAAAATTAGAAGCAAATGAACTTCTTCTTGGAATATGAAAAAATTGATGCGCGTTTACAATTCAACATACTTTTACTTTTAATCTTATAATTTTTCAGATGCTTTTTAGAATCCTTATAGAATTTGCAAGATGTCATGCATTGTTTTAGATTTGAAAAAATACTGAAAAACAGTATTCACTTGTTTATAATACTTTACCTCACAGTTCTCATTATCGTGCATCACATTTTGTAGTGTAATATTTTATAAACAAGGTATTTTTTCAAAATAAATATGGTGGAGATCTTGCAAATTGTATAAATATTCTAAAAAGAATCTAAAATACCATAAGTTTAAATATAAAAGTTTATTGGATTGTTAACGCAAGTTAATTTTTTCATACTCCAAGCAAGAAAAATGATTTTTTTCTGTATTTCCTTTATTTCGACAGAATTTTCTTCTTCATCGAGAATGTACTATATACGCTGTATATATCTATACACATGGTATATATATATATATATATATATATATATATATATATATATATATATATATATATATATATATATATATATATATATATATATATATATTGTAACAGGTGGGACAATAGTTAATAACAATTGTCCATGGCTAATAAGCCGTCGGTCGAGCTGCTGTCGTTAGCTTGTGCAGCACGCGACGCGTGCTGGCGTCCACTATTGCTCCTACCTGGAGTAAGCCAGCGGCGCACCGCCGCTGAGCTTCTGCCTTGCTGCCGCTGCTCTGGCCGTCCTGCTGCAAAGTTCACTGAACCCAGGTGGATTCAGCTCCGTGCGGAGTCACCTCGATGCACGGGTTTTCGCGATCTGCAAGGACCGTGAAAGCGCGGAAAGCTAATTGTCGCAACGCGCCAATGTAACGGCTTTTCGTGTTTGCCTGACTCGGTCGTGGAGCAAGCGGGTCGTGGGGAAAATTGACTCACGCGAGTTTAACTTTTAATAACAAAATAAATTATATTCAACAATAAATAAATTAACAATAATAGATTAACAAATAGTGACAACGAATTTAACAATAATTGATTAACAATCGCGCAGACCAAGCGACGGTGCGCGCCCAGCTCGTTCGCCGCTGGACGTGTTGCCCTCACGATGGGCCGTACGCACGCCTGGTGTCACGGCACCTCGGTGTACTCTAGGGCGCGGTGCCCACGGTGAGCGGTCCTGTACGCCGCTCGCGGTTTATATGATATCTAAACGCGCGGGCTAGCCTTTACCTTATCTAGACGTGCCTCGAGGACGATCACTATATCTCTGTCTGTCTCTCTCTCTCTGTCTCTCTCTCTCTCTCTCTTTGTCTCTCTCTCTCTCTCTCTCTCTCTCTCTCGCTCTCTCTCTATCTCCCTCGCAGCCGGCGCTAGCACGTCCTCTCGTCTCGCCCTTCTATGCTTCGCTTCTCCTTCTCCTCCACTCTACTCTGGCTGCTCGTGGGATGCGCCTCCACACTCACAGCACAGTGGGGAGATATCTGCGTACGCACTCCACTCCAAATGCGGCGTCGCGGCAACAGGTCGCTCCGCGTGCACTCGTTTCTACGCGGGAAAATGGCAGTGAGACTTAAACGGCGTTGACGCGCGCGGATCGAACTCCTAATCGATAGTGACGCGCTCGAGGCGTCAGCGCGGCCAGCGCCGCGCCCCCACTCGCGCTTTCTTTGGGTAACTACCCTGCTGCGTGCGCGTCGCCTATAGTGCACACCTTCGTCGGTACATGGCCCTCATTTCGTTACAACCCCCTCCCAGACGTTGCTTGCCCTCGCAAGCAACTTCTGCCACCCAACCTACGAAATGCTAGATCGATCGGGGATGGGATTGGTCGGGTTAGGTTCAACTGACTTTCTTATTCTCCTGTACCAGGATGACATTCCCAAGAATCGTCTCAGCTGCTTCAGATCCTTGGGAGCGGGGTAGTTCAGGACTACCTCAATTTTTTTCTGGGTCGGGACTGATCCCGTCTCGGTTCACTAAAACTCCAAAGTATCTGACCTCTGGCTTACAGAAAACGAATTTCTTTCGGTTGATCACTAACCCTGCAGCCTTTAACCTCTTTAATACTAGCCTGAGTAGGCGCTTGTGCTCTTCGAACGTCTCCGAGATTATGATGATGTAGTCTAGGTAAGCGAGCACGTATGGTTCGAGCTCGCTACCGATCACCATGTCTATCAATCTCTGGAACGTGGCTCCAGCGTAGGATAAACCATACGGGAGCCTCACAAACTGAAATAGCCCTTTTCTGATCACTGTAAAGGCCGTTATGGGTTTGGAAGTTTCGCCTAGTGGTATGTGGTGATACACACTTCTAAGGTCTATCGTCGATATGTACTTGGCCCTGCGTAATTTCCGCAGTATGTCTTGCATATACGGTAGTGGGTTCGTATCGGGTTTTGTATGGGCATTCACTTTCCTATAGTCGACGCAGAACCTATACGTCCCGTTCTTCTTCTTCACCATAACTACGTTCAAGCACCACAGAGATACTGAGGAAGCAGCTGGCATGTGCACTGGTACTACCTCACTTAGATTATTGCTCAGTGGTTCTTCTTGATGTGTCAGGGGAGCTCCAGACACGACTACAACGTCTACAGAATGCATGTGTGAGATACATATGTGGTGTTAGGCGGGATGAGCATATCACCGCCTACAGGAAAAAACTGGACTGGTTAGATTTGAAGGTGAGGAGGGAGTATTTTATGGGGCTGCTGCTTTACAAAGCGGTTGTCATGCGGCAGCCACCGTATCTTACTGCCCTCTTTGAAAAAAACCAGGCCAGGACTTCAAGTAGGGGTGGTATGAAAGAGCTCTCGGTTCCGGGGTCGCGCACCGATAAGGGCCTTTTCTCATTCAGAGTTCAAGGTGCGCACCTCTGGAATTCGCTCCCGAGCAGTGTGAGGTGCCTGCCATCTTTTTGTAAATTTAAAACGGCGTTTAGCAGGCACCTTAAGCAATTACATGGTGAAAAGTATGTTCAGAAATAAAAAATGAGTGGAGTATTTATTTAGGCTTTTTATTTATTTAAATTATTTATTTATTTAATTTGTTTATTTATTAAAACTTATTTATTTAATTTATTTATTTATTAAAACTTATTTATTTATTTATTTAATTTATTTATTTATTTAAATTTATTTATTTATTTATTTAATTTAATTATTTATCTTGTTTATTTATTTATTCGACGTATTTATTTATTAATTTATTTATTTATTTATTAAATATGTTTAGTGTTAATTAGGTGTGAATGTATTTATTAGCGTGATTGTTAAAGTGTTATGAATGAGTGTGTTTTAAATTTAGACGTGATAGTATACGCAAAGATTTAGCAAAGTATGTGTATGTATTCTTTTATATTTATATGTTATCTTTATTGTATTTATTTTTTATTCTATGTATTATTATTTTTTTTGACGAAGCGTTTTCTGTGATATTTGACTGTGACTAGTTCATTACATTTAAATTTTATAAACTGACGAACTGATAAAGTGAATTATTATTTTAATAAGAAATATGCAATAAGTGAAAGTTAAGATAACAATTATATTAAATCGACTGATATTTTTAATTATAATTATAACTACATGTACATGAAATTGTAAGATTTTGTCTTCTGACGAATAAAAAGTATATCTATCTATCTATCTATCTATCTAACTACCGGACTCGACCATCCGCTGTTAGATGGTTCTATTATGCGCTGATCCAACATTTCCTTTACCTGTTGGTGCATCTCCTGCTCGATTTTCGCAGAGACGGGGTACTATCGTTGTTTGATCGGTCTCGTGGAACCGACGTCGATATTGTGCTCTATGACGACACGTCAATCCTCAAAGACTCTCTTTGACCTGCCAACATCTCGTCCAGAAGGTCTTCCAGCTCTTTGCGCTCATTTTCCGTGGCATCTGCTACACCAACGGACGAGAGTGCGGGTACTCCCACCTCTAAGCTGGCTACTTCACATAGTAATTTAGCTCCCGTACCCTTGAAGTACATCGTATCGGTATCTGGGTCGAGCATGGCCCTGAATTCCTTGACGAAATTGACACCGACGTAACACGCATCGTCCAAGTAAGGTACTATGCCTACTCGTATTTCTTTGGTTATACCCGCCACAGTAATGGGGAGCATAACATGGCCAACTAGTGGGCGACAAGTACCGTCTGGTTGCTTCACCCGTCCTGTGCACTTCAGGGAGAGTTATCGCCCTAGTGCGCTGGCCATCTGCAGTAAAACCGCCCCCATGACCGTGCTGGATGCGCCAGGATCGTATAGGGCTCTGAGCCTGTAGTCCGTGACTTCAATCGACATCTACCATCGTGTTTCGTCTTCGGGGTTGTACTTCATTCCCCACGGTCTCACAAGCTAGTCTTCTTTTACTAAAGAATCGAAACCGGTGAACGCCTTCGCTTCGGCCTCTCCTTCGGGAGTCGGCTGGCTTAACCCTGGCTGGACGTCCAAGTCCTCTGCCGTTGTAGCTTCGACTTCCTGAGCAGCTACGGTGACCGTAGGCTCTTTCGTAGGCCCCTCCAGTGTTATCTCTCCTTCTGGACGAGAATCGCCTGGCTTCTTATGGACGTCCACATCCACCGTCGTAGCCTCGGCTACGACGGGAAGTGTTTCTGCGGGGACCGGTTTCTCGTTAGGAGTGGCTTTGGTCCTTTTTAGCCGCTCCCTTGCTCGTTTCCCGAGCATTTAGGGCAATGCTTCCGCATGAACCCTATCTCTCCGCCGCCGTAGCATTTCATTGGATGCGTGGGGTCAAACCTTGATTTATTCCCTCCTAGCGGGGTGCCAGGAGATTGCGACCTTTTGGCTCCTCATCCCGTTCGAATTGACGACCCAATCGGTTTTCCCCCTTTGTCAGGCGCTTTGGGGTCCGTGCTGGTCCCCCCGCCCTTTTCGCTCCTGGGGACGGCGCCTTTGTCCGACATGTTTAGCCGAAACTGACTCAGTTTCTCGTCTAACATCTTGGCAAACATTGCCGTGATATCAGATGTCGAAGGTTGTGGTCCTTCCTTCGAGATGGCAGATACTTCCGCTTTCTGTTTCTTTGCCCCTTGAATGGGTTTATACGCCATCTCGGGTAACAAAGAAGCTTCCGGAGGCGGGGGCAAACGTATACTCTTCTCTCGTTCCAACGTTTGCTCGGCGTCTGAGGCGACGTCCAATAGTGTTTCCACGCTAGTGATCTCGCACCTGCGGACCATTTTCTGTAGGTCCGACCGCATGTTTCGGTGTAGCAAGTCTAATTCCTGACTATACTCAAGCCTCGGCGATAATTTGTTCATTATGCCGATGAGGCATGTGAGGTAGTCTCGGACCAGTTCATCTGGTCCTTGTGTCCTTAAGTTGGCTTTATTCCATTGTCTCTGTTGGTATTGACGACTTGTACCATACCATCGCCTGGCTGAAGTGGTGAAGTCATTCCAAGCCCGCCACTTCGTTCGGTTATTCCTATACCAGGTCGCTGCGTTGTCTGTGAGAAGTTCAGACAGCGCTGCCAGAAGCTCATCGCCCGTTAGATTGCTCAATGCGTTGCAATCCTCGATCCGCGCCAGGAATGCGTCTATACTCTGGTTCTTGCTGTCAGAGAACCTGACGTTCCATTTTCTTACTATTTGCCCTACATCTTTATTCGAACCGAACCTAGACGTTCCGTCCAAACTTCCTGGTGCGAATCTTGGACTTGAAGTGTTTCTAGGATTGCCACTCCTACTCACATCTTGTCGATCTCTTGGCCGCTGATGGTCATCGCTTATAGTCGTTCTTCGACTATCTGCCCCCTCCCAGGCGCTGCGTACCGTAGTAGGTGGCGCCGTTGTAGCACGAACGTATCTTGGAAATTCACATGTCCCGGGCGTCTGGTTTCCTCGTTCCTTGTACTTGACAGAATCTGCTCTCGCTTCAGGGTGTCTACTTGCCGTTGAAGCAACTTGACCTGTGTGAGCAGTTCTGCCAATACGAACGATATATCCTGTGGTATTTGGAATTCGGTTCCTTGTGCTGACACTAGTGTAATCATCTGCTCAAGTGGCTGTGTGGCCGACTCCATCGTTTATTCATCGGCTATTGTCTCGTTGGTTGTTGGTGTTGTTTCGTTGACCTCTGGAGGCCCACGAAGCGACAGTTCAAGGTTTCTGAGCACGTTCGTGTCTGTGATCAGATTTGCCAGGCTGTGCGCGTTTGCCTTGCCTGTCTGCGTGCCGTCTTGAATATCGGCCGCTATTGTTTCGTCGATGAACTGACGCCTGCGTCGGGCTCTGACATTGATGGTGTCGCCCTCTTCATCGTCTTGTTCCACGAAATCGTTGGCTGTGTAGTTGCCGAGCAACCATTTCTGCAGGCTATATGCCTATGCGAAGTAGTTGCCCTCTGTGGACATCTTCAACTGAGAGAGTGTTTCGTTTAGCTGCTGACCACTCAGTTCCGTCAGCCACGTCTCTACAGCTGTCTCTGTTGTGCTGGACATTCTCATCTTCTATAGGTTGCTGACTTCGCTCGCAATTACCTATATGTCTCTCGCCACGCGATATTTTTGATTTCGCTTTTATTCGCAAGTGTGTGCAAGTGTATTATACACCTAAGGTCCAAAAAAAATTTCGCAATTAAATCTTTCTCGGTTTGAGCAGAGTGTCAGACTGATCTTTGTTGCGCTTTTCTCGGTGTGTTTTGTTTCGCAAGATCGTCTTTGTACTATTTTTTTAACTAATCACGGGTTTCTTTTTTCTATTTCGATCTATGCGAGTATTCGGGTTCGAATCTCGCTTCAAACCGGGGACTTTAATTGATTTTCTCAATTTTCGTTTTGACGCGGCAACCTCGAGTGACTGGGTTCAAATCTCGTTTTTCAAGTTAGAAGTGTGTGAGGAATTTGACGCAAAAATCTTCGAAATGAAAAATGAGTTCAGCCTTTGTTTCCCTCAATTTTTCTGTTATGATGTTTTTGGGGAAGAAAACAAAAAGAAAAAAAAAATTAAATACTGCTAATTCA
Organism: Gastracanthus pulcherrimus; assembly: GCA_949152435.1. Lineage (NCBI taxonomy): Eukaryota > Metazoa > Arthropoda > Insecta > Hymenoptera > Pteromalidae > Gastracanthus > Gastracanthus pulcherrimus. The sequence goes on from OX424575.1 coordinate 85,702,178, forward strand.
AATTATTCCAAAAACCTTGGAAATTCGAACCGTCAAAAATTCAAACCACTGAGAATTCCAAAATCTCAGAAAAAAATTTGAAATGATTTGACAACTTCAAAAATCTCGAAAAATCCTCAAAAATTCAAAAATTCAAAAATTTAAAAATTTGAAAATTTTAAAAATTCGAAAATTTTAAAAATCCAAAAATTTAAAAATTTTAAAAATACAAAAATTTTGAAAACCTGAAAATTTAAAGCCTCAAAAATCCCAAAAGAATCCGAAACCCTCAAAAATAAAACCGAAAATTTTCCAAAAATTCGAAAATCAAAATGTCCATAAACTTCCAAAATCCAAAAAAAAATCGAAAAATCTGAAAATTTAAAACTTCTAAAATTTAAAAGCTTAGAAAATATATATCCTTCAAAATAAAATCCAAAAAAAAATTAAAAGTTCAAAAATTCAGAAAATATGGAAATAAAAAACAAAATAAAAATAAAAAAATGATTTTTGCCATTATTGTTTATTAATAGTTAATAAACAATAATTTCTCTTTGAAGTTAATCTTGAAAAACAAATTCAAACAAAATATTGTAGAAGTGTGGCTCCTGTGCCGCGTACATACGGCCCTGTTCTCGTACACTTGCTGTTGAGCAGGCTAATTGTACTGCCCTCTGGGCAGCCGCGCTACTCTACTATTTTCCACACACACTTCTCTGCCGTGATTAGTTATTTTTGTTCTGACTCGGCTTAAATAATTATTTCGCTTTTGCTTGGCCTGATCATTAGTTATAACCGAAAATTGTTAACTAATTATTATTAAACTATTCCCGATATTTTAGTCAGAGCAAAAATAATCTTATTTAATATTTATTTATTCGCACTCTCTGCTCACCTACCTCGCACACACTTTTGTACAATTCGGAGTGCCGCGTTTTCGCCCGATTCTCGTACGCATGCTTGGTCTGCTTACGGTCTACTTACATGTTCAAATAAAATTTTTACCAGTGGATTTAAATTATTTAATACTTCTTAAAAATTTTGAAATATTTCCCGTTAATTATTAATTAACTGCGTGAGTAATATCGGATGGGCGCCATCTGTAACAGGTGGGACAATTGGTAATAACAATTGTCCGTGGCTAATAAGTCATCGACCGAGCTGCTGTCGTGCGTTAGCTTGTGTAGCATGCGACGCGAGCTGGCATCCACTATTGCTCCTACCTGGAGTAAGCCACCGGCGCACCGCCGCTGAGCTTCTGCCTTGCTGCCGCTGCTCTGGCCGTCCTGCTGCAAAGTTCACTGAACCCGGGTGGATTCGGCTCCGTGCGGAGTCACCTCGATGCACGGGTTTTCGCGATCTGCAAGGAGCGCGAAAGCGCGGAAAGCTAATTGTCGCAACGCGCCAATGTAACGGCTATTCTCGTTTGCCTAACTCGGTCGTGGAGCAGGCGGGTCGTAGGGAAAATTGACTCACGCAAGTTTAACTTTTAATAACAAAATAAATTATATTCAACAATAAATAAATTAACAATAATAGATTAACAAATAGTGACAACGAATTTAACAATAATCGATTAACAATCGCACAGACCAAGCGACGGTGCGCGCCCAGCTCGTTCGCCGCTGGACGTGTTGCCCTCACGATGGGCCGTACGCACGCCTGGTGTCACGGCACCTCGGTGTACTCTAGTAGGTGCCCACGGTGAACGGTCCTGTACACCGCTCGCGGTTTATATGATATCTAAACGCGCGGGCTAGCCTTTACCTTATCTAGACGTGCCTCGAGGACGATCACTCTATCTCTGTCTGTCTCTCTCTCTCTCTCTCTCTCTCTCTCTCTCTCTCTCTCTGCATGTGTGAGATACATATGTGGTGTTAGGCGGGATGAGCATATCACCGCCTACAGGAAAAAACTGGACTGGTTAGATTTGAAGGTGAGGAGGGAGTATTTTATGGGGCTGCTGCTTTACAAAGCGGTTGTCATGCGGCAGCCACCTTATCTTACTGCCCTATTTGAAAAAAAACAGGCCAGGACTTCAAGTAGGGGTGGTATGAAAGAGCTCTCGGTTCCGGGGTCGTGCACCGATAAGGGCCTTTTCTCATTCAGAGTTCAAGGTGCGCACCTCTGGAATTCGCTCCCGAGCAGTGTGAGGTGCCTGCCATCTTTTTGTAAATTTAAAACGGCGTTTAGCAGGCACCTTAAGCAATTACATGGTGAAGAGTATGTTCAGAAATAAAAAACGAGTCGAGTATTTATTTAGGCTTTTTATTTATTTGAATTATTTATTTATTTAATTTATTTATTTATTTAAACTTATTTATTTATTTATTTATTTATTTAAATTTATTTATTTATTTATTTATTTAAATTTATTTATTTATTTATTTATTTAAATTTATTTATTTATTTATTTAAATTTATTTATTTATTTATTTATTTAAATTTATTTATTTATTTATTTAATTTAATTATTTATCTTGTTTATTTATTTATTCGACGTATTTATTTATTAATTTATTTATTTATTTATTAAATATGTTTAGTGTTAGTTAGGTGTGAATGTATTTATTAGCGTGATTGTTAAAGTGTTATGAATGAGTGTGTTTTAAATTTAGACGTGATAGTATACGCAAAGATTTAGCAAAGTATGTGTATGTATTCTTTTATATTTATATGTTATCTCTATTGTATTTATTTTTATTCTATGTATTATTATTTTTTGACAAAGCGTTTTCTGTGATATTTGACTGTGACTAGTTCATTACATTTAAATTTTATTAACTGACGAACTGATAAAGTGAATTATTATTTTAATAAGAAATATGCAATAAGTGAAAGTTAAGATAACAATTATATTAAATCGACTGATATTTTTAATTATAATTATAACTACATGTACATGAAATTGTAAGATTTTGTCTCCTGATGAATAAAAAGTATATCTATCTATCTATCTATCTCTCTCTCTCTCTCTCTCTCTCTCTCTATCTCCCTCGCAGCCAGTCGTCGCGCGTCTGCTAGGTGCACCTGCTCGTGTTTTGGCTCCTGCTTTTACACCGCACTCTGCTGCCTCCTGCGCCTGTGAGCCGGTCTGTTGTGGTGCCTGCACAGTGGAACATTCCAACCATAGCTGTGATAATAAATCACAGCTTCCACTGGTCCATCGGCACAGTTTTCAACATCCAAGCAACAACACCCGGCCAGGTGTTTTTTGAGGTTAAGAGAGGTGAATACGGCAGAGTGGCGGGAGCCAAGCACGAAGCATAATCCAGAGGTACCACTTCATTCTGGACACACAGCACGCAGCGCCATACTATCAAGGCGCCATCTGCCGACTCGAACTACAACTACGTGACCACCGAGGCGACACCTGCTGCATCCTAGACACACCATCAGTACCTTCCACGACTCATCTTTGTCGCCACTAACACCATGGTCGACAACTGCGCCATCTGCGGGGAGGTTCCTAGGAGCAGCAACTCGCTACGTAAGTGCTGCATATGCGATATTACTTACCATCCGGCGTGCAAGCCTCTTGCAGTGCTTACCCGCGTACAAAGGAACGCATTGCAGCTACATACTAAAGCGGTAGCGTGCCAGGCATGTATCGACTCGAAGAGGTCGATGTTCGAGTCGGCAGTCGCGCGCGCGACGAACGCCAGCAAAAATATGAGTGGGAAAGAGAAGGAGCTAGCCGCGTCCACTCCGGCCAATAAAAGGCCTGCAACAGCTGCTCGCACCAATCAGGCGAGCAAGGCCGCGCCCACCAACTCCTCACTCTCTCCGTTGCAGGGGCTAAGCCCCGCCCCCACCAGCAGCCTACTCCGGTTGGCCTCACAGTCTCCTGTGACGTCACTAGGCCCGCCCATTTCCAGTATAGGAGCAGAGCACAGTGGGGAATCCCCGAGTGACGTCACGGCCAAGAATGCGGACCGAGCTAATAATACTTCACAGTCCTCCTTCTCCAAAAATAACAGCAGTATTAATGATATAAATGCGTCAGTCATCCGTATGCTAGATAGTACCGCGTTAAAAAAGGGAACAACGGTCTCCTGCCTAGTGGAGTACGCGAATTCTACTTCAAGAAACATTGATAATGCACTTGCTAGACATTGCACCTCTATTGAAGGCAGATTGGAGGCAATTGTAAATAGGCTAAATACGTTACCAGCAATACATACTTTAGCACTTTCAATTGACTCTAAGCTGCAAAAAATTGAGGAAAAACTGTCGAAACAACACTCCCAGCTGGAGGAGATGAAAAAGGAGAAGCAAGTGCTTTATCAAGAAATAGATAACCTAAAAATTAAAAATAAAAAATTACATGATAATAACGTAGAAACGAACACTTTATTGACCAATACAGAGGTACATTACGATATGTTAATTGATAAAATCGATAATCTAGAGCAGACAAATCTCGAGTCACAGACTAAAATTGATAATCTTGTATTAAACACTTTTGAAAACGATTTCCTAAATTTAACAAACAAAATCAATAGAGTTGAACTTGACAACAAGGAAATAATAACAAAAATAGAAAAAATAATAACAAAAGAAGATTTTACCTCTGTATATACTACTACTATTGAGAAAATTGAAAGAAATGTTGAGAACATCCAAAAAGATAACAAACTCATACTAAATAAAATAGAATTCCAAAAAATCGCAGTACTACCCAGTACACAAAACAATACCGTTTCTCTTATAAGTACAAAAAAATGTAATACTGCTAATAATAATGCGTCTGCTACGAATAGTACCTTACTTGACAATTATAGTGATATAAGCGAAACAATTGACAATTGTGAAAGCAATAATGACGGGTTTATCCAGATTGTAAATAGTAGAAATAAAATGTCTAGGCGTTTGAACAATTATAATAACGACAATGCTAACGCTGCGGCATCACCTGCACGAAGCACGCGGGTGCAAAAGATTGATGGGGGGACAATGCACAGTAAAAACATTAAAAGCGGTAATACGGAGCTCATTATTTCAAACATTTTCGACGGTGATGTCTCTAAGCGTGTTGACGTCGCACACGCGATACTGTGCCGTGTCCTTCCATCAACACAAAAAATTGATATAATAGGCACACGCCTGCTTCGGTCAGAAGAATCGACAGCTGCGGCATTAGCAGATACAAACAGCGAACGTAGAAGGTCACCATGGGTTGTTACCCTTTCCAGCAGTGCGTTAGGCGAGAGAATAATGCGAGCCAAAAAGCTTATCACTGGCTTTCATGCTAGAGATGTCGACATTGCAGCTCTTGACCAGGACACAAGGGATGGGATTATAAATGGGAAAATTTTTATAAATGAATTGTTAACAAAAGAATGTTTTATTAAATATAGAAGTCTCAAGGCCCTTGCGATGAGACTTAATTTTAAATATGTTTGGCATAGAGGGGGCCGTTTCCTGGTGAAGAGGCGCGATGGCGATGTCTCTCATGAATTTTCATCTGCGGCTGATTTACAGACAATTGTGGCATCATATGCCATTAATCAACCATCTCAAACTGTAAATACTGAAAAAAAAACTGTTGATAATGAAATCGAGATTGATAATAATGTAATTCCGTCAACTGCTGCAAAAAATTGACTATCCGCAGACACTGCTGGGGGGGTTCACTGTAAGGGACTGAGGGCAGGTTTTGTCAATGTTACCTCACTGAAGGGGCACATTGGCATGATTAAACAACACCTTTCAGCTCGTCCTACCTACCATCTCTTTGGGGTTGCTGAGTCGCACCTTGACCCTGATGTTGGGAGTGATCTCATTCAGATCGATGACTACTCACTACTTAGACTTGATCGCAACAAACTAGGAGGCGGGCTAGTCCTGTACATTCATAACACTTTCAAGGCAAATTTACTAAGCAGTTCTCCAACAACACAGGAGGGCAGACCATTTATACCTGAATATTTAATGTGCAGTGTTCAGCAGGGCAGCCTTCCCCCCGTCTTTGTTGCTTTAATATACAGACCACCACACGTACCGTTTTTACAGGGCTCGGACTTAATAGACAAACTGACGATACATACTCAAGACTTTAGTCACAAAATTATTATGGGAGATCTGAATGCGAACCTACTCGGAACGTCAGCCGATGCGAAATTTGTTAGACGGTTGGCTGATGATCTTAACCTTCAAATAATTGATCATGGTGCGACTCATCATCTCACGGATTCTCACACGTGGATTGATGTGATCTTGACAGATAATAATGACGTTGTACTGAGCAGGGACAATCGGCCGGCGCCTTTTCCCAGTCATCATAACATCATAGAGGTCGAGATTGGGGTCGAAACTGCTGCATCCCCTGTGGTTGAATCATTCAGCTACAGGGATTTTAAGTCGATCCAGCAAGACGACCTCCTGTCTCGCCTAGCTGACTGTGATTGGTCGCGGATCGATGGTCCCGCGGCGAGTGTTGACAGTCAATTAGAGTGCCTCAGTGTCAACCTCATGGCTGTGATAGATAAAATTGCACCGTTAAAAGAATTCATACCGAAAAAGAAAACAAATCCACCATGGGTTGATGCTGAGCTAATACATCTTTACAAAAAACGTGACTCCGTACGAAGACGCTATTCGAGGACCAATGACGACAGACTGTGGCGGGAGTATCAGGGCCTTGCAGCTGAAGCTGAATTACGAACGAAGGAAACAAGGGAAAGATTTTTACAAAATAAAATTTCTGAAGCGATTAATAATAAGAAAGATATCTGGAAAGAGCTCAAGGCTCTGGGCCTTCTGCCAAAGACAAGAGAGGAGCTTCATGGTTTCTCACCGGAAGAGCTCAATGCCCACTTTGCAGGGGTGTCGATCTCCCAAAATGAGGGTGATGAAGAACTTGACAGCGTCCTGACCACTGCCAGTGATGACGGTTTTGTTTTCCGAGAAGTCAGCTTCTCGGACGTGGTTCTGGCTGTTGCCCACTTCTCATCACAAGCCAGAGGGGAAGACGACATTCCCCAAAGTATAGTGGCTAAGGCTCTTCCGTTTGTGGGAGATCATATTGTTAAGATCTTTAACTCCTCTCTGTCCAGTGGCATTTTTCCGGGAGCTTGGAGGGGAGCTCGGTTGGTGCCTTTGAAGAAGAAACCTGTCCCATCTACGGTGTCAGATTTCCGACCAATTGCCCTGCTGAGTTTCCTTTCTAAGGTCCTTGAAAAAATCGTACACGACCAAATAACCAACTTCTTACGAGAAAATAATACTTTGGACCCGATGCAGACTGGTTTTCGACAGAATCACAGTACACAGACAGCACTACTGAAACTGACGGAGGACATAAGATCAGGCATTGACAACAACAAAAAACTATTGACTATTTTGTTAATGTTTGATTTTAGCAAAGCATTCGACACCATCTCACACACTAAACTGCTGCGTAAGCTGATGCGCATGGGATTCTCCAGGAGTGTTCTCCTGTGGCTTAAGTCATATATCATGGGGAGACGACAGAAAGTCGTCACAATCACAAACGGGGATTCAGGTTGGCTAACCACCAATCTTGGCGTTCCACAGGGCTCAGTCCTGGGACCCCTGCTTTTCAGCCTGTACATAAACGACTTACAAGACGCACTCGACTTAGATGGTGTCGAACACATACTTTACGCTGACGACTTGCAAACCTACACACAAGTGACCCTGAAAGGTCTTCGTGATGGTATCGGTCGCATGTCGGCTGTAGCACAAGCAGTGTCGAACTGGGCAACGTCAGCTGGCCTGCGCCTCAATGTCGGCAAGACAAAGGCGATCATTTTTGGATCTGATCACAACATCAAACAGGTTCAGAGCCTCGACTTGCAAGGCATTGAGATACAGACCGGCGTACACGTTCCCTTTGTCGATACAGTCACCAACCTCGGCGTGGTGATGGACGGAGGGTTGACATGGAAGCCGCAACTGAATGCGGTCAGTAGAAAGGTAAATAGGGCTCTGTATAGCTTAAAACTTTTCCGTTCAAGCACCACAGAGATACTGAGGAAGCAGCTGGCATGTGCACTGGTACTACCTCACTTAGATTATTGCTCAGTGGTTCTTCTTGATGTGTCAGGGGAGCTCCAGACACGACTACAACGTCTGCAGAATGCATGTGTGAGATACATATGTGGTGTTAGGCGGGATGAGCATATCACCGCCTACAGGAAAAAACTGGACTGGTTAGATTTGAAGGTGAGGAGGGAGTATTTTATGGGGCTGCTGCTTTACAAAGCGGTTGTCATGCGGCAGCCACCGTATCTTACTGCCCTCTTTGAAAAAAACCAGGCCAGGACTTCAAGTAGGGGTGGTATGAAAGAGCTCTCGGTTCCGGGGTCGCGCACCGATAAGGGCCTTTTTTCATTCAGAGTTCAAGGTGCGCACCTCTGGAATTCGCTCCCGAGCAGTGTGAGGTGCCTGCCATCTTTTTGTAAATTTAAAACGGCATTAAACAGGCACCTTAAGCAATTACTTGGTGAGGAGTACGTTCAGAATAAAAGATGAGTCGAGTATTTATTTAGGCTATTTATTTATTTAAATTATTTATTTATTTAATTTATTTATTTATTAAACTTATTTATTTAATTTATTTATTTATTAAAACTTATTTATTTAATTTATTTATTTATTAAAACTTATTTATTTATTTATTTAACTTATTTATTTATTTAAATTTATTTATTTATTTATTTAATTTAATTATTTATCTTGTCTATTTATGTATTCGACGTATTTATTTATTAATTTATTTATTTATTTATTAAATATTTTTAGTGTTAATTAAGTGTGAATGTATTTATTAGCGTGATTGTTAAAGTGTTATGAATGAGTGTGTTTTAAGTTTGGACGTGATAGTGTACGCAAAGAGTTAGCAAAGTATATGTATGTATTCTTATTTATATGTTATCTTTATTGTATTTATATTTATTCTATGTATTATTATTTTTTTTGACGAAGCGTTTTATGTGATATTTGACTGTGTTCATTGCATTTAGATTTTATAAACTGACGAACTGATAAAGTGAATTATTATTTTAACAAGAAATATGCAATAAGAGAAAGTAAGATAACAATTATATTAAACCGACTGTTATTTTTTAATTATAAATACAACTACATGTACATGAAATTGTAAGATTTTGTCTTCTGATGAATAAAAAGTATATCTATCTATCTATCTATCTATCGCAGCCGACGCCGGCACGTCCTCTCGTTTCGCCCTTCTCCGCTTCGCTTCTCCTTCTCCTCCACTCTACTCTGGCTGCTCGTGGGATGCGCCTCCACACTCACAGCACAGTGGGGAGATATCTGCGTACGCACTCCACTCCAAATACGGCGTCGCGGCAACAGGTCGCTCCGCGTGCACTCGTTTCTACGCGGGAAAATGGCGGCGAGACTTAAACGGCGTTGACGCGCGCGGATCGTACTCCTAATCGATAGTGACGCGCTCGAGGCGTAAGCGCGGCCAGCGCCGCGCCCTCAGTCGCGTTCTCTTTGGGTAACTACCCTGCTGCGCGCGCCTCGCCTATAGTACGAACCTACGCCGGTACATGGCCCTCATTTCGTTACGATGTATATATATATAGATATTTAACACAAAAGAGTTGAATTAACTTATGTGCATGCGCAATGTAATTACGTACCATATGTTGTTAATTTGAATCATGTATCGGTCGTAAAGATTCCCAGAAATGTAGATATTTTTACCATACTGTGTAGGAGATCTTTAATTATTTTTTACTTTCTGATACAGAAAAGCTATACTAGTATGGCACTTTTTACATTGATTATTGTAAATTTAACAATACATTTATAGTAAGTATACCAATATGCTGTAGCATATTTTACATATAATATATATTAATATACTCGAAGACGAATTTACCATACACATCGTAAAAAGTATCATACCAAGTATATGAAAAATTCTTAGATATATTGTAAATATCCCAGTTGGGCACGCCAGATTGCACTTTTAACAAAAATAATTCTCTCAGTGTATATGGAACATTCTTTCCCAGATATAGGGGAGTGTTGCCCACTTTGGGATAGCACCCACTTTGGAATACTTCCGGTTTCAAAACTTTCGAAGTACGATATGCTACGGTGATTTGGGGTTTTAATTAATTATATTATGAAAGAAGCCTATTTACGAAATCTCAGACATATAGGCCGTTAATACATTATGTTAGACTTCATATATTCAATCGAAAATAGATGTTGCATAACAGCACTAATTTTGGAGACTAGTTAAGCAACAAGATAAACATTAAATAGGTATATATCTTCCAGTGCATATACATTTGTAAACTATGTATCTACAAATATCCGATGATTCTTTTTAAAAAATTCTAAGCAGGAATAATTTGATAGGTGTCATTTTTTATTACCTTCTGTCGACGAGTAAGGGACACAGCATGTCGCCCACTTTGAGACACTTTAAATTTTGCATTTTTTACTTTATCCTTCTTTACCGTAAGATGAGGAAAATAATAAGACAATAGGGTTATTATAAACGTACTTCATCATGATATCGACTTCGTCAAGCCGTGAATCAATATTTAAAAGCAATTATTCTGAAAGTTTTTATCGGGTGGGAATAAATATACCGAAAGATAAATTAGCAGAAGAATAAATTTACCGAACGGTTGAAATTGCCGAAAAAGTCAATGCCTATAGATAGATATGCCGAAAGTTAAAAATGCCGAAAACAAGAATTCCGAAAAAGAAAATGCCGAAATTTAAAACTGTCGAAAACGAAAATTTGAACAAAAAAGTGCTTTAATTAGAATATGCGTCTGTATTATAATAATGTGTTAATTGTTGTTAGGTTGTTTCTTGTCAATATTCGATATTTTTAGTTTTTACCCGTTGTCATTCAACATTTCAGCATTTTTAACTTCGGCATTTTTATCCATCGGCATTTTTGCCCGTCGGAACTTTTTTTATCAGCACTTTTGTATATCGATTACTTTACCCATTGGCACATTTCACCTTTCGGAAAATTTAACCATCTGTAAAATACGTTTGGCATTATTATCCATCTGCAAAATTATCTTGCGGTATATTTATCCCCACCCATTTTTATGCTATAAATACTAAGTAATATATTTAATTTTGCCGTTGTAAAATCTCAAAATCTTGTTCCTACTGGTCACAATAAATCACTATTTCTAATACCTTATTTATTGAAGGTAATTTAATGCATGCGTATTACACGTCATACGATAAATTAAATTTTTTCCGACATTTAAATGACGCCTTTTAAAATATAATAAAATTTCAACCATGCACTTTTTTCGTAAAAGAATTAAAAGAAAAATTTCAGGCAAGGATTTAATATTTTCTTAATTTATAAATAATTTTTAAAAAAAATTAGAACCTTGTAAATAAGATTAAAAGAAAAATGTTGACAAAAAAGTGCACTGTTCATTAGAGGTTTCGATTTAGGTTAATATGTCGAATTCATGTACAAAAGGAAATAATTATGTACAAGTTGTGCATGAGACACACTTTAACTCATATTTTTAGAGATTAAATTAAATATTCCATAATTCTACTTGTGTACAAAATATTTACATTTACATATATCTTAAAGTGTCTCTCATGTGATTTGCTAGTGAGGGCGAAAAGGCCTCTCCCCCCATGCTGCACACCGTACTTTTTGTCAAACATGTATTGATAACGAGTTTTTTTCAGCCTAATCAGCCTATTATACTTGCTAAACATGTGGTATCGTCCGGATGGTACTTGATGATTAGGGGTGCCTAAACCCACCTAGAGGTGATTTTCGAAAATTCACTTTTGCACCCGCCTGTTGGAAATCGACCAATTTAGTCCCGATATATGGGCATGAAAAAGCGCGTTTTCGTGCTAGTGTGATGAAAAGATTTTTTTGTCATTTAACATCATATTTTCACTTTCATCCATTAATTTACGTTTTTCAGGAAGTGAATAATAATTTTATGCTTCAAGTTTTGGAGGTTAAATACTGCACTATACTATAATCAGATGTGTTCTAAGACCTATTGATATGTAAAATACATTTATAATGAATAGTTTTCTAAAATTATGGTAAATTTATTCAATAAACGCACTATTTCGATAAAACACTGTTTTCTCACAAATTAGTTTTTCAGCTTTAATTTTATTCTGGTGCATACCTAATTAATGAATCCGGCCAAAATATTAGGAGAATATTCTTTAAAGTATTTAGAATAAAAGTGTGTATTTTGTTTTTTCAAGTTATTTTGAACAGCTGTATTATTAAAAGCTATTATACGTAAAATTATTATGAAACTAATGTTTTTTCTTAAGAAAAATCATAAATCAATAATGTTTTATTGCTTCCCTCCTAGAGGAAACTTTGTAATAGTAAAAAAATATTTCTTAAAAACATCTTTGAAAAATATTTTAGGCCACTGGCAACCAAAATACACTATTTTTATAAAATGTCTGTATGGATGTGTGTGTGTTTGAATGTGTCCGTGTGTGTGTGAGTGTGTGTGTGTGCGTGTGTGAGTGTGTGTGTGCGTGTGCGTGTGGGTGTGGGTGTGGGCGTGTGCGAGTGCGTGCGTGTGTGCGTGTGTGTGTGTATGTATGTGCATTGAGAAAAGAATATCGTAAAATATTACGATACTGATATCGTAAAAAATTGCTAATAAAATTTTTGTTGAAAATGATGCATTTTTACACAAAACTTTTAAATACAAATTTTAATTTTACGATATTCAATATCGTAATATTTTTCAATATGGGTTTTCTCAGTGTATGTATCCCCCTGTATCTGGAGTAATCCACGGTATAAATGAATGTTTCAAGGCCCATTAATCTTGTTTTTGACATACGGAGGTGACTGACGAATAAATTTTTTTATTTTTCTATATTTTTTTGTTTTTATTATCGATTTTTTTCGATTTTTGGGTTTTAGTTTTTAGGTTTTTTTTTAAAGGTTAAAATTAGTATAATCAATTCGAATATAATGCATTGAAAAGAGCTTAAAAATAGCTACATATATTCTGACCCGAAATTTTTTATAAGGTAATTCTTCTTTTGTTATACAAGAAAACGTCATTTTTTTAAATGGTTATATCTGGGAAATATATCATTGAAATTTATAGAAAATATTTGAGGTGATTAGGAATATGGAGACGAATATTCAAAAATTTTTTGTCTTAATACTTTTCTGTTTTCTATGTGGTACAATATCTTGAGTTAAATGACATTATTCTCTTTGAAATTTCCAGAAAAAAAATAGCATTTAACTATCTCTTAAGGAGGTTCGATAATAAAGTCAGAATGATAAGATGTTTTTAAAAATTTAATATGTCATTCTTCTATAAAGTTTACGATGGCATGTGAAATTTGAAAGCATTAGCCATTACCGATTTCAAGATAATTGACTTCAAAGATTGATTCTTATACACGGGCTCTTATGAAAGCAGCTTGTAAACTGTCAATAAACGTAGAGTGAAAAACTATGCAAAATATTGGAAAAGATCATGTACGCGAAATTTTAGAACGAATGAGAACAACGATTCCGAGTAGTAAAGGAAAACCTAAATAAAAACACTAGCTTGTCGGCTGCACGAGGAGGTGCGCGATAAGAGGGGAGCCGGTGCGCGGTGCAGGGGGACTCTCCTTTCCTTACCTCGTGCGAGAGATCTATATAACCTCCTTAACTAAATTCTTTGTCCAGATCATGAGGACTTTTATTTTTCAAGATATTTGAGGTAATGTTTTTAAAAAGCAAATATTTTATCGCTTATATCGCTAGAGCGGCGCGGTCATTCTTTGCCAACTAGGACTCATTTTGTTTCCATTTTTTAATGAAGATTCGAATTTAAAAAAAAATTTAAGATTCGTCGACTCGTTTATTTTTATAATGATTTTTTTATTTTACGATATTCTGAAATCAATGAGGTAAATTATTTTGGTATGTTAGAAATAATATTATCGCTTCAGTGTAAATGCATTTGAAAAATAATACAATTACCTATCTTCTCTAACACGAAATTTTTTATAAGCTATCTTCCTTCTTTTGTTATACACGAAAACGTCTTTCTTTTTAAACGGTAATATTTCGGAATCATACGATGCAAAATCTTTAAATGAATTCAGCTAGAAAAGGTGGCTTTCTACTATATCTTGGCTGAGCTCTTAGCCCAGACTATGAGGTATTTTATCTTATAAAATATTTTAAGTTACATTTTTAAAAATTTTTAAATCAGTTTTTTTTATAAAATTAACTGTATTTGCTTGAAAGTTGCTAATTGGGTGGTTTTGGAGTCGTTGATGGCTAACAAAATTACAAATTCAAAATGGTGGACAAAATTTTTAATATTTTTCGGTCAACGATATTGGATTCGTCATATTTAATTTTATATTAACATGTTTATTAAATTACATTCATGGAAAGTGTAAATCAGTGTTTTAATATCGTTTCCAGGCTACCATGAGGCAAATATCTCAGCGTGATTTTTTTTAAGAAACATAAAATGTATACTTTATGTAATTTTTATGTAATTATTGCAAAAATAATAAAAATTAATAACAGATAGATATATGGATAAATATATTTTTTTATTTGTTCAAAATAAAATACAATAAAATAATTTTATAAATTGCTTGTAAATATTTTATATTTCTTAAAAGCAAGGTGTTGGTTCACTATTAATTGTTCGATAGATATATACATATTTGGGTGTTACATGATTAAAATAAAATCTTGCTTTAAGTGGTATCCCCATTCGCATAATAATAAATTAAAATAATTATAACAATTTATTTTGTAATTCAAATTATTATGGCTTCATGAAATTTTAGATATGTTGACTATAAATATAATAAATGAGAAAAAAATTAACATTTTGCGCTCTTGGATGTAATAAACGGCATAGCACGTTTCTTACACATACAAATTATACACGTAATTATTGTACACAATTTAGCATTGGTCAAATTATATATAGATATATTTGACCAATGCTAAATTGTGCACAATGATTTCGTGTACAATTATTATGTGTAAGAAACGCACTATGCCTAATAAACGTCACAATATTTTGCCTTCGAAAAATTATATTATATGTATATTAAATAAAAAAAAACTCTATTTTTGCAATTTGACAGCTGTACTGATTATAAAATTTCAATAATTTTTTTTTCAAATAGATGACAAATTATAATATTTTGAATACTTAATATTGTTTCTTGCATTAAATCCAAGGACTCAAAGGCGTTAACCTTTTTCCCATTTATTATATTTGCAGTAAATATATATCTATGCTTTCGTGTTAGTTAGTGCAGAATTCACTCTGCTAACTAGATCTTCAATTCTCTAACTGGGGTCAAATCGACTCCATAAAATTAAATAAACAATTTTATAGTGTTGAAAAATTCATTGTCATTTGTAAAAAATGTTATTTGATATATAAAAACTTTTGAAGTTTTTTTACAATTCAAATATTTTTTCATAATATAAATTACAGTTTTGCATATATTTAAATGGTAATTTAAAAGTTTAAATCTATATCGTCATTTATAAAAAAGGACTTGTCAGTTTGACTTTTCTACGCAGAAGTACCTAGAACAAATAAATACACATAGAAACAACAATAAGGTTGAAGGAAGCTAAGTGCCAATGAATTGGCAACGGTCTTAAAAATTAATAATGTATTTGAGAGAAATAAAAATCATACTCTTTTTGTTCATACTTTAAGTAACATATCCGAAAAATTTCATCTGGGTTCTACAATTAGGTGTGTGCCAGGATGACTTGCCTCCTCACCCTATTTCTAGTATAATTTAACACACTTCCTAGGATAACTCTAAATCTAAGAGAGGTAAATGGCTGCAAATTTGTATATAACTTCATAATGTCAGTACAAATATGATATGTAGGTATCGATTCATAAAAATCAAAACTGTAGACAAATTTGATTTTACTAGAGAGCCGCCTTAAGGAATTCAATTTTTAACTTACTTAAATCTCAAATACAGGTAGATATAACTCAATCTCACTGTATTTTTAAATTACATTATGCCACGGAGCTGATATTTTAGGAATATTTTACATATTTCTTAAGAAAGGGTGCTGATTTTTTAAACTAATGTCGTTGAATATTATGTAAAAATATTATATTTGTTGTATACAATCGCAGAATTTTACTTATTTTGCTACTTAATAGTATTTATAAGCGAAGCAGTCAAAACTAACTCTTTCATGAAAATGGCCCTTTCATGTACCCAACAAATATTTTTATCAATATAATTGATGAATCTAATTATTACGAGTAATAGAAGAGAGAAGATGGTGGGGGAGGTAATGGTAGAGGTGGTGGGGGTTCTGCTATAAAGATGAGTCTTTGCATAAGTAAAATCATTCCTCTTCGAGATGGAGTAGTTGGTGGACATGCAAGGCTTCAAGCAGCCCGGCAATGACTTCATCCTCAAAGAGCTCGTGATCGTTCCTCTAAACGATAAGAACAGTGAACCTCTTGTGCGACTCTTTAAAGCACCATTTTCTTGGTGTAAACTTACGGAGAAATATAGAAGAGAACACCTGTGGTTGAAGTATAACTATCATGGATCGAATTGGTATTCGGGAGATTATCCCTATACCTAAGTTGGTAATATACTTCGAGGAGCTTTACGAGACGCTACCAAGGTACTAGTGATGTGTGCTATTAAGAAGAAATGGTTGGAGCGCTTCAAGTTTAAGTTCGAGATTTGTGATATGGCAGAAATGGGATTTCCTCTATTGGACAAGATAAAGCTAGTCACAGTTTGTACTCACCACAATGGAGCATATAAGGCTCTATTGATGTGCTCTTCACAACGTAATATTGATGAAGCAGTTCTTCAATGAGAGCAGTACTCCATTAGAGTTAGGAGAGTCGCCTATGGAGTGTTAATAAGGAGTTGAAAGTTAATGGAGAGGTATCCTCGAGATGTGGATATGGTTGTACCTCACAGGTGATAGCGAAGGTTGGGGCTCTCACCCTTCTCCTTTAATTACTAAAAATTAATATATGATACTTACCATCCTCCCACAATCATAAACTTACCGGTGGCAGATAAGTTCGGTTATCGGTCGATAAGGTAGATCCCCACTCACAAACACACACATGCGCGCGGCAGCGTCCCTGCGGCCGGCGTTCCGGGCTCGCGCAGGCTTTCCGGGCTCGCGCAGGTCCGGGCACGCGTTCCGAGCTTCGCGCGCGGTGCAGGTCCGGGTCCGCACTCGCGGAGAGAGGTGGGTAGGGGGAGCGAGCCAGCAGTCAGGTGAGGGAAGTGAGCCAGCAGTCGGGTGTCCATGCCCCTCAAAAACCCTATGAGAGTTCGAGCTCACTCGCTACGAGCTCAGGTGAGTTCGAACCCCCACTGCTACGAGCTCAGTGAGCTCGAACCCCCACTGCTCCGGGCTCAGTGAGCTCGAACCCCCATTGCTATACTACTTTTTTCATTTGTTAATTTTATTACTCATTCCTATTCCTCCTTTGCCAATTAATGATGATAATATATATTTATATTTATAGCCTCTCTTACTCTTATTGAGACCGTTATTTGTAAATACTTGTCTATAAACTTTAGTTAATTCTAATATTTCTTTATATATTTTTAAATCTTTATTAGTATATAGATTTTGATTTGCTTGTTTTTTAAAAATTAGTTCCAGCAGACCTATTTGTTACTGACAGAAATAATGATAATTATTGTAAAGTAAAATTGACGGCGAATATAATAATGTGAAATTGATAATAAATAAATATGCAGTGCTGAAATGATGCAATGTATTAACTACAGCGTTATGAACGAAAGAGAACCAAATGAAATCGGCTACGCATAAAGGTCGTAAAAAAAGGGCCAGCGTTGGCGCTCTCGACAATAACAAGGCAGTGCAGTTTAGACTCTCGTGTGATTCACATCGTGTGACTATTAGGGAAAGAATTGACTCTTTACCGTAAATGCGTCACAGGAATATATCGGCTAGGCATTTGAATAAATATAATTTTGAAAGTTTAAACTGTTATTCAATTATTAATTTCTACTCTCGTGAATCCGGCTTTGTGCTGTAACACCATTGTAGCGTTTATTTTTTATTATCAATTATTATATTATCATTTTTATCAATATCAAACTTTTTCCTTCCTAACATTAAAGTACTTTCATCATAATGAGGTCCGTATGCTTTATCACCTCTGTTAGGATCGGTAAATAATTCAATCTCATAAGTCTTTAAAAATAGTCCAATATTTTTATCTAGATAATCATTTACGAGGGTAGTTCAATAAGTCTTTAGAATGACCAACAGATGGCGCGCGAATCGCTCCAAATCATCTGTTTTCAGTCAGCACCACTCCCGACTAGATATATGGTGCAGTCACAGTCCACATCTTCTGAGTTTACGTGTTTTTATAACCAATTGAAAAAAAAAATTGCTTGTTAAGAAAAATGGAAAAAAACGAGTTCAGAGCGATAATTAAACATTTTCATTTAAAGGGTTTAACTCCATATGAGATAAAAAATGAATTGGACTCAGTTCATGGCACATCTGCCCCTGCCTTAGCAACGGTTTATAACTGGGTAAATGAATTTAAGCGTGGTCGTACATCAATAAGTGACGAACCACGTTCAGGAAGGCCCGTAGAAGCAACTACTCCCGAAATCATCAATAAAATCCACGATATGGTGTTGAAGGATAGAAGATTAAAAGTGCGTGAGTTAGCTGAGGCCACAAGGATATCTATAGGTGCAGTTGTTTCAATTCGACATGAAAAATTAGGCATGAAAAAGCTATCGGCAAGATGGGTGCCGCGTTTGCCCTCAGCTGAGAATAAACGCATTAGAGTGGTCGCCTCTGAGGCTCTTTTGGCGCGCATAAGTCGGAATCCTGAGGAATTTTTTCGTCGATTTGTGACTGTGGATGAAACATGGATACACCACTACACTCCTGAGACAAAGGAACAATCCAAACAGTGGATTTCCACAGGCGAACCAGCTCCAAAGAAGGCAAAGACCGTAAAGTCAGCTGGTAAGGTTATGGCTACAGTTTTTTGGGATGCACGTGGAATTATACTTATTGACTACTTGGAAAAGGGTAAAACAATTACTGGTGAGTATTATGCATCATTATTAGAGCAGCTGAAAGAAGAAATTAAAAAAAAACGACCACATTTGGCGAGAAAAAAAATTCTCTTTCATCACGACAACGCCCGAGTTCACACATGCTTCGTTTCAATGGCTAAAATTGAAGAACTAAAATTCGAATTGGTCGAACGCCCACCGTATTCGCCAGATTTAGCCCCCAGTGACTTTTTCTTATTTCCAAACTTGAAAAAATGGCTCGGTGGACAGAGATTTACGGACAACGAAGACGTCATTGCCTCTGTAAGTGCTTATTTTGAGGAACTTCCGAAAACGCACTTTTCTGAAGGATTAAAAAAACTTAAAAAGCGATTGACCAAGTGTATAGAGCTCCAAGGAGATTATGTTGAAAAATAAAAAAAAATTTACCCAAAAAAAATTGTTTTTATACTTTATTCTAAAGACTTATTGAACTACCCTCGTAAATTATTTAATTCTTGTGGATTATCAACTACATTTTGCATAGAAGTTTCTACAATTGTTGGACTTTCATATACGTGCTCATTAATTGTTACGTCGTAACATTTTTCAATGCAAATCTTGCATTACATGTAATATTTTACTTCTGCGCCTGCGCGCGCAGCGAGCGTGTGAGTGCGTGTGTGGTTGCGTGTATGTGTGCGACGGGCGCTAGAGCCCATAAAATCTAGAGCGGTGCTGCCACCGTAATCGTTAAGCAACGCTCTCCCGCCTTCACGGCTTTGACGCGGCTTGTCAGTCAGTCGTCGATTAACCATAACAGCGTGCGGAGCTCCCTCGCATTATTCCGTTTAACGAACGGCGTACATTCTTGTACTAATCACTCAATCATTCTTCCGTTTAACGAACGGCGTACATACTCTGTACTTATCGAAACATCGTATCGTGCTTGTTTGTGCTTAATTATTAACGTTAATTTAGTGTGAATTAATCGCATGGTGTGTGTGTTATTACGAACGCGAGTCTGCATGTGTTGCACGTGGCCACTGTTCTCTGCGGCGTCACATCGCGAATCCTTCGAGCGAAATCAGTAAATTCAATTCCAGTGTATGTGTATTTAATAAATAAGGGTTTTTATGCCGAATGGCTTTTCCCTCTAAGTGTAGTGTTTAATTTATTCAACCACGCCATCTCTAATTTCAATCAATATAAAAACGGTGCATAACAACATTTAAAATCATTTCGTTAGAGAAAATTCAGAATAACAAGGCTCTTGTGCCGCCCACAAGAAGCCAAGACTTTTCATGGTGCCTCCTGTGAGGTAGAACTCTACCTCGCTTTCTTTTATCATTCTCTGCATAAAATTAGAAAAAAAGGTGACGTCGCGGAAGTGCAGTGCGCGAGTGTGCAAATCGGAGAAAGAAGTCGAAAACGTGCTTAAAAGGGTGAAAGAAAACCTGAAGCAACGCGACAGTTCGTGTTTTTACCTCCCCTTATTCCTCGAATTCGCGCCGAGCGACGACGACGGCGCAGCGGCGCGGCACAGCAACACGCGGTCAGCGGTCGTGTCAACATCGAGCCTTGCCATCGCTTCCGACCAGGGGGAAGTACACCACCGGCCATCAGCCTCGCTTCGGCGAAATTAAGATAAGTTTATTTGTTTCTTGACTGCGAGATAAAGGCGTGTATAATCTTCCTATTGTGTCAATGTGACAATTAACTGAACCTTTTCTATTAAAGCATTTATCTCGCAACAGTAATTATTTATTTAATTAATTAGCTCGTTCTAGCTAATATTGTTCTTAATAATTAGTTTATTAATATCTCGCGTTTGAATTTTAATTCAAACTTTGTAATTATTTGTTTAATTAATTATCTCGTTCTAGCTAATATAGTTCGTCATAATTAGTTTAATAATGTTTCGTGTTTGAATTAAAATCCAAAATTTATAATTCATTTATTTAAACTAACTAGTTCGATTCCAGCGTTTATTTCACAGTAGTATCTACATAAATGCTTATTGACTTAATACTCGCAGTTCAATTTAATTAATTTCTCTATTCAAATTTAGTCTGAATAACGTTCATTCTTTGAGATTTCGCGTTTCTGTAAATTACAATTCCAATTTAAATTTAATACAGTAATATCATTTCTCAGCATTTTACAATTTGTTGTAATTTCATTTAAGTAGAATTTAATTCATTCATTGTTTTATTCGAATTTCGAGTCACAAGAACAGTAAATTATTTATTGTTAGTTTAATCGGGAAGGAATTCCGTTGTTTATTATTAACTTATCGATTTACATTTAAATACAACGTTGGTCGATCTAATCAAGGATTGACTCAATTTACGATTAGTTTTATTAAATAATTTGAATCTTCAAAATGAGTGAAGAAGCAGAAAAGCGTGCGCAATACATTGAATTAAAGAGTCAATCTTTGGAGAGGTCAATCAAATCTCTTAAACATTTTTTGGAAGCAAATCCAACTGACGCATTCAATGCGGAAGCTCATTTAAAACAAATTCAGAGTATATTCTCCGGATACATGCAAAATCACGAGGAATTACTCGCGATTAAGGCTAACAGCCCTCGCGTCGCGGCATTTGAAAAAATTGAATCGGACTACTACGCTATTTCGGCTCAGGTACACAAATTAAGAACACCCGTCCCTCTTGCGAATTCGACTACGGTGAATGCCCGCAATCTGACATTCACAGAGAAGCATAATTTGCCGAAACTTCCCGTGGTTAACATTCCGAAATTCGATGGTCGTCACGAAGGTTGGACTGCGTGGAAAAATAGCTTTCAAGCTTTAGTTCACAATCGCGCGGAAATCAATGCTTACGTGAAACATTCACAACTTAGCAATGCAGTTCAGGGACTCGCCGCGCAGGTTATAGAGGAATTCGAGCTTAGTGAAGAAAATTACCCTCTCGCTTGGGAAGCTTTGTGCATCGCTTACGATCAAAAGCGCATCGTCGTTAACGAGCACATAGACAAACTTCTTGCTTTACCTAAGGTCACGGAAGCCAAGCCAGAGCTGTTAGCGGGGCTCATGTACACCGTGCGTCAAAACGTCAAACTATTGCAGAGGTTAGAGGTAAACGTCCCTGACGCAGTCGTAGTTCGCATTTTAGAGCATAGCTTACCAAACAGTGTCAGGTCAAGATGGGTGGATCGTTTATCGAGCGATAAATTGCCTAATTTACAAGAGCTTTACGATTTCATTCAAAACACCATTTTTAAACTGCGCAAGATGGACGATCTTTCCCGGGGCGGGCGGGTAAATAAGAAACGAGCGGGAGACAATAGCACTTCAACCCATTCCAAGCGTCAGACGACAACGGCGCGCACTCTTGTCACGACGTCTAGCACTTCGAGCAGTGCATGCGTCCAATGTAGTCAACCGCATAGGTTGTATAGTTGTCCCGAGTTCAATGATCTCAAAATAAAGGATAGGTGGGATTTAGTTAAGGCTCATAAACTCTGCCGAAATTGCCTTTACGCGCACCCGCTCCCTTGCTCTAGCACTAACCGGTGTAGGAAGTGCCAGAAAGCTCATCACACGTCGCTCCATACTTATAAGAAGCCCAAGGGTTTCAAAACAGGACATTTTCAGCCCGCAAAGAACTCTGACAATTCTAGGGCTCCTGCCTCTTGACTATTTTCACGTCACACCTACGCTTCTAACGCGTATAACTCGGATTCTCAACTTATGACCACTGCCGTTTTAAGATTTCAATCAACCCAAGGACATAGTTTCATGGCACGTGCTCTTTTAGATTCTTGCTCAAACGGTAACCTAATGACTTCCAGTTTAGCTTCTCGGTTACAACTGCCAACTAATCAATGTTTCGTGAACATCGGAGCAGTTGACGATGCGAACGCTGTTTCAAATAAATTCGCTAAGGCCACCTTCTATTCAACTTACAATAACATTAAATTTCAGTTAAACTTTTTGATTATACCGAAAATTGTTGATAAAGTGCCTAATGAAAATTTTCCTCGGGAAAGATTCGAAATTCTTAAAAACGTAAAATTAGCGGACCCTCAGTTTCGCATTCCTAAACCTATCGACGTTCTCTTAGCCTCAGGTACTACCGTGTCGGCTCTGGCAATAGGTCAAATAAGGTTAGGTGACCATCAGTCACAGATCACTCTTCAAAAAACATCCTTTGGGTGGGTGGTGGCCGGAGGTTCCATGTCCAAGAGGGCTCCTGACCGGGTTTCTTGTAATGCCGTGAAACTAGACCAGCTCCTCGAGAAATTCATGACCGTCGAGGATCTTGACTATCGACCTGTCAAGGCTCCTGACGACGTCGCCAGTGAAGAACACTATGTCGAAACCACAACTCGCGACAGCTCAGACCGTTACGTTGTTAGGCTCCCATTTAGAGACGGTAAATTCGAGTTAGGTTCCTCCAAGGAACAAGCGTTGAAACGGTTCCATGCGTTGGAGAGGAAATTCGAATCTAATCCGGATCTCAAAGCTAAGAACGAGAAGGAGATCGACGGCTACTTGAAACTAGGTCACATGACGTTGTGTGAGAACGATAATGAGGATGGTTATTATTTACCCCATCATGCAGTTATCAAAGAGTCGAGCGATACCACCAAATGTAGGGTAGTTTTCGATGCATCCGCAAAAACTACAACTGGGATTTCGTTAAACGACATTCTGCTGACCTCCAAGAAACTCTTTTGAAGCAGATTTTGCGTTTCCGTACGCATCGTTTCGATGTCACTGCCGACATAGAAAAAATGTATAGGCAAATTTGGGTTCATCCCGATGACAGGAAATTTCAAAAAATCTTTTGGTATCACGAGGGCAAAATAAGGTCGTTCAACTTGAACACGGTGACGTTCGGCGTCAAATGCGCTCCCTTTTTAGCGATCCGGACTTTAAATCAACTGGCAATGGACGAGGAGACCAACTTTTCCAGAGCTGCGATGCTGCTTCGTCGAGAGTTCTACGTAGATGATTTTCTTTCAGGTGCAGATACTCTGGACGACATCTTGGCGATCAGAGACGAGATGATTCAGCTTTTAGGTCGCGGAGGGTTTGTAATCCGTAAATGGTCGTCTAATCATCCATCCGCTTTAGAAAACATCGATAAGAAAATTTTCGACTTAGACTGCGGGATCCAGAGCAGCCATGTCAAAAAGACTCTCGGAGTAGTTTGGGATTCTCAACGTGACATCTTCACATACTCCGTCGACCCAGAAAATCCCACATCTACTTCTACTAAGAGAAAGCTCTTATCTCAAATCGCAAAGGTCTTCGACCCCTTAGGATTGTTAGGACCTTTAACGCTATACGCAAAAACTTTAGTACAGGACTGTTGGAGAGGAAATCTCACATCGGATGAATCGTTACCCCAAGATATCCATAGGAAGTGGACTGCATTAGCTAAACAACTCCCATCGTTGCGAGAAACTGCAATGCCTAGATATTTGCGCTGCGAAATTCCGCTCTCTACTGAAATTCACGGTTTTTGTGATGCGTCAATGCATGGGTACAGCGCCTGTCTCTACGTACGTTCCACCGATTCGTTAGGACACGTCACTATAAGGTTAGCTTGTAGTAAATCCAAGGTCGCCTCATTGAATCACAATACAATCCCTCGGTTAGAGTTAGCTGGTGCGGCGCTCTTGAAAAGAGTATACGTCGAATCTAGAGATCAGCTGGCGATTCCCATTGAGCGGGTAATCTTCTGGTCGGACTCCATGATCGTTTTATGCTGGTTAAAAAAGGCTCCTCATGTGTTGAAAACATATGAGGCTAATAGAGTAAAGGACATACAAGAATTGGGTGAGGAGGTCGAGTGGAGACATATCCGTTCAGGGGATAACCCAGCTGACTCGCTATCTCGAGGACAGTTACCTCACGATCTTTTAAAGAACAGTCTCTGGACTGCAGGCCCTCAGTGGTTGACCTTGTCTGACGAAAAATGGCCTCGGACGCCAACAACATCTCTCCCAACCAACCCTCCAGGTTTTAAAAAGGGAATTGTGTTAGTTACCACTCTCACCGGAAGCGACATCTATTCCAGATTTTCCTATTACGGGTGTTTAATTATATCAGTAGCATATATTCTTCGTTGGAGAGGGAGGGGAGTACCACTGGACGACATTTCAAAAATTGGGAGGTCGTCGAGAGGTATTCGCTATCTTGCTCCAACGGAGATAGCTCATGCCAAACGTTTAGTTCTTCTTCTAATCCAGCGAGAAAAATTTGCTCACGAGATTAAAATTCTCAAATCTGACAGAACAAAACCTTCAGGAAGGTCCCTCGGCGAATTTAAAAATCGAACTAAATTTGATGAGATCAACCCCTTTCTAGATAGCGATGACTTAATCCGGGTAGGCGGGCGGTTGAAGAATTCTAATCTCCCTTTCAACCAAAAGCACCCAGTATTACTTCCACAGGCTCATCACGTTTCTGATCTTATCATTCGCGACGCTCATGATCGAATTCTTCACGGTGGAATTCAATCCACTCTCCATGCAATACGTGAACGATTCTGGATTCTGAATGGAAAGAATCAAGTGAGACACGTCTTACACCGATGCGTTCCGTGCATTCGTCAGAAGCCGAAGTTCCCTCATGCCAAAATGGCAGACTTACCAACGTCTAGAGTAATTGCCAGCACGGCGTTCGCCGAAACAGGCGTTGATTTCTTTGGCCCAATGTTAATCAAAGAGAAGAAAGATCGGAATCGTAGTTTCATTAAGGCGTATGGCTGTGTTTTCGTGTGTATGGCCTCCAAGGCTGTTCACATCGAAGTTGCTTCCGATCTCTCTACTCAAGGTTTCCTAGCGTGTTTTCGGCGATTCACCAGCATTCGCGGTAAACCGCTGGTGATGAGATCTGATAACGGGACGAACTTCGTGGGAGCGAACAACGAACTCCAGAAAATCTACGATTTGCATGCAACGTCGGAGTTTAAAGACGCGATACAGAGTTACGCTGCATTCGAGCGCATTGAGTGGCGTTTTAATCCACCTCTTTCCCCACACTTCGGCGGATTATGGGAAGCCGCGGTTAAAAGTTTTAAACATCATCTCAATCGCGTAATGAAGAATCAAACACTCACGTACGAACAACTCGACACCTTGTTAAAAGAAATCGCTGCCGTCTTGAACTCTAGACCGTTATACGCGAATTCCGCTGACCCGAACGACGCGTTAGCTATAACACCCGCACATCTGCTAATCGGACGTCCGTTCAATCTTTTACCTGAACCTGATTTTGTTTCAGCTCCCGACAATCGCTTAACCATTCACCAACGCATCTCCAAAGCCAGACAGGACTTCTGGAAAAGATGGCATAAGGAGTATTTACACGAACTGCAGATTCGTTAAAAATGGTTGAACTCTACCGCTACCTTGACAATCGGTTCTGTCGTCGTATCAATGGAGGACAACCCCTCGTGCGCAAGATGGCCGCTGGGTGTGGTCGTCGAGATTCGCCCTGGGAGCGATGGCATTGCTAGGGTAGCTACAATCAAGACAGCGTCGGGACTCTTCAAGCGGAACATCATTCGACTCTGCGTTTTACCATTAGAGCAGGACGTTGCGATCCCGTCAGAGCCTCAACAATCTTCCCCCCAATCGTAATCTGCCCCAGATGTGTGCCCGGTGGTTTGCCCTAAAAGAGTCGAACCATCTGGTATTCTGGAAGTGCAATTCATAAGCCTGGTCCGAGAATGGTGGAATCCGCAAATTCTACAGCCAGAAGCTCGAGAATCGTGCCGAGAGGGCGGTTCTTGTGACGCGATACCTGGTTCGGTAAACTGGGTTCCTGTAGACATTGAGACTTTGACCTTTAGATAGTGATGCGAAGCATGAGGTCCGATGACCTTCTTTAGATGGAGCTGTTGTTCCCTAAGTTAAATTTAGTACGTTGTAATTTGGTTCCATTTCTGGAATTAATTTAGACTAATCAATCAAAATGTGATAACGATTCTAATCAACGAGGCAGTCCCTCCAAAGGAAACTGACCTTTATCGAGTCTGTCTTACAGATCCAAAGATTGCCAAGGCGTCGTGAATAGATTTAATCCTTTAATTTATCTCGTTAAGTCTAACACTGCTCCACTATTGTGATTCAAACTAGTCTCGCAGCCGTGGCCGGCAGTATGTTCCGTCGTAACATTTTTCAATGCAAATCTTGCATTACATGTAATATTTTACTTCTGCGCCTGCGCGCGCAGCGAGCGTGTGAGTGCGTGTGTGGTTGCGTGTATGTGTGCGACGGGCGCTAGAGCCCATAAAATCTAGAGCGGTGCTGCCACCGTAATCGTTAAGCAACGCTCTCCCGCCTTCACGGCTTTGACGCGGCTTGTCAGTCAGTCGTCGATTAACCATAACAGCGTGCGGAGCTCCCTCGCATTATTCCGTTTAACGAACGGCGTACATTCTTGTACTAATCACTCAATCATTCTTCCGTTTAACGAACGGCGTACATACTCTGTACTTATCGAAACATCGTATCGTGCTTGTTTGTGCTTAATTATTAACGTTAATTTAGTGTGAATTAATCGCATGGTGTGTGTGTTATTACGAACGCGAGTCTGCATGTGTTGCACGTGGCCACTGTTCTCTGCGGCGTCACATCGCGAATCCTTCGAGCGAAATCAGTAAATTCAGTTCCAGTGTATGTGTATTTAATAAATAAGGGTTTTTATGCCGAATGGCTTTTCCCTCTAAGTGTAGTGTTTAATTTATTCAACCACGCCATCTCTAATTTCAATCAATATAAAAACGGTGCATAACAACATTTAAAATCATTTCGTTAGAGAAAATTCAGAATAACAAGGCTCTTGTGCCGCCCACAAGAAGCCAAGACTTTTCATTAATTAAATTTGTTTACGCAGGTGCTTCTTCTTCTTTCTCTTCTTGATCATGTATATTTGATAAAGATGATGAATATCAACTGGTTGAGGGCAATTTCAATGTTAATGTTCTTCTTCTTTTTAAGCCTGCTAGACTTTTCCGAAGAGGTGTCGAAGATGCACTTATATAGTTGTAGAACCTCAAAACTATTTTTTCTACTCTTTATAAACGGTGGATTTGTTATTAAAACATTGCTTTTATTATCGTTTTTATTATCCTCATGTTTATCTAGATTTATTTCCCGAAAATTTTTTTTAATGGTTCAGCAAATGATTTTAAATTGAAAGAAATTTTCTCAAAATATTCTATTTTGCCTAATTTCAGCTTTTTATTACATCCTGTTTATCACAGGCAACATCATCGAAAACAAATATCGAATTAGGTAAACTTTCTTGAGGAGGTATTATATTTTCGTTGTTTGAAACGGTAAAGTAGCCTATCTTTTTTAAATTGCTCATAATTTTTTTTAAATATTTATATTTTCATTGATTTAAGGTTTTGGAATAGACATAAAGGTTTTCAAATCTTAAACCATTAGGACTAATTAATAAACATATTAGTGCATTTGTTTTTCCACAATTAGATGAACCAGTTGTAATACATCTAATACAATTTGGTAGGAGAGGTTCATGTCTCAACTTAAGATAATATTTTTATTGAATTCATTATCTATATTATTATTCTTTATTACTTTTGATTGACGAATAAATTTCATTGTTTTTTCTTTTAATAATTTATTGATAGAATTTCATGAAATAAAAGATAACTTTGCTTAGAAATATTTTTCCTACTTAGTGTTTGACCTACTTTCTATTTTATATGTCCTTGAACATAATGATGTGTAATATTATTTTAATGATTCATTAAGTCCTTGACCTACATTCTATGATTCCATAACCTATTATAACATGATTATTAAAAATGATGATATAATATGAAATGTTACGCAATATTTAACCTACTTTGCTTAATTACTTATTTTTATCCTTGAAACTTGTTAAGGGAAAATCATTAAAATAATGTAAAGTAGCTTGTTATAATAAGTTATAATATTACTACTTCCTACTTCGTGAAACTTACCCATAAATAGTACAATCATACAAAGAAAGTGAATAGTACGTGTTATAAAAATGTTTTTTTCACTAATCGCATCTTCCAATATTAAGAAAAAGTCTATTAAGACGAGATAAAGGAATGAATTTATTAGATGCAGCTTCTCGTAATTACGATATTGCATATAATGCTAATAACGCGTTAGATCAATGTCATATTGCTGATAGAATTTTACTAAATAAAGCTCTTGAACATGTAAAATCTACAGATGCGTCTTTATGTGAAAGAGCTGCTGCTTTAGAAGGTGCTGGAGCTATGAAATTAAAAACTAAATTTGGAATGAGATTAAAACAGAAGAACCAAAATAGAAATAGAAGAAGAGATAAAAACCCACAATTAAGACAATTACCTATTGCTAAATACGGAGGATTTTTATATATACGGCATTAGAAACATTAGGTGCAATTGGATCAGTAGCAGGTGGTGCTGCAGGTATTACTAAAACAATTAATGCAATATCTAATGATAAAAATCGATTAGTAGATCTACTAAGACATAATAAAGTTATGAAACGAGGCTTATTTATATTACCATACAAGTAAGGATATGGCATAAAAAGGAAAAATAAGAAGAAAAATTATAAGAAGAAGAAATAAAACATTTTCCATCGATAATATTCAAATAATAAAATTTGCAAAAAATACTCCCAATGTTCGAGGTGTTTTTATGCATAATAAACTTCCTAAAAAAGTAAAATAAAATGAATGTGCAATAGTCGTTTTAGATGATTTTTCTGCACCAGGTACATATTGGGTTGCTTATGTACACAGAGATGACAGAGTAAAATATTTTGATAGTTTTGGGAATTTACAGCCTCCAAAAGAATTAATAAAATATTTTAGTTATGTAAGAATTAAATATAATAGAAAATGTTATCAGTCTTTTAATTCTTCTCGACGCGGTGAGCATTCATTAAAATATTTTAATTGAAAATTCGTATAAATAATAATATAATTATTTGTAATGTCGTTAACTCTATCATTAACAAGTAAATCTTCATCAACAGAAGCTGATTATTTTCCTCCTATTGACTTATTTATGTAATAATGAATATGAATCAGCATTAATAAATTTTGAATTATTTAATTTAATACCTAATATTAATAGTTCTAATAATAAATTTTATTATAACGAAATCGAGGTAATAGAAATACCATCCAGATCATATGAAATAAAAGATATTGAAGTATATTTAAAAACAAAACTAATTGACTTTGAAAAAAATTTTTAAATAGAACAATCACAAGATAAAATGTTAAGTAATAATTATCCTTTAATTTTACGAGGAAATAGAAAACGTTAGAAAGTGAAATTGTTTGCTAATATACTGTTGATTTTAAAAAGGAAAACAATATTGGAAGGGTTTTAGGCTTTACAAATATTGTATTAGAACCAAATAAATTAAATTAATCTAGTTTTTCTATAAATATATTTAAAGTAAATATAATACAAATTATATGTAATTTAAAAACAGGTGCTTATTGTAATAATAAACTAATACATTCAATTCATGAATTTGCACCAAATGTTCCTCCAGGATATAACATATCGCTCACCCCAACTAACATCATATACTTTCCACTCACAGTACGTAAAATAAGTAATTTAAATATACAAATTTGTGATTAAGATGATAATTTAGGTAATTTTAGAAATGAAATTATATCTTTTACATTATCTTCGAAAGCAAAGAAATGATAGTGTATAAAGAAAAGAATATAAGTCATTCCAGCATTTACAAAAAAAATAATTATAAAAAAAAATCAAGAGGACATTGTAACAAACCTAAATTAACATTAAAAAATAAACATTTTCTAGAATCATTAGGATTTACAGTAAAAGAAAATAATGGAAATTATTCTACATATACTTAATATACCAATTTTTTATGATACAATAACAAAAATTCAATTTCATGATTACCAACCCTTTACATCATTATATGGATGAAATAAGAGTACCAATACATCAAGTTAGATATTTACACTTTAGATTGTGATAGTTATTTATATTTGGAAGGAAATGTCACACATACAGATGATGCAGCTAATATTTCTCTTACAAGTAACTTTATAGCTTTTCTCTTTGATGAAACACTATTTGAAATAAACGGTATTGATGCAGTTCAAACTAATAATATTGGAATTACTACAACAATTAAAAATATACTTTCATTGAGTTCAGAAGAAGAAATTTATATAACTATTAGCGGATAGAATAGTAAAACTAAAATAGTTTCTTCAAATAATCAACAGTTTAATTTATCAATTCCATTGAAAAAGCTTTTAGGTTTCTTTGAAGATTATAATTTTAATTAGACCTAGAAATGATTTTAATTGTTTAATGTCAACGACTGATTTAAAAGTTAAAATTGATTTAGCTAAAGTACAATGGTTAGTTCCACATATTATGATAAATTAAATTAATTAACTTAATTTAT
This sequence comes from Gastracanthus pulcherrimus, assembly GCA_949152435.1. Taxonomy (NCBI): domain Eukaryota; kingdom Metazoa; phylum Arthropoda; class Insecta; order Hymenoptera; family Pteromalidae; genus Gastracanthus; species Gastracanthus pulcherrimus. The sequence goes on from OX424575.1 coordinate 85,733,672, forward strand.
TAAGAATTTTAAATAGTAATCGTATGATTACGTGTTGCTATCGGACATGGGATTTATATGAATATCCCTTATTACCACAAACAGATAAACATACTTGGACAGTAAAAGCTTCAATACAATTAGACAAACCAAGATATATTATTTTGGCGTTACAAACAAACAAAATAATAATTTTGTAGTTAATGTTACACATTTTGATTATTGTAATATTACTAATGTACGTTTATATTTAAATTCAGAAGTTTATACCTATGAAAGCTTAAATACAAATACTGCAAATCAAAGATATACTACATTATTATATTTTATGTATTGTAGGTTTAGAAAATCGCATTACAATAAGAACACAAAAACCACAAAAACACAGTAAAAAATTGTTTAATAATAATACATGATAAAATTATTGAATATAATCCTTTAACAGGAACAGTACATAAACTTATTTGAATAAAGTTTGTAATTCTTTATGGCGGGGGATAAGTTAATAAAAATGTTTTTTTTTCTACAAATAATCACTACACTTTACGCGAGTGTTGAATGGTCACATCTAATAATGGATTTAGTATTCGATTTTTTATTTTTGTGAGATAGTAGTGATAATTTAATAATAAAAGAAGCAGCTGTTGTTTCCATGTCTCCCAAATATGTAGGACATTGGATTATTATACCACCTTATAGATTTTACGAATTACCTAGTGAAATACAGAAATTGAACAATGAAGAAACAACAATACATCATGGAATTAATTGGAATGACGGAAACATATGCAGAAGAGATTTCGAAACTTATGAAGTATTATTAGTGTATATAGATATCCAATCAGAATCAATACAAACAAAATATATAAATGATGTTCACGACTATACGATGGTTCGCGTATATTTGATAGATATTATTTATTAATTAAAAAATAATTCGCAAGATACATTTTTCCTTTTTTTTTTAGATCGCCATGCGCATACATCCACACCCAGCATTCACGCACCTATTCGCATATATATATATATATATATATATATATATATATATATATATATATATATATATATATATATATATATATATATATATATATAATCACGACAAGAATTAATCTGCCATCGTCACGATTTAATGGTCTATAGGCTATGTCCCATTAAAATGAGCGAGTCTCAATACATACACATTAATATCACACGGTATCGCGGACAGTCAAAGAATTCTAATGTTAATAGAAGTTATATTGATGCGTATCTCTTATTTATACAAATCTAAATTATATTTTATTTTTATAAGGCTCTCATGAAAGCGACATTTTTCGAACACACATTTATTTTAACAGATACGTATAATTATTTTAATTGCGATGTAGCGAATAATCGACAGAGTATAATCTTGCTTAATCTCTTTGGCGAACACAATATGCGCACAGAATCTACGGTTTATTCCGAAGCGTTCTACGACGTATAGTTGACCATTCACGTCTTTTGACTCTGCCTGAATTCAACACTCGTAACAAACACCACTTGTCAAATGCTGCTGTCATATATGTGCTTCGCTCAAGAAAATGCCACCGTCTGAAAAACCCTTTCGGGACTTTCGATTTGTTTGAGAGAGATATAAAGAATTACAGTGTACACGCAGGAGCCTTCTATCACGCTGGCCTTCTCGCCTCAGTCTTCCTCTACTCATCTCTCTCGAAAGTTGCCTTGGCCAGCGAACACACACATACAATTATTGCACACGGACTTTAAATATATACATTCATACACTCATCTGTATCGAAAAGTCGTTCACACATCGACTTTTCACGGCGCGAAATTTTAAAATATAATATTATACTTTCTGTACTCTTACAAACTATTATTCAAGAGCTAGCATTATTAGCAAATAAAATATGGAGAACATAAAGTTAATTTAATGTATTAAAAGAAATCATATCACACGAAAATATAATTCAATTAAAAAACCATAATTGTGCATGGGTATGGACATTTCCCAAAAATAATCTTTTATGATAGCATCGTGGAACATTTATAACAGAAAAATATATTGTTTGCGCTTTAATTAATGTTATTAATTATTGAAATTTTGTATTAAATAATACTGATAAATTTAATATAGTTACAAACTTATGTATTTATAAAAAATCTATAAAAATGTCTGTATTTTACCGTAATAAATACTACTGTGTCAAAATTTTAATTATTATTATTATAATTACTTGTTTTAGTATAAATATAAATGAGTATAAAATTTTGTACTTATTTATAGGATAAATATTACAATGAATATTACTGCTGAACGACCTCAAATTATCAAACAGTTGTACGCGCCTGCGCGTAGGAATTTTTCTCGAAGAAAGGTGATTATTAAGTGTTCTCTTTTAAGAGTCAAACGTGTATAGGAATTGAAAACGAATAAAATGAAATTGATTCAAAACACAAAGGAAATTTGTTCATGTGCGTATTTTTAATAAGTAATCTACTCGGAGAGTTCACGACGTTCACAGCTTCGTGTCCAAATTGAGACTGCCTTCGCTGTGGCTACCCTCAGGAGCGATCGGAGCGGCAGCTCGCCCGAACGCTCGAAATGAGTCCCAGCGCATCGCAGAGACACTGGACTCGCCGCTATTCCGCGCCCAGTAATAAAAAGGGGACCGCGCCGATTCGACCCTGCGCTCGTGTGTGCTCGCTCACCCAACGTCGCTCGCTCACTCGACTCTGTACCGAAGCGCAGGATCGTAAAAGCGCAGAAACACAAGTCTTTCTAATCCCTAACAAACTTCCATTCTTGAGTTCTGCCCGCGCTCGAGCAGCACATCTCAAGTGATATTTACAAATATACGACTTTCCTTAACAAATGCGCGTCTATTCTCGAATTCGCCCAGGCTGTCGCATGTGGCGCGAAGAAAACTCTCGTGAGAAAACCCACGCCAAGAATTTTCTCACATTTGCTGCACATTTTATGTTAATCAATCATAAGATTAAAAATACGTGTCGTGCAACGACTGGCCTTCAATCTGCCTGCACATCTCTCAGGAGGCCACTCTCTGAGCTAGTTGGTTCCTCGGCTATCTGAACACGAAAGAATCTCACCGGCCTTTCGCCCAGTGCCTCACCTTTCATCAGTCCGCTCGGCTGGTGGACAGAAAAAGCGACCCCAAAACGATCCTGTCGATCGCCGTGCGCGCAGTCTACGTAACAGTTTTTATAACTGCTCTGCTGAAACAACCAACTGCAGAGTATGAAAGCTAATCGTACCTCCGGTGTGTGTTGGAAACATTAAGGGTCAAAAGAAACAAAAATATCAAAAAAAAAAAATAAATATATTTTAACCGTTATAGATATTTTATCAAAACATGCATGGACTACACCTTTAAAAAGTAAAAGTGGTAAAGATATTACAGAAGCATTTAGTACAATATTTAAATGAAAGGTTCCAAAAAGAAATTCCAACTGATTAGGGTAAAGAGTTTTATAATTCTAATTTTGAAAAGTTAGTTGAAAAAATATAATATTAAATTATATTCTACTTATAACGAATTAAAAGCTTCAAATGTTGAACGATTTAAGGGGGCAGGCCTGGGTTAAACCCAAAAGAAGACTTTTTTTACGAGTACAGAAAACTTTTTATGTTTAAAAGCAATCATTCTAAAAAAAATTATGCTATCAAAGCACAATATTGTCTTAAATTTTTCCGTTGTAGAACCTGAGAATATTGACCCAACACGTCATAATATATCACTGTTTCAATACCATATTTATTAAAGGAACTTTTATCCGCACACGATTCTAAATAACAAAATGAACGAAATTATTTTTCGACAGTTATTCGACACATTTTGACATGTATTACAAAAAAAGCTGAGCACTTTTTCGTTAAATCCAAAAAAAGTAATAAAAAAAATTTTAACGAAAAAGTGCTCCGCTCTTTTTGTAATACATGTCAAAAGGAATCGAATGACCGTCGAAAAAAGACATTTCGTTCACCATGTCACCTTGAACCGTATGAGGATCAAAGTTCTTTTAATAAATATGGTATTGAAAACAGTGATTTATTATGACATGTTGGGTCAAGATTCTGAAGTTTTACAACGGTAAAATTTAAGATATTATTGAGCCTTAGTAAGATAAAAACTTCAGAATGATTGCTTTTAAACATAAAAAGTTTTCTGGACTTGAAGAAAAAAAGTATTTTTTTGGGTTTAACCCAGGCCTGCCCCCTTAATACAACGTTGAAAGAAAAACTATTCAAATTATTCTCTTTGTATGGAAATTATAAATAGATTGATATTTTAGAAAAAGTAACAAATGAATATAATTTAATAAGACATGCCATGATAAATATGGCCCCAAAAACGTAACGCAAAAGAAATCAAAAGAATTATTGTTAACTGTTTTCAACTATAATGAAAATAAAAACAATAATGTTAAACATAAGTATAAAATTGGAGATTATGTAACAATATCAAAATACAAAAATGTATTTGTTAAATCATGTCCACCAAATTGGACTACTGAAATATTTAAAATTATAAAAGTACAACAAACAACACCAGTTACTTATTTAATTGAAGATGTTAAAAAGTGCCCATTCTTGGAGGATTCTATGAATTAGAATTACAAAAGGTTGCAAACCCAAATGTATATTTGATAGAAAAAATGTTAAAATAGAAATAAGATCAAATATTTGTTAAATGGTTAGGTTTAGATGTTAGTCATAATTCTTGGATTAAATTAAATTATGTAACACACGTAAAAAGTAAATAATAGTATATTGTGTACCGAGGGCGAGAAATAGGCTTTTATCGCCCGCGCGAGTTTGCTGTACGAGTCGGAGTCGTGCAAGCATGAGCCAAAGGCGAGTTCGTTTTGTGAGCCGAAGACGAGTACTGTAAAAACACAAGGCTGGAAAAAGTCCTCTCGCCCGTGGTGCACACTATATTTTTTGTAACACATGTATTGATTTTTGCGGTATCTATCAAGCGAAACCAGATGTGTCCGTTTCTTGACACGGTGCAACCGTCGTCTTGTTCTATTAAGAAATAAAATATGTATACTTACACATACCTTGATTTACGCATACACACACCTACGTATACAAATGCACACATATATACACATAGAGATATACATACATACACATATGAAATAATTATCATCGCATATTAAAGTTTTTCAGGTAAATAAAAGATAGGATCATTTAATTAATTTTAATTTAATACTTAAAGTCTTTACCGTAAGCTGTAACGCGCACGTACGCACGTACGTACGCTGTAGTGAGCTCAAAAGTTTTTACCGCCCGCCCGAGCGCAACATTTTTGTCGCCGGTTGGTAAACGGCCACTTCCTGACCCCGTGAAATGCACGAAAATGCGCGAAAATTGTGCATGTGTTACAAAAAAAAATTAAAGATATTATAATTTTATGTCTATTTATCAATATATCCCCAGGGTAATGTGTCAGTAGAGTTGTCTAAAAGCCATCTTTTATCATCGCTCGCATTTAAAAGTAATTTTTGCTGTTTAATAGTAAATATTTCATGCTTTTTTGATCGAATGAAATTTTGTTCACAATATAAGTTTTCATCATTAAATAAGCAATTATAATAATCTTTAAACTTGATTTGATTTTTAACAATTATAGATTTTACACATTTCGCTTTTTTAATACATTTTTTATTGTTTTTATCATCATCCATACGAATTGAGTACACTTTTTAGCGATGCCATATAAATTCTCATATTATTTTTCCGCCACATTCATCTTTTATTAGACCCATAACTGTTTTGTTAACAGGAGGAATGTTATAAATATTATTTTTACAATAAATTGAAGTATCAAATTCAAATATTTTTGATTTCATAAATTCATATATGCATTCACATTTCATTTCGTATATTAGACTATCAGAATCTGTGTACATTAATTTTATATTTTTATTAAAATTAGCTAGCATTGTATCGAAGTGAAATTTATATAAATGTAATTTAGCACAATCTAAGATACACATATTTACGTTTATAGGTTTATTAAATAAAACATTTTCTTTTTGTTTCGATTGCAAGTAGATTTTCTACAAAATTTTTTAATTTTTTAAAATGTACTTTCGATATAAATTTAGCCGCTCCTTTTCGTCCTTCCCATTTTGTACATAATTTTATATCTGATTTATTTCTAACATTTTCCATTGATGTACCTAAAACAGCATTAACAAATAATTTATAAATAGCTATATCAAATTCATTGGTAGCTTTCTGTTGCAAATCAATATTAAGATCTACGTATTCGTTTAACCATTTGGTTTGTGAAAATGAAAGTATAGGATGAATTTTTTTTATATAATTCCATGCGAAACGGCTTGTTTTAACGCTTCAATGGAAATTATATAGAATTCTTTATTTGCTTTATTTTCTAAAGTTGATAATAATTTTTCATTTTTTGAATTTCTTTGTTGTTTTCGAATAGGAGAGATGGGTAAATCACGTTGTGTATGCTGAATTTCGATAGGATAAGAAATATCAACTTCTAACATAAATCCAATACTTTCATCAAATTCTGTATTTATATAAAAATTTCACATTTCTTCATTGATCAACCATTTGACATTTGCATATGGTAATGGTAGATACATAGCACACCTTGAGTTTTACTGTATCGAGTAGATACTTGACTTAATCCACTATGTATTCCTATTTCGATAAATAAAATTTTGTCAATATTAGTCAATAATTCAAATTCTATTTTAGTGTAGAATAGACAAGCATACCTAGCAAAGGATGGAAAGCTTACGTAATGTGCTGAGTCGAAATCGTATGTTTTCATACAGTTAAATCTAAAATTTTCAAATATATCTGTTAATAATATAACGTGTCAACTTTTAAATATAAGTCTGAATATTCTAATAAATTTTTGATATTACAATGTAACCATACTTTTTTGCATGATTATAATCTTCATGAAAAATATTAGTGTTATTAACTTTATTGAAAAAATATATGTGATCGGGTAATGATGTAGTTTCTTGCAGCACCGTAATATTTGTTACATAATCCTGTGGAAAAAAAATTCTCCTTGTTAATAAATTAAATGAATATTCATCAATATGTTTAAATTGTCATTTCAAATCTTTCATATCTTTTCTCTCTAAATACGATGCTAATTTATTAATGCTACTGCTTAAAAAATTTGAAGAATCTTTAAAGGCTAAATATACTTCACATTTATTCAGAGTGCATCTCTAACTGGTGTATCTAATACTGTAAACTCTTCACTGGAGATATGATATATTACTTCATTTTTAAAATCTATCTCTTCTTGATCAGTTAAATCTCTCATTGGCTTTCTATATGTTAAGACATTAAAAATAATACTCGATTTTGTTCTGTTTTGAAATGCAGATATTGACTCCTTAAATATAATATCTTATTTAGCAGTATTACTATTGAGATGTGATTCAGAAATTATTTGAAATCCAACTATTCGATTAATTTCATTTTCTATACATTTTTTAATGTTGATTTTGTATTTGGGTTCTAAATATCTTTTAAATAAATTTATTGTTTATTTACATTTAACTACAGCCACGTGCTGAACATCGCCTCACATTCATAGTCTCATCGTCAAGCTATATGTATCTTACCATACTAAATCCTACTTATCGACCAACGCTATACAACTAGTATGCTACTTTGCCAACCTCGTACACCTGCATGTTATAGTCATCCACCTCAATTTTTACCTAACTCCCCTTCGCGACCACATACCTCAGTCACTCCCCTTCTATGACACATAATTAATTCCGAATTTAGGCTAAGCATGCAACCACCGCGTGGTTATATAATCCAGGGCCCCGCAGGGCGCGTCAGCCTCCTGCATTCGAACTTTGAGCTGTAAGTACGTACGCACCAGTTTGTTATTTGACATTTCATTTGTAAAAGGGACACGCCCTTATTATCAACTTTGTGCTTCTTATACAATAAACTTGATATTAAATTTATTTGCTCGCGCATATTTATTCACTGTGCCTGCGCTCCTATTAATATCTCCCGCCACCATCTGGAGCACAAGACCGCCCGCAGCGCATCGTAGCCGAGCCGAGCCGACTACAGGGAACCAAGGCCTGCACATACATACAACATAAGTCCCTAAATACCTAACTAGCCTCTCCTATCCTGTCGTTAATTCGCTATGCTGCTTTTGTTAATGCCTCGACTCCCAGTTGAATTATGCAAGTATTGACCGAAGCTGGAGGCGAACGCGATTTAATTTCATATTAACTTCGCGCCATTTATTGCTTACGCGCGACGTAACTTTGGGGGCCCATTTTTCGAAATATTTTAATAGCAATTAGCGCGGATAGCAAATTTCTTTTTCGAAATTCAAAAATGGCAAACGTAGAGTCGGAAACGAAATTAAGAACTTATCCAAATTTTTGAGCGGGCAATCGCGAAACAAATTTAGGAGAATTATTAGCATTTTTACAGCAACGATATCAAGTCGCGAGCGAATATATTCCGGACCGCGCAGAAGAAGTAAATAAAATTTGCGAATTTTTACAAAACAATATTGATATATCGAAAGTGCACGAGGAATGTCAAGATGCTTTGACGATAGACATACTTTCAGAATTCATTCATAATATTAGTTGCAAATAAATTATACAGACTATTGCACATCAAAAAACAATTAGAAAGTTTGATCGCGAAGTACATACACTTTTAAACAGAAACGCAGAAATGACGGAGAGAACTGCCTATCAATCTATAATTGACTCAATAAATACGACAAACCCATCCAAAACTGATCCTGAACTTTCATTACAAAATAACGACAATGCTCGAAACCCTGACATAGCAAAAAACTCTCCCTTTTTTCCACACCAAGAATACACAGCACACCTTATACAAACTCGACAAATAATTATCGTAGACCACACAACACTCTACCATCATTTCAAAGTACCACTCTCACACCAGTTCGTAATTTATCAATTAAAGATGCAGTCGAAATGATTCCAAAATTTAACGGTTATAACATTCGACTTAGGATATTTTTCGACGGATGTAGAGAAGTATGGTACCGCCGTATAACGAGCCAGATTTAGCGAGATTGATAAAAATGCGCTAGTCTGGGCAAGCATTAAAAAGTGCACAGCAAAGAACTTTCTATAATATGGAGGAAATTATAATGTATTTTGATCGTACCTACGGTTCTGCAAAACGTTTTCACAAATTATTGGGCGAGCTAGCAGTCATGAAGCAAAAATACGACGAGAACGTAATTTCATTTTCAAATAGATTAAACTCAACCGGATCTTAAAGTAGAATTAGAAAAAGATAGTGTAGAATATTTTATTCGCGGTTTGCAATGGGTTATAAAAGGGAGAATGGGCACACCCAAGTCTCTGGACCCCGCGATAGATCAAGCAATTGACATAGAGCGCAATTATACATGTCAAAATACAGACGAACAAATAAAAATACCACAGCCTCCTACACAAACGAAAATTAGCGAAAAAAAATCTGCACAAATTAACTTAGTCAATAGAAAAAGTCAGAAGCGTGTCAAATATGCCATAAATCGGGTCACACCGCGCCTAATTGCTGGTACCTTACCAATGGCGCCGAGGCTCTGCAGACGCCGATCACTCCCCAAAGAAGCACCTGGGCCACGCCCGACCGTGAAAACTCAATACCAACTAACTCACGGGGGCGACCGCAACGTGGCACGCAACCGTGACAAAGACCTGAAAACAAAAATCAATACTCCAACTATGTTACTTCTGCCAATGCACCTCAGCCAAACCAAGCCCAAAATGGCGCCACTAAAGCATATAATTATTGCAAAAAAGCCGGTCATTGGAAGAGCGAATGTAGAAAGGTTGCATATAATAACAAAATGTGAGAAATGCAGCATGAAAATGAAAACGGGTTCCCGGAGAACGACGCAACCAGGGAAATCCCGCAATCCCAGCGTCAAAATTATACGAGAAACGATCAGCAGTACAATTAATAAAAATGATTGTTTTATTAAGCATTAACAATTGTTCGCCAACTATTATGCTAAAAACAAATTGCTGCCCGCAACCGTTGTCGTTAATGCTAGACACCAATGCTGGCAAGCAGTTTTGAAAATTTCAAAAAACTGCGTAATAGTCGAGTCGATGCTAACGAAATTTTAGAACTAACCGGTATAACAAAAAGTACCATTAAAACTTATGGCAAAATTCCACTGCAATTTCATAATTTAAAATTTTATTTTCACTTAGTACTAGACGATTTTTCTATTTAGGAAGACGGTCTGCTCGGCAGTGAAATCTTTATTAATTATGAGGCAGATATTAATTATAGAGAACAATATTTTACAATTGATAATTATAAGTTGCCTCAAAAATTACCATCAATTAAAAAAAGTACAAGTTTTTAACCACTACTTTTACCGAATACGCAGAACTAAACTAATAATTCAAAATTAGAAAATAAATCGAAAAATAATATTCTTAGCTCTTGATTCAGAAAAATAAAAACAAGAAGGAAGTAAATTTGCATATGATGAAATTAAAAATTGCATTAAGAGTAAGCTTAAAAATGAAATCTTAGAAAAATTGAATTATTTATTGAATTTTAGTAAAGAAAGTCAACAAATAAATAAAATGTTACCTGAACAGTTTGAGAATATTCAAATCATTTGTAAGCACATGCTAGTAATATTAAATATGCTAAAATATGAGAAAGTTAATAATATTCAAAAATTAATCATGCAATTGAAAGAACTAGCTAATGAGGAAATCCGCCTCACTAGTACCCATTCATATTAAACAATTCCGTTACCCTCCAGTACTAAATGACGAAATCAATAGAGAAGTACAGGAATTGCTAGATAACGATATAATCGAGCCCTCGATCAGCTCTTACTCAGCACCGGTATTTTGTGTCGATAAAAAGCCGGATTCAAAAGGCAATAAACGTTATAGAATGGTGGTAGATTTGAGAAAGCTTAACGCAATTGCACCTGATTATAATAACCCGCTTTAGCTTCTAGTTAACATAAAATTATCATAAAAATAGAAAATAGACACAAAACAGCTTTTCATTGTAATTTGGGTGCATTTAATTTTCGCAGGAGCCCATTTGGACTTAAAATAAGTGGATCAGTTTTTCTCGCTCTTATCAAGGCACTAATTGCAGGTATGAAAAGTGTAGTAGCATTTTTTGATGATATTTTTATTTTTTCTAAAACTTTTGAAAAACGTTGGGAAATAATAGCTGGGCTGCTAAAATGATTAATAAAAGCTAACCTGACATTGCAACCTGAAAAATGCGAATTTTTAAAGAAAGAAATTAATTACCTAGGGCGCATTATAAGTAGCCATGGCTTGAAGCCCGATCCAAAAAAAATACAAGCAGTAAAAAATTTTTCAGTGCCCAAAATAGTAAAAAATATTAAACAATTTCTGGTACTTGCTAATTATTATAGACGTTTTATACCAGGTTTTGTAAAAATAACGAGACCTTTAAACCTTTGATTAAAGAAAGATCAACCATTTATCTGGGACGAAATTTTCAGAAAGATTTTGAAAATTTGAGAAATCGATTATGTGAACCGTCAATCTTAATACATCCTAATTTTGATAAATAATATATTGTTTCGACCGATGCTAGTGGATACGCGATTGGAGGAGTCATTTCGCAACAAGAACGCCCTATAGTTTTTGTATGACGATGTCTTACTCCAGCTGAAGTAGATTATTGCACTTTTTCGAAAAAAGCTTTGGCTATAGTATTTTGTATTTTGTCTCAATTCAGACCATACTTATATGGAAGAAAATTTACACTTATTACAGATCGTAGACCATTAATTTGGCTAAATTCTCACAAAGATCGGAGCTCTAGACTCACGAGATGGAGATTAAAATTGGCAGATTACAATTTTGAAATTAAGTATAAGCCGGACGCAATAAATACTAATGCCGATGCACTTTCGAGAAATCCAGTAGAGTCACAAATATTATTCATTAACGATGCCACAAATACCAATTTGTTAGCAATTGAGCATGAGCACGCTAACAACCAGAGCGACCTAGACAGAGAGATGAATAATCATGCGTTAGAAACACATGTAGAGCCCGCCATCGCTGAGCCCTGTATGATGATCTACGCGCAGACAGCCAAGCACCCGGTATGTGGCAACCATCCAAGCCCTCGCGCCACGTAAAAGAATAGCCGGAGGTCGTAAAATTATTGACGAATAGAGGCCGGTGACACGTTACGTAGCTACTCCAGCTACATAGATAGTAAAAACGCCCTCACTTTTAGCCACGCCGCACGGAAATTTTCAGGGGGGGGGGGGGGAGCAGTGTAAACATGCACACTGAGGAAATGCAGGAAAATCGCGCACGTAGTCCCGTCACTACAGCTGCCGATAACACTGCGGAATTTGATATAGATCTAAATGTCACTACTCTTTTAAATAGAAATTTAAGCGAGTCTAATGAGCTACTTAATTCTGAGCTCATACGTCGTGATTCACACACAAACGAACTCCCTAGTAAAAATATTATTCATTGTAGAGAAAAATTATTTAAGCGAAAATATAATTATTTATATTTCCTCAATTCCATAGGCCAACCACTAGATGAAGGAGCAATGCAATTATATGAAATCAATAAACTCACGCGTCTTGATAATTTACGTGTTGGTGAACCTAAATTAATTAAAGTTAATACTAGAGTCCATATCGTAATGCCAGTCAGAAGCGAGTAACCTGAAAGTTTAATAAATATTATGAATATTTTGCAAATTTTACTTAATAAATTGAGTTTTATTTTAATTGAAAAAGAGATTAAGTGGTAACACCACTGTAGAAAGTTCAAAAAATCGATTTTTTTTATTGGCTTAAAATATGCTTTGAAGCTTCTAAAATATAGCACAAGAGGTCCCATCCAGAAAAAAAGAATTTTATTTGAAATTTCGGGACATATACCGATCGTCTTCGGCTGCTCCGAAACGGCCGATCGCTTACCTGCGAGAGGTATGTACTTGATGAGTAAGACCGCCTTACGGTTTGCCTATTCTTCGTAAACTTCCATAATGCTACTATAGATGTCCATCTTAAGCTATTATGGGTCAGTTAGGCTAGTTTAAAAACAAAGTATGTTAGTGTAGCGTCTGTATATCGTAAGAAATCGACGCTCTCATTTTCGATTTAGAAACTATATTTTTGTGAAAGTTTTAATTATTTATTAATACGTTGAGCAAAATGGAAAAAGAAAAAGTGTACGAAGGAAGAAAAGGCACGAAAAAAAACTAACCAACACGGCATCGGAGTCGTAAATCAGCGAATCGTCCGATGAATCGATACGAAGCTGAAGGTGATTCCAGTGGCGTCAGTGCATCGGCAAAAAGCTGAAGACATCCGAGGAGGATTTTGATGTAAATTATACATTTGAATACCGAATCATTAACTTTTTGGCAGTATTTTCTGCAATTTCTGAGCATGTGAAGTGTAAAACGTGCGGTTCTAATATAACTTTTCATGAAAGAAGTTCTAGGGTTTGGGCTTCAAAATTGTGATTGTTTGCCCAAAGTGTCCAGAAATTGTTATACCTAACAGTAAATTTATAAAAAATGCATATGAAATTAATCGTCGGATGGTGTTAGCAATGCGACTGATAGGAGTAGGACTGAATGGAATAATGAAATTTTGTGCGTTTATGGAATTACCACATCCTGTTTTCCAATCTTTTTACGATAAAATAGTGAATCTCATTTCAATAGCAACATCAACAGTTCGTGATAACAGTGTGAAGCAAGCTGGACAAGAGGAGAGACGAAAGAGCGAAGAAAATTGTCAATCTCAAGGGATTACCGGTTCAGGAGATGGTTCTTGGATGAAACGAGGGAATTCGTCGATTTTTGGAGTTGTATCTTTGATTGAATGGCTTACTGGAAAAATCGTCGATGTGACTGTAAAATCTAAATATTGTAAGTCTTGCGAGCACTGGAAAAATAAAACAGAAACATCTGAATACGAAAAATGGTATGCATCACACACCGATTTATGTCAAGCAAATCATGGAGGTTCATCTGGTAAAATAGAGGTAGATGATTTTATTGAAATGTTTTCTCGTTCCGACAGTTTCCACGACCTAAAGTATGTGAATTATATTGGTGATGGTGACAGCAAGACTTTCAAAGGTATACTGGATTCTAAACCGTACACTAATTTTGAAGTACAAAAAAAGAGTGCATCGATCATGTACAGAAAAGAATGGGAACGCGTCTTCGAAATCTAAAAAAAAGACCTTGAAGGAAAATAAAAATTAACAAATAAGTTGATCGATAAATTAACAATTTATTATTGTTTGGCAATACGTAGGAATCCAAATTGCACTGAGGAAATGAGGAATGAAATCTGAGCAACTCTGTATCATAAAATATCGACCGATGATAATCCTCAGTACGATAATTGTTCAGATTCCTGGTGTGCTTGGAAAATCGCACAAGCTAAAGGTTCGTTGGACACGTTTCATCGTGAACCGCCACTTCCTGAAGAAGTTTGCGAAGCCATTGAGCCTGTTTATACAGAGTTGAGTCGAGATGAGTTGCTGCTCCATTGCTTAGGAGGTTATACTCAGAACAGCAACGATAGTTTCAATGCCACCGTTTGGAACTTGGCTTCGAAATCGTACTCGAATGGTAAGAAAGTTCTGGATATTGCCCCTGATATTACAGTGTGCAATTTTAATGATAGCCTGAAATATGTCCTTCGAATTATGAAAGCTCTGAAGATGGATATAGGTCTGCAGGCTTGCAATTTTTGTTGTGATGCCGACGATAAGCGCATCAGACACGCTGAGCGCTGCGCGCTGTCTGTCTGACGCAGCGAAAGAGGCCCGATCGAACATAAAGCGATAAGAAAAGAAGATGAGGAGGAGAATTTGCATTTGAAAGGGCAGTTTTATAATCCTGACATTGCAGACTAGCGGTAAAAATTTTTCGTTAAATGATTTCCTCATTTTTTTACGTCCGAAACTGATTTTGAAACGTTATGTTGATTTTTCTCGAAACGAGTATTTCTCAACGGGCACGCAGCATAACTTGAACAGTTTTCATCCGATCCATTTGAAATTTTAACCGCATCTTAATTATTATATTTCAAAGTGAATCACGTAGGAGATTTTTAATTAATTCATTTAAACATTTTTTATAAACAAAAACGTGCTTTTTTTTCATGAAAATTTTTAATTTATTTTCAATTCACCGCCAAATTTGCAAAAATCAATATTTTCAAAATCCCCCACGTGATTCACTAGCTATTAACATCAAGAATAAGTGGATTTTTTTTGTTCCAGGTTGAAATGAGCGATTGGTATACTGCGTATCGCGGAGCGCTTCCGATGCAAGAGGCCTCAAGAGATCGGCTATAAATCAGCCATTTTGTACTTTTTTACTGAATGTTTTTTTAAATATACTATATTATTAGACTAATAATATATCCAACTATCATTTCTTTATAACCTTTCTTTCCATTAAAAAAAAAATACCCAAAAAAACGCTTTTTTTCGCTATTACAGTGGTGTTACACCTTAATACATTTAGCATGGAAAAAAGTAATAATATTGAAAATATTAAATTCAATTTAATATTAAACAGTATTAAAAAAGAATTGTATTCAACAAACATTAAAATCATTATCTGTCTCGATCATATACAACATCCTCCTTTTTCTGCACGTACAAAAATTATCGAAGAAATGCATTGCTCTACGATTGGTGGACACAAAGGCGTCAATAAAACATTGAATAGAATTAGTCATAAATATAATTGGGAAAATCTTAAGCAGGAAGTGCAAAAGTTTATTCAAAAATGCAAGCAATGTCTATTAAAAAAAAATTAGTCAGAGTCAAAACCAAGCAAAATTTAAACTTGTTGACACATCGAGTAACGCCAATTTTTACCATTTTCACACCTATGCAAAAGGTACATTTTAATGTAATTCCCCAAATAAACAGAAGAAAGAAGAAAAATAACTATCATATCTGGTTAAATATTAAGAAAGTTTTAATAATCTATTCTACAAAATTTTATACCACGAGGAACTTTAACAAATTATGATAATACCCCGAATGAATAATAAAATATGTAATGTACGAATGAAGTTACGATAAGGTATTGTAACAATATCAGTATAGTTCATTTTTGTTAACGACTTCATTTGTACAAAAATACATATATGTATTAATCTTTAAATAAGTGTAATGACAAATGGTAGATAAATTGAAATCATGCAAATAATTTTATAGAAACAAATCTTCGCTAGTTCAGTCACAAATAAACCAGCGATTTTCCAATATACATCGTACCAAAATATAAACAACCTTGTAAAAATACGAACAAATAAATTACATGAAATATGAACAAGATAAACTACATACACTATACATATAAATGTCAACAAAGCCCATGTAACATATTGTGTCATTCAAAAGAAAGTCATTGTAGAACTAGATATAAGACGAGGTACAGCAACACAACAGAGGCTATCTATCGAACCGATCTCCAAGGGGTATATTATCTAGACTCCACTAACTCAAGTACGGACCCCATAAGTCCCAATTCCAAAGGTAGAAGATAGATAGATAGATAGATATAATGTTTATTTGTAAATATTGCAAAACATGGTTTACATTTAATTCTTAGTATAAAATAATAACACATACAATTTCCATGAAAATATCACATCGTTATTACATAAAATATCACATCATTAGTAAACGTCAAATAAGATTGCAGGTACTCGAAGTCAGGTTGGCATAAAATATTGCACACTGTCCTCAGAAATGTAAACATAATTCTAATCTAGTCATTAAATCTATCAGTCATACAATTAAAATTACATACATACATTTAACAATTTCTTACTTTACACATATTAATAAATACTTGCATACTTTTTCAAAGGTGTTGTACTTGTCGATCCGTGAAATAAATAAATAAATAAATAAATAAATAAATAAATAAATAAATAAATAAATAAATAAATAAATAAATAAATAAATAAATAAATAAATAAATAAATAAATAAATAAATAAATAAATAAATAAATAAATAAATAAATAAATAAATAAATAAATAAATAAATAAATAAATAAATAAATAAATAAATAAATAAATAAATAAATAAATAAATAAATAAATAAATAAATAAATAAATAAATAAATAAATAAATAAATAAATAAATAAATAAATAAATAAATAAATAAATAAATAAATAAATAAATAAATAAATAAATAAATAAATAAATAAATAAATAAATAAATAAATAAATAAATAAATAAATAAATAAATAAATAAATAAATAAATAAATAAATAAATAAATAAATAAATAAATAAATAAATAAATAAATAAATAAATAAATAAATAAATAAATAAATAAATAAATAAATAAATAAATAAATAAATAAATAAATAAATAAATAAATAAATAAATAAATAAATAAATAAATAAATAAATAAATAAATAAATAAATAAATAAATAAATAAATAAATAAATAAATAAATAAATAAATAAATAAATAAATAAATAAATAAATAAATAAATAAATAAATAAATAAATAAATAAATAAATAAATAAATAAATAAATAAATAAATAAATAAATAAATAAATAAATAAATAAATAAATAAATAAATAAATAAATAAATAAATAAATAAATAAATAAATAAATAAATAAATAAATAAATAAATAAATAAATAAATAAATAAATAAATAAATAAATAAATAAATAAATAAATAAATAAATAAATAAATAAATAAATAAATAAATAAATAAATAAATAAATAAATAAATAAATAAATAAATAAATAAATAAATAAATAAATAAATAAATAAATAAATAAATAAATAAATAAATAAATAAATAAATAAATAAATAAATAAATAAATAAATAAATAAATAAATAAATAAATAAATAAATAAATAAATAAATAAATAAATAAATAAATAAATAAATAAATAAATAAATAAATAAATAAATAAATAAATAAATAAATAAATAAATAAATAAATAAATAAATAAATAAATAAATAAATAAATAAATAAATAAATAAATAAATAAATAAATAAATAAATAAATAAATAAATAAATAAATAAATAAATAAATAAATAAATAAATAAATAAATAAATAAATAATTAAGTGAGTGAGTGAGTGAGTGAGTGAGTGAGTAGTGAGCGAGTGAGTGAGTGAGTGAGTGAATAAATAAATAAATAAACAAACAAACAAACAAACAAACAAACAAACAAACAAACAAACAAACAAACAAACAAACAAACAAACAAACAAACAAACAAACAAACAAACAAACAAACAAACAAACAAACAAACAAACGACCGACCGACCGACCGACCGACCGACCGACCGACCGACCGACCGACCGACCGACCAACAAACAAACAAACAAATAAATAAATAAAAAAATAAATAAATAAATAAATAATTAAGTAAATAAAAATAAATAACTAAATAAATAAATTAACACGAGACAGTACACAATTAACCTAAATTTAAAACGCCAGTAGATTGTGCGTGCAAGTACCTGCGCATCTCTGTCTTAAATTTGCACAGCCATGGCAGGTACTTAATACTGTGGGGGATAGAGTTCCAAAGGCGCGTACCCCGAGCTCCGAAAGAGTACAGGCCTACGTGGGTGCGCGACTTTGGAACCGAGATATCTCTAATGGTTTCGCCCCTACAGGAGGTCCTGGACTGACATTATTTAAAAAGCTCAGTTAGGTAGGATGGTTGACCGATCCTAATTATTTTTTATAGTAGCAAGGAAGTAAAATAAGTTCTACGTTGTTCAATATTTAGCCATTCCAGTTTCATCCTGTAAGGGGTGATGTGTTCATCCCTCTTGACGCCGTAAATGTATCTGACATAGGAGTTCTGTAGTCTCTGTAATTTAGTTTGCAGTTCGTTAGATACGTCAAGGTGCAGTATTCAAGGTGCGGGATAATCAGAGCGCTTGCGAGCTGCTTGCGGAGGGACTCAGTGGTACAAGATCTAAAAAATTTGAGCCCATAAAGTGCACAATTTACGCGCTTGGTGACATGATCTATGTGCGACTTCCAATTGAGTTTGGAGTCCATGAACACACTGAGGTTCTTAACCGTGTCAACAAAAGGTACGAATGCACCACCTTCCACCTCAATGCCAGGCAACTGCAAGTCCTTGAGGGCGTTTATATTAAATACTGAACCGAAAATTATAGCCTTAGTTTTGCTGACATTGAGGCACAAGCCCGCAGACGTTGCCCATGTCGACACGGCTTGCGCCGCAGCTGTTAAGCGCTCGATGCCCGTTTGTAAGTCCGACAGTTCAATTTGCATGTAAATTTGTAGATCGTCTGCGTAAAGTAGGTGCTTGATGTGTTTTGGGTCCAGAACATCCGCAAGATCGTTAATATAAAGGCTGAAGAGAAGAGGTCCCAGGACAGAGCCCTGTGGAACTCCAAGATTGGTTGTGAGCTTTCAGACTGACCATGAGACCTGGTGACAACTTTTTGTTCCCGCCCCGTGATGTAGGATTTGATCCACAGAAGCGCGCCCCTGGAGAAGCCCATTCTAATCAGTTTGTGAAGCAGTTTCGTCGGTGAGATGGTATCAAAGGCTTTACTAAAGTCAAATAAAAGGAGAATAGTTACCAATTTTTTTATTTTTATTTTTTATTATTATCATCCTCAATACCATCGATACCACCTCTTATGTCCTCTGTTAACTTAAGTAAGGCGGTCTGAGTGCTGTTGTACTGTCTAAATCCAGTCTGTAAGGGATCGAGGATATTTTTAGATGTAATGTACTCTGTAATCTGGTTATGTACGATCTTCTCAAGGATCTTGGAGAGAAAGCTTAAGAGGGCTATAGGACGGAAGTCCGTGACTCAAAATGGTATAGAAGTCTTTCTTAGAGGCACCAAATGAGCCTTCTTCCAATCCTCCGGGAAGATACTATTTGATAGTGATGAATTGAATATTTTGGCAAGATGAGAGTCAATAGCCGGAAGAGCTTTAGCTACTACTGTTTGCGGGATGCCGTCTTCCCCGACAGCCTGCGAGGAGAAATGTGAGACAGCTAGAACAACGTCCTCAGGAGTGATTTTCTTAAAACCTACGATGTCATCTATTCACATATTTTTGCACAAAATCTATTTGTGTGAAGGGTATATTTTCATATATTTTCTCCTTTAACTTAAAATATTGCTTATTCTCGAACGAAGCATCCGACAATTCATAGTTTTTTATGAAACAAATTATATTATTTAAATAAATTACGAAAATGGTATGTGGGATAGTAGGAATCGCTGTCGGTAATCAACGGCCTCTTAATTGTACTATTATACGATTTCTGCATTACTTAATTTAAATTAATTGACATGCACATAGTTAATTAAACTTTTGCACATAAAAGAGAAGTTATGTCTATGCTTTATATACAAAAAACAATATTTTATTGATATTAGAATTTTACGTAACATATAAGGACGATTCGAATTGTCTTTCTTAACTAGCCGCGATGGCGTAATCGGTAGAATGGAAGCTTCTGGAGTACAGCGTCCCGGGTTCAAATCCCATCCAAGTACAACATTTTTTCATGTATTAATAAATGCGTTATTGCTGTATAATTCTATAAGCGTGTATAATGTAAGCAAAAATAATAAAATAAAAATGTGTAAAATAAAAAAAATAGTTACAACAACAGCTTTACAATAATCTGCTTCTGAACCTTTCGAAAAAGCTTTCCAAATGATTCTCTGAACGGTTGCGGTAATCTGAAATGAAAGCTTCCTGAAAGCATCCGTAGCAGCCCTTGGAAAGCTTTCTGGAAGCTAACAGCACCGTATTCAGAAATCTTAGAAGGACTTTTAAAATATCCTGGAAGCTTACCATAATTTTTCCGAAAACTTACAACTATCTTTTTGGAATCTTTAAGAAAATCTTCCTAAAAGATTCCCTTAAAGGTTACAGTAACCTATCCTGGAATATATCTGACATGAATTTGACGCGGAAATTTTGTGCTTCTAGGAAGTTTTTATGAAAGCTTCCCGAAAGAATCCAAAACTTTCTTGGAAGCTTCCACAAAGCTTCCAAAAACCTTCCATGCTATGTGGAATAGTATGTTTTTACGTTAGAAAATGCAAAAAGAAATTTTTTTCAAAACAATGCTTTCTCTTTGGGAAAGCAAAAGACGTATCTACTTATTTCAAGTATACTATAACATATTTAATTTCTAGGCCGTTTGGATAGAGGTTGTCCGCAGGTCTGCATGTTTTGAAAAATAATCGGCATATAACTGTAGATCATTTAGATTTACTTGTTAATATCGATGGTGCTCATCTCGCCAAATCCTCAGAGATGAGCTTATGGATTAAACTTCACTCTCTTATATGCGATGCACCTGCAAAAGCCTACATTTTAAACGTGAAATAATATGCAGGGTACTGGAGTTGTACAAAATGTATTAAATGAGGAAAGGATTCAAAGAATACTTATACAAGGATGATAGCTTGAATGACGGTTATTATCAAAAAGAAAGTATTTTATGTGATGTTCCTAATTTTGGATTAGTTACGAATGTAGTTTTAGATTATATGCATTTAATTTGTCTAGGAGTAATACTAAAGTTACTTGAATTATGGGTAAGCGGTCCGAAGGGTATTTAACAAAACATAATTCCATACTTCTAGAATTATACTGTAAGATAATTTTACATTAGATAAATAAATAATTATTCCTGTAAAGTGGTTATGGTCCGGGCTACCGATGGCCCTGACTATCCGACTCTCCCCTGTATAATCTTATGGTAATGTACAAAATCTTTGTTTTTATAAACTAGAAAGTGTTAAATAAATTAAATATTAAATAAATAAAACCCGACTACGAATAAAAACTAAAGAAATACAGATTTAAATATTTTAACTAACTAATACAATTAATTGAGTTAAAGATAAGTAATGTTTCAAATGCCGTAGTCGAGTACCCGTTCTGATTTAGAAATTGATGACAATGAACATATTTCCTTTATGGTGTATTCACTACGCACCTACTTGAATATGGTGCGCTAAAAATAACAATAATTGAAATACCTAAATGCTCCACGAATATACACGCAGCATCTACTGTAAATGAATATATCAAATAGCGACTATACTCTATAAATTCATGATATCTATCTATACTAATAATCATTGAGTAGACAGCAAAATTAACGTGAAGCATTACTTTTTAGATTAAGCCATTCTTTAAATAGAGCGGGCACCTGACTACGAAATTTGAAACGTTACTTCCCGAAGAGAAAGTAACGTTTTAAAAACGTTTCGTTTAACGTTTCTTTAACCCAGTTAGAAAAACTTGTTTAAAACGTTCCAAAAAGTGAAAAATGTCAGAAATTTTCGACTTTTTTTTTGCTGAAAAAATCTAAAACGTTTATATGACATTTATAAACGTTCTTAAATCATTAATAAAACGTTATTAAAATAACTGAATAACAATTAATTAATTAAAATATTTAAACAATATATTTAAGTACGAAATGGTTTCTAAAATTGGAAGTATCATCCTGATGGTACTACCAATATTGGTAACCATTTTCCACTCAAGAGATATTTAAATATTTTAATTAATTTCTATTTAATGGTTTTTAAAACGTTTTATGAACGGTTTAAGAAGGTTTATAAAACGTCATATAAACATTTTATAAACGTTTTCAATTTAAAAAGAAAAACTTGAAAATTTTGGACATTTTTCACGTTATTAAAACGTTCTACAGTTTAGGGTTATGTTTAACTCACTTAATAATATTAGTTACTTGAAAATATTGAAATGTGTATTTCATACTTCTGACTGAAATGTACACCTTGTTTTCTTTAGTTTTTAATCGTAATGGGGTTTTATTTTTTTAATATTTATTTTATCAAACTATCTAGATAAAAAATCTCATTATTCAATAAAAATATGAATTTTATTGACGAATTCATTTCACTAAATCAACAGCGTACTATTTACCGACAAGACCATTTATCGTAACACATCCTTGCTTTACTGAAAGAATTTTCAAAATTCTTACACTGAGAAATGCTGCATTTACATTTATATATTTTTGAAGGTAAATATTGGTCGTGTGAAAATAACGCTCTTTATGGAGCATGATCGTGCTAACGAATTCAATGAAAAGCGTATACGATTAATACCTCGATTAATACCGTGTTATTATTCGTTAAATATATTCTCATATTTTTATCAGTAAGAAATAAATAATATTTGTATTAACTGTATTTGTACAATATTGTTAATATTTTCAAAAAAAACATAAACAATTTATCTTTTATTTGGTGTTTATATCCACAAAACGATATTTGTTTAGAATATAAGATATAAAATAGTTTTGTATGTATCGTATAAATGTATAATGTAGTTTGTTAGTAATATTGCAATTTATTAGAATAATTTCAGATATCAAATTTTCATTTTCAAATTTTCAGTCGCAATTTATTATGCAGCTAAAAAACTACTTTTTTTAATATAAGACCAAATATATTATCTTTTACGTATCAAAATATGTGAGAAAAATATTTAGTAAATAAAATGTCAAATAATTATAATTTATTCATTCTATATCGAAAATTGGTTTTTAGTTTATACTTATATTGCAGGTGACAATTGGACATATTAGATAACTATATACTTTCTGAAAAGCCTGGGAGCAAACTTAAGAAAATTTGTGAAATACAAATAAAAAGTTATATATCTTTCATTATAATATAACGTATATTAAAATTAATATTAATAATAAATAACTCATTGTTTTTATAAACTTTTTAAAATGCATGTATTATTATCAGTAACATCTGTTATTATAATCCAAGTACTTAATTGTTAATCCTTCACCTTTAAAAAATATTTATTGATTATAGAAAACACGTAAGACATTAGTTTCTGGAATTTTTTATCGAATTTGGATCGGCTACTAGAATATTTTGGTACTCATAAAATGATGGGGTTCAACGAAAAAATTGGGCTATAAAAATAAATAAAAGTAGCGAAAATCCAAATGTGTTACTATTCGTGGTAAACGCAAAGGGCGTGTTAATCTACATAAGGGCCATCGATATATAGTTATATACATTGATTTAAAATGTTCATGTTCAATCATATATATATATATATATATATATATATATATATATATATATATATATATATATATAATCAGTATTAGTATTATTCATATGTGATTTTATCGCATCATATATGATCAGATCAAATATGTACATATTCGAAATTTGATGTATATAATTATTGATTATGCATAATTATAATCATTAATGATAATAATGATGTACAATAATTTATCAATTAATGTTTTCATACATAAACCATAAACATACATATCACATTTTGAATAAGTAAATATATGATCGATTATATATGATATGATAAAATCACATTTTGAATATGTACATATATGGCCTGTTCAAAATAATGCAATAAAATCACATATGACTATTATATACATGATGAGATATACAAATTTTACATTAATGTATATTATGAGAAAACTAAATGGGTCAAGTTTGGTTATAATCTATACATATATCAATAATAATTATTTATGTAAATTTTAAGCAAAACATTTTAAGTGCGTAAGATGTGATCGTAAAGTGCATGCAGTACGGGCACACGATTGCATTCTTACACATATACAAGACATTCTACAGACCTTTGACTTTTAGGGAACCGGCATAATCAAATTTCTAAACGCTGCCCTAATGAAAATGTCAATTGTGAAAAACTGTGAAAAATTATGAAAAAAATGTGAGAAAGTGTGAAAAAGTGTGAAAATACAGATACTTTTGGAACGTCTATTACAAACAAATATACACATTTTTTCACACTTTTTCACAGGTTTTTCATAGTTTTTCACAGTTTCTTACACTTATAAAAAACACGTATTTTATCTAATAAAACTTGAATAATTTTTTACTCTTTCTCACACTTTTTCACACTTTTTCATTTTCATAGTTTTTCACAGTTTCTTACACTTATAAAAAACACGTATTTTATCTAATAAAATTTGAATAATTTTTTACTCTTTCTCACACTTTTTCACACTTTTTCACATTTACTCACATTTTTTTTCGTTGCATTCTCTTATATAATGTGAGAAACTGTGAGAAACTGTGAAAATCTGTGATAAACTATGTAGTAACTGTAATGTAAAATATGTAAAATCCTGTTCCAAATGTAAGCCTAATTTTACAGTTTTTTACGAAATTTCATGGTTTTGCACACTTTTTCACATTTTTAAATTTCCACTTGGGTGATATTGGGTTTCCTGAAAAGGCACATAGTTCTGTAAGGTCTCAATAATTATCCATTTGAAAGATAAGAATGTAAACATAAAATTCATAATCATACTTTCTTATGAAATATCCTACAAAAATTCGGTCATATGGTCTAGTGAATTAATATACGTATGTAGAAAAAGTCATTCCGTATCGTTATAAAAATTTTATAACATATACCTTCATCAAAATCAACAATTTAAGCCATCGTAGACTGATGTATCAAGTCTCGTTGGCCAGTATAACATTTTTAATTTTTTTAAATTTTCAAGACTTTTGGGTAAAAATTTCTTAGCAAATTTAAAAAGTTAAAAATTGTACTGCTGTTTAATGGAGCAAGGCGCATAATTCAATATAAGCTTAAATTGTTGTTTTGGTTCAAAGAATATACTGTAAAATTTTGGTGAAGATCAAGCGAAAATTTTTTTCTCTTAATCGATTTTAATAAGTTAATAGAATAGACCTCACGCTATAATTAGGTATTTTTTAAGACGTTTTTTGAAGATTCTGGAAAAATGTATGACCTTACTTGCGTAAAAGTTGAAAGATCAGAGAGGCAGGAACACACAAATAATTCAAGCCCCAGATGACCAATGTGCTGCAACAGGAATCAAAGTATATCATTATTTGAGGTTGACTTATGAATGTCAAAAGTTCTGTAGAAATTCTCATACACGTGTACGTGCAGACGTATGCACTAACACTTTTTACTTTTCACTCTATAGAAATAGACTTATGCAGTCAAAACAATATATTTCTAATGAAGACAGAGAAACAAGGTTAAGTAGAAAATATTAGTAAATAAATAAATAAGCACAACGGCATGTTTCTTATTTAAGATATAATGCGCGACCACAGTTTTAGTTTAATTAATTAAATGTTATGATAAACATTAGGCTCCTTAATTGAGAATAAATTTACTTTCTAAAAAGATTATTTTTGGTTTTACGTGCGCAAAGTTGACTTTTGTTGAAGAAATATATATAATCTACTTGAAATAATAGATTAATTTGGTTTAAAATGATAGATTAATTGATGTGTCACTTTATAATCATCCTTATTTAGTAATACTATAGAAAGTAAAACTTAATTAATAAAAAATCAATCATTTAAATAAGTATAATGGTTTAGGTCTAGATGTAAAATTATTTTTAAAGAAAATAATTATTTTGAATGTGAAATATAATCTATAAAATATTATTTTTTATAATATTGTACGATATAATGGTATATAATACATATAATGGTTAATATGATATATCGTTTTGTTTAAAAACCTATTAGCCGTATAAAAGGTAACAAAGTAATCTTCTTACTTATAATTGTATACAGCATACAGTCTTAATATCTTAATATTTTTATTATTGATCTTGTTGTTGTTGTTTTTATTATTAATTTTGTTATTATTATTATTATTATTATTATTATTATTATTATTATTATTATTATTATTATTATTACTTGAAATTTAAATTGCTTATAACTCGAGAACATATACTTCATTAGACTATATTTTCTATTCACATGTACACGTGTGTATGCAACTGCGCACGCGTACACAAAATATGCCCGATAATATTTTTTAGTATTATGTATACGTTACATTGAGTACAAGTAAATAGATGCTGTGACTACTTATTATCACTAAAGTTGAAAACTAAGCTATTCAATATTAATTATTTCTTTCTTACGTATAACACTATTATAATAAACCGTTCTCGTGACTACATACATATATATATATATATATATATATATATATATATATATATATATATATATATATATATATATATATATATATATACACACATCTACATATATTGCGACATGTTGCTTTTCAATACGTATTTACTATTCTACTATCAAACGAGATTGGCAAGATAAAATTACTTAAGAATACAAGAAAATAAGTTTATTTGCGTTCATTAAAATTCACTAAATTATTACGATTGTTATCATTTTTATAATGCTTTTAATCAATATTAAATACAAAAATCTTTTAACCAAAGAGTCGCGGAACAGGGCTAAAATGTATTCTGTTCAGCACCGCGCAAGCTCAGAACGCAAAAGCTATTCCATTGAACGCATCGAACTAAGACAGGTTATCCAGAAAAGAAGATGTTA
The DNA here is from genome assembly GCA_949152435.1 of Gastracanthus pulcherrimus. Classification (NCBI taxonomy): domain Eukaryota; kingdom Metazoa; phylum Arthropoda; class Insecta; order Hymenoptera; family Pteromalidae; genus Gastracanthus; species Gastracanthus pulcherrimus. The sequence continues at coordinate 85,761,196 of OX424575.1, forward strand.
AAGTTCTGCAATTTTCATGTATTTCTACTTGAGTATATGTATATGTACATGAGAGAATCTACATAATATTTGACTTTTGCATTAAAAAAGAGTATTCACTTTTTTAGAAGCGCAGTTTTCCCAAGCATTTTTTAAGTATTTAAGGACCACGAATAATAATAAAAACTTAACGCCCTCATTTTTTTCGAGACTTAATTTTTAATTCGGGTACATTTAAATTGCATACATATTTGTTACAAAAAGTTTAAAAAATGTTTACTTTCGTTAGTTTCCGTTTCACTTTAATGTCAGGGCTAAAAATTCACTTTAAGTAGGGTAAAGTATGTTAGAAAAAGTAAAAGCTGAGAAAGAGAAATAGTTTTTATTTTTTGTATACAGATTTGAAGTGTGCCAGACGAAAAAACGATTTTAAGAATGAGGGACGCAGTTAGTAACATTTTTTTAAAAATACAAAACTTTTTTCGTTACAATCATAAAATGTAGAAAATTTTATTATTTTTCAAAATCTGGTTTTCTTCATGTTTAGCATTATATATTTTTTTTATGTAGCATGCACATGCTTGAATATTCATATTTCTTGAATATAAAGTTGAAGAAGATTATATAAAAATATATCTAGTTCCCAATACAAATCCTTGAAAAGTCACACGTCTTTGATTTTTATATGCAATAGCGATTGTTGCTAAAGTAATAAAAACGAGTGAACGTCGTTCTTTAAGATTTACTTTATAAGAAATAATTTCTTCAAGTATGTTAATATGCTGACCTTATAAGTTTTATGTGCAGTTTCCTACATAGTCGTGCATTATGAATAGGTGTAGAGTATGAATAATTACCCTAATAGCACAAAACGTTTTTACATCGTTGTAAAAACATTTTTATGCAACGTTGAAACGTTGCTTTAAAAAGTTGTAACAACGTTTCAGAAACCTTGTGACAACGTAGTTTATGTCCGCTTCTTTAGTTTCAAATACAACGTTTGGAGAACGTCATTATAAAGACCTATTTACAACGTTGTATCAACGTCTTTGAAACGTTTCCAAAACGCAATGATACTTCAACGCTCAGACGTGGTCACGTATGCAACGTTACTACAACGTTATTAAAACGTTTCTCTCAGCTTAAATATCAAATGAATAGTCTTTAATATGACGTTATATCAACGGTGTAATAAGAACCATTTAGCAACATTGCACTAGGATAATTTTTGTTTTAATAAAATTATCGAAATACAGACATTGTGCTACTGTATCATCAAACATATTACTATAAGCCGGCATCCTGAACGAACCATGAATGTAAAAAAAATGAAAACTCCAAAAAGTTCTCATATGCACTCGGGTCTTGCGCGGTCTGTTATGTACTCTTACAGCGCTAGTTTTGTCGTGCGAGCGCGAAACACGGGCGCTCGCCTCCTGGCGGCGGGGCATGAACTAGCCTACTCTAGTAGTACAGAGTACCACTGCGACGTCATTACAACGTTGTTCAAATTTTTTATAGTATATTTTGCGTCGATTATCTGACTGTAGTTAATAATACAAGGCTAATCAGAGTTTAGATATATGTATTTGTATACATTATTTAATGAGACAAAGAGATCATGTACTACTCTTTTTAGGCGATAAAATACTGTTATACATTTTTGAAATGTGATAATCTTTATGATCATTATTATAGTCATAAAGGAGGTTGTCAATCATAAATCTAAAATATAGGATCTTGCCAATTTAATATTAATATCATTCTTTCTGCATAAGAGTTGAACTTGAAACTTGAAGAAGATTTTATGAAACATTCAATACTACCGCTTAATAGTAGAAGTAAACATTTTAAGGTATTTTGAAAGGGGTATCGGTGAAAACGTTAGATAACATTTTTACGCTAACACATAAATATACTGCTGAGCTTTACTTAATTGAATATTTTGACTTAAAAATTTCCATGACCATCTTTAGATATTAATAAATAATAATGATTATTAAGATTATAAAATTTAGAAAATTTATAGCATTGTTTTATTGCTTTAAAAACAACAACACATCTCATCTTCGTCTCATTAAGTAATGTATACAGATACCTACATCTAAACTCTGATTAGCTTTGTATTATTGACTGCAGTCAGATAATCGATATTATAGTATAAATAATTTGAACAACGTTGTAATAACGTTGCAGTGACGCTCTGTGCTGTTAAAGAAGGCTAGTTCATGCGCCGCCGTCAGATGGCGAGCGCCTGAGTTTCGCGCTTGCACGACTAAACTAGCGCTGTAAGAGTACATAAGAGACCGCGCAAGATCCGCGTGGAAATAAGAACTTTTGGGAGTTTCCATTTTCTATTATATTCATGGTTCATCCAGGATGCCGGCTTTTGTAATATGTTTGATGTCATTTTTTCGGTTTCGGTAATTTTATGAAAACAAAAATTATCTTAGTGTAATGTTGCTGAATGGTTTTTATTACAACGTTTATCTAACGTCATATTAAAAACTATTAATTTGATATTAAATGTAAGAGAAACGTTTTAATAACGTTGTAGTAACGTTGCATATGTGGGAAGAGTACTTTTTCGAAAGTTAAAAAATTAATTTTAATATTTCAAAATGGCCAAAGAAGGGTAAAATTGAAAAATGATTGAACATAACAAAATATGTAAAAAAATGTTGAATGTTGTTAATAAATCATTTAGGCATGCCTCTAGATGTGCCCAAAAAGATGCACATTGTCGGATTTCTACATTTCAAAATGGCGCCCTAATTCAACGTTTCTTTTGCAACATTTGGGATTCGCTGTCACGTCTGTCACTCTGGTAATTTTTTAATGAAACTTGTAACAAATTAAAGGTATTAACGTGTACCTCATGTATGCAAAAGTAAAAAAATTTATTTTCAAAATTACCCCTTTTCTAAACAAAAACACGTAAGTGGCTTTTCCTAATAAGGGGCGTTATCTTCGTAGTTTGTAATATTTAAGTATCGAAAGTAAGTACATTCAAATGTACTTAAATATACATGAATTTAAAAAAAAACATTACTGTCCGAACAATAGAAGCCGATATATTTTTTTTTGCAACAGCGATTACAGAACATCTAATTAATATTTTTACTTGAAAATTGAAATGACAGTAGTGGACTGCATACTATAATAGGTGAATTTTTTCCGATCATTTTGGCCAACCGGTTCGGAACAAATGACCATTGAGCAAAGCAATGTCGGACGAAGCAGCTAAATCAGCCAGCAAAGCGTCCAGAACCGCTATCGACTGCTTCCCCTCACGCAGGACGTGCGAATTTGCACTCCACCACCGCCGCACAGTGGGCAAAATCGACTTTTTCTTTTTCAAAATCGTAGAACTTCAGATAGAAAACACCAATCAAACTGAAATTTTTTGAGCTTCAAGTTTACTGATTATAGAACATAGGAAAACTATACAGGAAGCGTTACATTAACATCCTAACCTCAAAATGAAGTACAAAGGTGCTCATTTTTCGGAAACATACAGTTTTTGCTGCGACAAACTCGTCATATATTTTTATTTAATGCCTCAAACACTATATCTTGTAGATTCTTAACCGCTGAATTCGAATCCGTCACCTAAATTAACCAAAAACCTAACCTAAAAGGTAAAAAGCCAATTAAACGCTAATTATTACCATTTTTTGGATTTCAAGTGATAGAACATGAGATAGGAACCACTAATTCCCCTCAATCGTTTTTGATCTTCAAACTTAATGGTCACAGAACATGGGAAAATTATAGGAGAAGCGTCAGATTGAAATCCTAACCTTAAAATGAAGTACAGAGGTGCACATTTTACAGATAAATACGGTTTTTGCCGCCTCAAACACTATATCTTGTAGATCTTTTACCGCTGAATTCGAACTCACCACCTAAATTAACCAAAAACCTAACCTAAAAGGTCAAAAGACAATTAAACGCTAATCATTACCATTTTTTGTATTCCACGTGATAGAACATGAGGTAGGATCGACTAATTCTCCTGAATCTTTTTTGATCTTCAAACTTAATGGTCATAGAACATGAGAAAATTATAGGGGATGCGTCAGACAGACATCCTAACCTCAAAATGAAGCTCATTTTTCGGAAAAATACGGTTTTTGCTGCTACAAAGTCGTGATATATTTTTTACTGCCACAAACACTATATATTGTACATTTTGTAACGCTGAATTCAAATCCACCACCTAAATTAACCAAAAACCTAACCTAAAAGTTCAAAAAGTCCATTAAACGCTAATTATTACCATTTGTTGTATTCCAAGTGATAGAACATGAGATAGGAACGACTAATTCCCCTGAATCTTTTTTGATCTTCAAACTTAATGGTCATAGAACATGGAAAAATTATAAGGGAAGCGCCAGATTGACATCCTAACCTCAAAATGACGCTCATTTTTCGGAAAAATACGGTTTTAGCTGCGACATATATATATATATATATATATATATATATATATATATATATATATATATATATATATATATATATATATATATATATATATATATATATATATATATATATATATATATATATATATATATATATATATATATATATATATATATATATATATATATATATAGGATTGTAAAATTTTTTCAAAAAAACTGAAATACTAGTAATGAGCTAGTGATCGATAAGTACATTTTTTTAATATTCAATTGTTTATAAATCTAAGTAAGTCGTAGATACAATTACTACTGCCCAGACTCTCAATAAAAATAAATTAATTTTACTATTTATCATTTTTCCATGCATTACGCATTACCAAAGTTAGATAGACACATTTTATTGGTTACGAACATAACCTAAATAACAGATCCCTAATAATATTCCTTTAGCTAACCAAAAATTATAGCCATGAATAATTATAAAATTCTTATTTCGGAATTTTGAAGAATAAGCCAAACCTTTTACTATAAAACTTGCGTTTGCAAAATCTCTTAATCTCCAAACACTCATGAGCAGACAACACAAATTTCGAAAGTGAACCACATAATCCCAATACTATTAACAAAATTTTTTAATTGATTACGATACTTCTTGTTTTTATAAATTACGTATTAATGGTTTAGTAGTTTGATAAAGAAACAAAATACGTTTAAGAAATATGTCATTTGAGCTTTTCTACTTTTATTAAGCTAAAATTAACAATTCATAGTTTGTGCTCAATGTAAATTAATATTTCCACTTTTTTTAACTTTGCTTTTCTAATTTACTGTCTACATTAGGTTTAAACTCAGTAGTTTATACTTTCTATAACTTATAATGCCCTTTACTCCCTAATTTTAAGTTTATCAAGTACAAATTCAATGTTTGTCACTTTTCAAAAATATATTAGCTGCAGAATTTCGATGTTTTGGCGTCATTTTTATATTTTTATCATTTATAATTGCTATATTGAAAGAAATACGTTTTGATTGAATTCTCGAAATATCTTCTTACTTTTAAATGTTTTAGTTGTTCAGCTTTATTGTGAAATGTAGTATAATTCTGAATTAATACATCGAAAATTCGTTGTATATAGCTCGCTATATTACAAAACTATGTGTGTCTCACTTCAGTATAAACTGTGAAAGAGCTTTCGACAATCTTATTACTTTCGGTGTGTCGCCATGGTAACCATTTACGTATGTTAAATAAATAAATATAAATAAACATCTAGAATTTACTTCATTTCTGCATTTATTATAACATCTTTCTTAGTCTTACGAATCGCTGTGAAATTGATTAGATGTATTTAAAACTATTGTGCATTACATTCGGTTTGAAAAACGGATATTGTATATATGTGTAAATATTAACAGTGACTGAATTACTAATACGAGGGTAGTTCAATAAGTCTTTAGAATAAAGTATAAAAACAATTTTTTTTGGGTAAATTTTTTTTTATTTTTCAACATAATCTCGTTGGAGCTCTATACACTTGGTCAATCGCTTTTTAAGTTTTTTTAATCCTTCAGAAAAGTGCGTTTTCGGAAGTTCCTCAAAATAAGCACTTACAGAGGCAATGACGTCTTCGTTGTCCGTAAATCTCTGTCCACCGAGTCATTTTTTCAAGTTTGGAAATAAGAAAAAGTCACTGGGGGCTAAATCTGGTGTTCGACCAATTCGAATTTTAGTTCTTCAATTTTAGCCATTGAAACGAAGCATGTGTGAACTCGGGCGTTGTCGTGATGAAAGAGAATTTATTTTCTCGCCAAATGTGGTGGTTTTTTTTAAATTTTTTCTTTCAGCTGCTCTAATAATGATGCATAATACTCACCAGTAATTATTTTACCCTTTTCCAAGTAGTCAATAAGTATAATTCCACGTGCATCCCAAAAAACTGTAGCCATAACCTTACCAGCTGACTTTACGGTCTTTGCCTTCTTTGGAGTTGGTTCGCCTGTGGAAATCCACTGTTTGGATTGTTCCTTTGTCTCAGGAGTGTAGTGGTGTATCCATGTTTCATCCACAGTCACAAATCGACGAAAAAATTCCTCAGGATTCCGACTTATGCGCGCCAAAAGAGCCTCAGAGGCGACCACTCTATTGCGTTTATTCTCAGCTGAGAGCAAACGCGGCACCCATCTTGCCGATAGCTTTTTCATGCCTAATTTTTCATGTAGAATTGAAACAACTGCACCTATAGATATCCTTGTGACCTCAGCTAACTCACGCACTTTTACTCTTCTATCCTTCAACACCATATCGTGGATTTTATTGATGATTTCGGGAGTAGTTGCTTATACGGACCTTCCTGAACGTGGTTCGTCACTTATTGATGTACGACCACGCTTAAATTCATTTACCCAGTTATAAACCGTTGCTAAGGCAGGGGAAGATGTGCCATGAATTGAGTCCAATTCATTTTTTATCTCATATGGAGTTAAACCCTTTAAATGAAAATGTTTAATTACCGCTCTGAACTCGTTTTTTTCCATTTTTCTTAACAAGCAATTTTTTTTTCAAACTTTTTTTTTTTGACTGCACCATATATCTAGTCGGGAGTGGTGCTGACTGAAAACAGATGATTTCGAGCGATTCGCGCGCCATCTGTTGGTCATTCTAAAGACTTATTGAACTACCCTCGTAAGTACACTACAATTTAGAATAACTTAGAGAAGTTATTGACAGGGTTTATTATAACGTTTATTAGACTCCTAGAAAATATCAGGTAATTATTTCTGTACTCGTATTAATTTTTATCTTTAATCTGAAATAACGACTATAAATTAATGACAATAATATTCTGTAATCTCGAATATCATTGTGAAATATATGACATCTATAAAAGTATTCGGATGCAGTTATGTCAGACATGTATGGCAAAATCTCTTTAAATTTCAACTAATATGTATAATTACCTTCAAATGACTATTTTGCATAGACCAAAATTTTTGTTTTGATTTCTAACTTAATCTTCCAAAATTTCTGTGTCTTATACTTACAATTTCGAATCATAGATGCTTTTATAATTACTAAGAGTATTAAGAGCACAAGCACTTTTTTTAAGTGAAAGCCATTATCTCGTTAACCCATTAACGCCTAAATAACATAAAATTTTTGTGTATCTTTGAGTTAACAGATGTTAATTAAATTCCTCTTTATTCTTATTGGAGACGATTTTTCTAAGTTTCTAGCTAATTACAAAATTAAAAACATCAATTTTCATTCGTTTTTGATAAATAAATGATAGTTCTTTCAGTCTACTATTTTTGTTGAATTATTCATTTTTAGAGAAATGAATTTTGTTATGCATAAGAAACTGCACAAAACTTATTATTTACACTCATACTATCGAAATACGCAGGCATTTTTTTCTTCCAACAGCCTTTATTTTTCAATAATTTCAAAATTTCGGTCAAAACTTCAATTTTTCTTGATATTTTCCTATTTGGACAGCGATTTCCCGTCCGCCCCATATAAATGAGATTATTGATAAAAAATTACCCGCAAATTTCGAACGTATAAGTGTCAATAATATGTTTAATGCAGTTTAAAATGCAAAAGAACATTTTTCTACTTTAAAAATCTAATTTCACAAACAAGTAAACTGAGTAAACGTTACTTTTTCAATAAATTTATCAAAAAACAATTAATATTTATATTTTTGTAAGAAGCTGGATAGTAAAGAGAAAACCCGAGAACTTTGAAAAAATTGTCTTCAAAAAGAATGAATAGGGATTTCATTAAAATCTGCTGTCTCCGTTATAAAGAAAATTGAGTAATATTCAGGCGGGGCCTAATGAGTTTAGCTATGCGTGCATTCCACCTGTTCGCTGTGAGATTGTACAAGAATTTTCGAGTTTTATTCGAAACTGTGGGAATATATTGTTGTAATAATGTTATCTTTAAAACTAAATAAATATATTTCTAGAGATTAGTTTATCCATGTGAATTTCCAAATTTTTAATACTGTATTAGAATCAAAATTTGTATGCTTAATTGAGACTTTCTTATTTTGTAACATAAATAGTAGTATGGAAGATGAAGGTATAGATCGTGAGAGCGGACAAGTTAATAAAGGTGGGCGACCGCTCAAGAAAATTAAATTGAGAATAAACACAGGAAGAAAACGGACTAACGATGAATATTCAACTGCAACAATATATAGACGAGCTCATGAAATTATTATAAATATGATACAAAGGCAATAGAACTAGTATTCCAATTAATTCAAAGTACAACTCTATACGATGGAATTGTCGAAAATCAAAAGAACAAAAATCAAAAGAACAAATTGTCTGTGCACTCTCATGAATCCGCCTTGGCATTTTATTTAGATTACAATTATAATACAGAAAATTACATCGCATTAGTAAATGATACACAGAAAATAAATTGTCTGATTTATTGTTCCTATTATTTTATTACTCAAGAGATGGAGAAGTGTAAACCAGAAAAATATCTTATTACTACTGAGACAGAGGTTACCGTATCCTTGCAATCACTGCTGAATAAGACTGCTAAGCGTTTATGTGAAGAAATTGCATTTAATTGGGAAAAATCACTTTTGAGAAGTTTAGAGTTAGTATTAACTGTAAGCTTTGACAGTTCTTCTGGTCACACGAATCCTCACCAAAAATATGATAACATTCAAAATCAAAATACAAATTCTCAGCAATCCCTGTTTGTGACCAGTATGATTATAATACTAGTACGATCAAAAAAATCTGATGAAAATCTGTGGGTCAATCCTACACCACAAAGTGTACAGTTTTGTCGCCCTGTGAGGATATCCTTTGAAAAAGAGGATGAAGTTGCAACGCTATGTGAGTTCAACCGTTTAAATAATGAAATAAAGAGTTTGGAGCCATTCAGCTTCACGATGCCAAATAAGAAAAGCGTTAGAATTACGTACAATGTCTCGCAAACGTTATTCAATGGAAAATGTGTCAATACCATAGTTGGTAATAATGCAACTTGTAGGTGTCCCATGTGTTTGCGGACCGCTCATCAGTTTGGTAACATGAACGATGATTTCAAACCAAATAAGTCTTCCTTGAAATATGGTTTAGGATTGTTGCATTGTACGATAAAATGCTTTGAACATCTATCGTATAAAAGAGATTTTGAATCGTGGGATGTACGCCAATATAAGAAAGGTATAATGCTCATAATAATTTAATTTAAACAAATGTACTGCTTCACTATGAGTCATAAAATTATCATTAGGAATTTGATAGTACTTAATTCAGGAATTTGATAGTATCAAAGTTAAGTACCTTAAATTTATATACAACTCTCTCCCTCTCTCACTCACTTTCTCGTCTTCTCGCTCTCTCATTCTTTCTTCTTCGCTGTCTCACTCTCTCGTAGTCTTGCTTTCTCGCTATCTAGCTCTCTCGACTCCCTGCCATCTTGGTTTTACGCACTCTTGCTGTGTTGCTTTATTGCTCTCTTGCTGTGTTGCTTTATCGCTCTTTTGCTGTGTAGATTTATCGCTCTCTCACCTCCTTGCTCTGTCGTCTTCTCGCTCTCTCCCCTTCTTGCTTTCTCGCACTCTCGATTTATCGCTTTTCGCTCTCTCATCTCCGCGCTCTCTCGCTCTCTTAGTGTCTTGCTTTCAAGCTGTCTCGCCTCTTCGTTCTTTTGCTCTCGCCTCCACGCTCTCTCACTGTATTCCTTGTTCGCTGTCCCGCTCTCTCGCTGTCTTGCTTTCTCGCTAACTCGCTCACTCGCTTACTCGCTGTCTTGTTCTCTTGCTGTATTGCTTTATCGCTCTTTCATATCCTTGCTTTCTCGTCTCCTTGCTTTTTCGCTTTCTTGCTCTGTCGCTATCTTGTTCTTTTGCTGTCTCGCGATGTCGCTATCTCTCACTGTCTTACTTTCACGCTCTTTTGTCTTGTCGCTCTCTCGTTCTCTCGCGTCCTCACTCTTTTCCTGTCTCGTTCTCTTGCTCAATTGCCGTCTTGCTATCTCACAGTCTTGTTCTCTAGCAGTCTCGCTGATTTGCTCTCTCGCCTTCTCTCTGAGGATTAATCGTTCAAAGAATTTCAGTTTCAGATTCTATCGGTTTTATGGTTTTTGGATTTAAGGGTTTGATAGTTTGCGATATGATGCATTTATGCGTTTAGAGATAATGAGTTTAAGGAAATTTCACTTTATACAACTCTCATAATTTATAGCGGAGTATGAAGAATGGAAGAAGGACATACAAAATCGAATTTATGAACGTATCGGGGTCAGAGTTGATCAAGTGTTACAAGGTCACGGAACATCGAATACTGGCAATGTTGCAAGACGTTGTTTTAAATACCCTTCGGTCTTTTCTGAAGCACTTGAAATCGATCCTAGGTTGGTGACAAATATAGCTACAGTGCTAGCTGCATTCAAATGTATCAAAAAATTAAAATTAGATAAATTGGAAGAATTTTGTTGGCAAACATATTGTTTGCATTATGAACTTTCTCCTCAAGCAAGGATGAACCCTACGTGCCATAAGTTACTGAAACACGGCTGCGAGGTGAGAAAAATGATATATTGATTAACAGATAAGAAACAATATTAGGAATACTTAAAAAAAATTAAACAACGGTGACCTAAAACGAGATAAATTAAAGATTGGGACATTAACTAAGAAAACATTTTTCCTGGTTCTACATGTTAAACAACTAACTCGACAATTTGTTAACACGCAAATTGGATTCCAAAACTTTCTTATAAAAATCAAGTTTGCAATCAAAGATATTTTTGAATGCTTGTAACTTTGTGCAGAAGTATCCATTTCCAAGAAGTTTCAGTGTAGATTGAAACTGCGTCTTTCTACTTTAAAATTTATACTTCGAAACATTTTCTTGAGCCTCTAAATAATGATTAATAAATGAAATGTTATATTCCTGAAAGACAAATCAATTCAATTCTTGTTCCAATGTTTCACAATAAATTTTTAGGGGCTAAAAGTTATTTCTTATCTGCATTTTCATATCAAACCAGAGAATATTTGTATTATAGCATGCCGCACAATATCTTGTTTTTGTCCCCTACAGTCATTCTCTTTTTAAAAAATTTTTTTATAAGTATTTTATTAAGAGACATTAATATGAAATTCAACCGCATTTCTAATTCAGATTGCAAGGGTATTTTCGATGTCAATGATGTATTTCGCTGAAGATGGAAACGAATCTTGGCACAAGTTGTATCGATTGAATATGACGAAGCATGCTAGGCAGAACAGTAGATTAAACAGGATTATTGATGTTTACAATAGAGCTATTTTCACGACAGATCCTACAATATCTCTATTGAGCAAACGGATAAAAACTCTGGAGAATAAGCCGCTTTGCTGGCTGCTGATTTAGCTGCTTCGTCCGACATTGCTTTGCTCAATGGTCATTTGTTCCGAACCGGTTGGCCAAAATGATCGGAAAAAATTCACCTATTATAGTATGCAGTCCACTGCTGTCATTTCAATTTTCAAGTAAAAATATTAATTAGATGTTCTGTAATCGCTGTTGCAAAAAAAAATATATCGGCTTCTATTGTTCGGACAGTAATGTTTTTTTTAAATTCATGTATATTTAAGTACATTCGAATGTACTTACTTTCGATACTTAAATATTACAAACTACGAAGATAACGCCCCTTATTAGGAAAAGCCACTTACGTGTTTTTGTTTAAAAAAGGGGTAATTTTGAAAATAATTTTTTTTTACTTTTGCATACATGAGGTACACGTTAATACCTTTAATTTGTTACAAGTTTCATTAAAAAATTACCAGAGTGACAGACGTGACAGCGAATCCCAAATGTTGCAAAAGAAACGTTGAATTAGGGCGCCATTTTGAAACGTAGAAATCCGACAATGTGCATCTTTTTGGGCACATCTAGAGGCATCCCTAAATGATTTATTAATGGCCATTTTGACATATTAAAATTAATTTTTTAACTTTCGAAAAAGTACTCTTCCCACATATGCAACGTTACTACAACGTTATTAAAACGTTTCTCTTACATTTAATATCAAATTAATAGTTTTTAATATGACGTTAGATAAACGTTGTAATAAAAACCATTCAGCAACATTACACTAAGATAATTTTTGTTTTCATAAAATTACCGAAACCGAAAAAATGACATCAAACATATTACAAAATCCGACATCCTGGATGAACCATGAATATAATAGAAAATGGAAACTCCCAAAAGTTCTTATTTCCACGCGGATCTGGCGCGGTCTCTTATGTACTCTTACAGCGCTAGTTTAGTCGTGCAAGCGCGAAACTCAGGCGCTCGCCATCTGACGGCGGCGCATGAACTAGCCTTCTTTAACAGCACAGAGCGTCACTGCAACGTTATTACAACGTTGTTCAAATTATTTATACTATAATATCGATTATCTGACTGCAGTCAATAATACAAAGCTAATCAGAGTTTAGATGTAGGTATCTGTATACATTACTTAATGAGACGAAGATGAGATGTGTTGTTGTTTTTAAAGCAATAAAACAATGCTATAAATTTTCTAAATTTTATAATCTTAATAATCATTATTATTTATTAATATCTAAAGATGGTCATGGAAATTTTTAAGTCAAAATATTCAATTAAGTAAAGCTCAGCAGTATATTTATGTGTTAGCGTAAAAATGTTATCTAACGTTTTCACCGATATCCCTTTCAAAATACCTTAAAATGTTTACTTCTACTATTAAGCGGTAGTATTGAATGTTTCATAAAATCTTCTTCAAGTTTCAAGTTCAACTCTTATGCAGAAAGAAGGATATTAATATTAAATTGGCAAGATCCTATATTTTAGATTTATGATTGACAACCTCCTTTATGACTATAATAATGATCATAAAGATTATCACATTTCAAAAATGTATAACAGTGTTTTATCGCCTAAAAAGAGTAGTACATGATCTCTTTGTCTCATTAAATAATGTATACAAATACATATATCTAAACTCTGATTAGCCTTGTATTATTAACTACAGTCAGATAATCGACGCAAAATATACTATAAAAATTTGAACAACGTTGTAATGACGTCGCAGTGGTACTCTGTACTACTAGAGTAGGCTAGTTCATGCCCCGCCGCCAGGAGGCGAGCGCCCGTGTTTCGCGCTCGCACGACAAAACTAGCGCTGTAAGAGTACATAACAGACCGCGCAAGACCCGAGTGCATATGAGAACTTTTTGGAGTTTTCATTTTTTTTACATTCATGGTTCGTTCAGGATGCCGGCTTATAGTAATATGTTTGATGATACAGTAGCACAATGTCTGTATTTCGATAATTTTATTAAAACAAAAATTATCCTAGTGCAATGTTGCTAAATGGTTCTTATTACACCGTTGATATAACGTCATATTAAAGACTATTCATTTGATATTTAAGCTGAGAGAAACGTTTTAATAACGTTGTAGTAACGTTGCATACGTGATCACGTCTGAGCGTTGAAGTATCATTGCGTTTTGGAAACGTTTCAAAGACGTTGATACAACGTTGTAAATAGGTCTTTATAATGACGTTCTCCAAACGTTGTATTTGAAACTAAAGAAGCGGACATAAACTACGTTGTCACAAGGTTTCTGAAACGTTGTTTCAACTTTTTAAAGCAACGTTTCAACGTTGCATAAAAATGTTTTTACAACGATGTAAAAACGTTTTGTGCTATTAGGGTAATTATTCATACTCTACACCTATTCATAATGCACGACTATGTAGGAAACTGCACATAAAACTTATAAGGTCAGCATATTAACATACTTGAAGAAATTATTTCTTATAAAGTAAATCTTAAAGAACGACGTTCACTCGTTTTTATTACTTTAGCAACAATCGCTATTGAGGAAAAGTACTTAAAATGAAGTAAAACGGGCTGATATTTGTTACTTGAATATTCAACGAAAATGCTCCGGTGAATCATTTTTTAGTAGCATCAGCTTTTCAAAATATTAGTCGAAACTCACTCTCACATGGGGGTACCTTAATTGCATGTCTTGTCGGTCCCGTCAAAAACTTCGAAATTATGTAAAATACGAGAAAACTAAGCTCCAATTTGGATTCGGCCAATAAAAACGTACTAGGAATGATTTTTCATAATTTTTCATATGTATCTCTGATGCGTGCATAAATAAATTATTATCTAGTTTTCGCTAAATGCATGTCTTGTCGGTCCCATTCATGATTTTATCAGGTTAGGGGCGGCGCAGCGCTACCTTCACATTCTAGAAAAATGTAAAGGCAGATCCTCGAAATATTTTAATTTGACATAAAAAACAGCGTTTTTGCTTTTTTTTGAAAGAGAGTGGCAGTACGTCGGATAAATCAGGTAAACATTAAACGTCTGTATAATATATATGTGCGTGCTAAATACTTTATTGCTTACTTTAATAAATCAGGATAGTAACAAAAGTTAATTTATTAGCCTAACAATCATAAAGAATCTTTAACTTTTCATGTAAGTAGTGCCTTCATTAGAAAAAAACGGAAGAAAGAACGAGAAAGAAAACGATTATATAGAAAAAATATGAGCGAAGAGCACCGCGAGAAAAAACGACAAAAAGATCAATATTATAGGAAATCTAAGAGAGAATCTGAGTCATATACCGAGCTCCCCGAAAAGAAAAAATAAATTATTGGACAAAAAAACAATGCTGCGTCACAAATTTTGAGTAGAAATAATTCACTGAAAAAAGAACTTGGAAGAAAAAGAGTAAAACGTGATAGATCATCTGCTCACCGTGCTTTGAATAAAGTGACTCAACAGCTCGTTCGGAAGAAAAAAAAACCATGAAATTGCGAAAAAAACTGGAAAGGATAGAAAAAAGATCAGTGAAAGTCTCAGATTCTCCATTATCAAGAATTAAAAAGGAGATTACAGAATCTAACGGACGAGTTACATTTAATATAATGCGGAAACTTTTAGTAGGTGAAGTTTTATTGATTCGGTTAAGGGAAAACGAGCTTTCAACTCAATTTTATCAAATAGAAGGATTTCAAATTTGCTTATCAATGATTATCTAAAAAAATATAGATTAAGTAAAGAAGTTAAGGATATTTCGAGTGAAAAGATATTTGGAATTGGTCCAATTGCAGAGTGTCTCAAAAAAAGTATTTCTTTTTCTAAAAAAGATGGTAAAAATTTAAGACAATTTTTGGAAGATGACGAGAATTCCCGAATGTGTGCTGGTAAATGCGAGCATAAAAGAAATATCCAAAAGCGCTTTCTACTTGCTCCTCTCACTGAGTTATATAAAAAAATACCGGCAAAAGTATTCAAGCAAAATGTCATATAAAACATTTACACGACTCAAGCCATATTGGATCGGTGCGCCGAAATTGAGTGATGGAGACACTTGAGCTTGTATTAAACATGCGAATTCCAGTTTTTATTAATGCTCTAAATGATGCCTCCCTTCATCCGACTAATAAATTGAATGACATTTGTACTGGTGTATGCTGTGACGCAAATGACAATGCATGCATGTATCGTATTTGTTCCAAATGCAGGGATAAAAAGGTTTTTTGGCAACTTTCTCTGCATACCGGAGTGCAATACACATCTAAGAAGGGTGAAGTAGATACAAAATCATTTGATTTTAATGAATTGAAGCCAATTATATTAAAACTAAGTAAAAACTCTAAAATTGACACAAACCATTTCGTTTCCGATGGGCCTACAGGGCAGTACAAGAATAGATTTTCCTTGCGTTTCTTAATTATATTGATTCAGAATTTTTGTCCCAATATCAAAACAGTCTCATGGAACTTCACCGAAACCGGACACAGTAAAGGGTCAATGGATGGAGTTGGTGGCGTTTTGAAGAGAACTGCAGATGACCCGGTGGCTCAATGCGCCGATATCAAGATTTCTTTGATGCAAATAAGCGAGGATGACGTCAATGAAATAAAATTGATATCTACTGACGATGTGAAATCAATACCTTCCATAATGAAAATGCATCAAGTAATATATAATAGTACTGAACCTCATACACTATATCTACGGAAAGTGAGCTGTTTGAAATGCATTGGAATTTGCCAACACTATAAACTAGATAAGGGTTTTGTGACCTTCCTTCTAGCTACTACTACTAAAGCAAATACCAACAAAAAAATTACCATTAAAACAAAGCAAACTAAAGGACGTTCGACAAAAAAGGCTCAACCTGCTACAGCTACTACTGCTAAAGCAAATAAGAAGAGAGGAACCCGTAGAAAATAATTTATTTTAATTTTCTTTATAATTTAATAATTTATTCGTAAATGAGATGAATAATTATTATAAATTATATTATTAATTAATTATATATTTTTTCAAGAGATATCCGAAAATGTTTGTTAAATGTTATCTTATAAAATAAAAAATTTAACCTCAATTATTGCCTTTTATTGGATAATAAGTTTAAAAATGTTTTAGTATAACGTAATAATTGTTAAATAATAATGTCTGCTTCCAAAGACCAGAGTCAAGACAATTGAAGCGAAATTACGCATTTCCAGGACGCTCGAAACATGTGCTACATTTCTTTGCATTTTTTCTGTGCAGCCACGTAGATTTTCCTTATTATTTTGACCAATACTACTAGTATACCATTTTTTTAGTCAGTTAAAACAACTTTTTTTCGCCGAAAGTTGTATGGCCGGAAATGCCCGACTTTTTGACAATCACTCATATACTAACAAACTAGTAATTCTCTACTTCAATGAGATCACTTACTCCAAGCATTTTATTAAAATAAAAAATCTTATAGCTTATTATTAGTAATTTTATAACTTGAGGACTCGAACTCGAGACAAGTTATTTTACTACTCGAACAGGAGATATGGAGTGATGGTTATCAAGTATGGAACTGAGGAGATCTAAACAAATATTTACAAGTTTGAGAACTGTGACCTGTAAACTTTTAAAGGTGTCCTAAAAGATTTTAGTCTAATATGTTGAAATGTTGCTTTACAGTCCTATGGTATCTGAGACAAAATTTAGAATAAATTATTTTAAGAAAATTGACTTTAAAGGCGTACTTAAAAAAAGAATGATAAATATTGCAAAATATACTGAAACAATTAAGTTGTAACACCACACTTTGTGCATATTATGTACACATAATTAGAGTCAGCTAAACTTGTATGTACTCAATGCAAGCTGCCCAGTACAAGCCCTATTGTTCGATTTAATTATAATATTATCTACAATGAACTGACAGTAAGAACAAATGCTTAGATTGATTAAACAAATACCTTAATTCCACAACAACACTATCCCCTGTAGTCAAATTAATACTTATGAAATTTATATTCAGCAATCAAGCTCTACCATGCGCTGAAGGTGAAGAAGAAGACAAAGCAGTATCTGCTTTGTATATCCATCTGCTAGCATAGACTGCGTTGTAAACTTGAAGGAGCTATCCAGACTGAAGCATCTTCTACTCTCTCGTACCCTGGCATCCTTTATCCTTCCCATTCTTTTGATTAAACCTAAAATTACAACACATAAAGAGATTAGTATATTAAAAGCAGAACAAGGTTGTTGGAATTATCTCCCTACATGATAGCCGTGATAACACATAACGTTTTTTAAACGTTTTTAAACCGTTAGAATTAAAACCTTCAAACGTTAAAAAGAAAAGTTATAAATACGTCTGAAAACCGTTTGTAAAGCGTCTTAATGTTCGGAAATTTATTCCACATAAGACGTTCTAAAACCGTTTTTAAAACGTTTGAAAACTCTCCAAGATCTATTGAATGGTAAAAATTTTAAGGTTTTAAAAACGTTTTTAAAACGTTGGGATTAAAACGTTTGAAAATGGTTTGAAAATGATTTGAAAAAAACCAGCATAGAACATATCGAAAAAAATTGTTTAAATAGAATTAGAATATGAATATAAAAAATATGTAAAAATACTAGACAAGGTGATTTTAGATACGAAAATAAATATGATAAAAGTCAGGTTCAAAGAAATATTAACAATCCAAAAAAGCTATGGGATTTCATTAATACTAAACTAGGGAAAAAAACTAACTCGAATAATACAATAGATTACATTAAAGTTGAGAAAAATAAGATTACAAATAATGAAGAAATAGCAAACATTTTAAATAATTATTTCTGTGAAATAGAACCAAAACTCAGCGAAAACATAAATGCAACGGATGAAGCAAATGTTAAACTACCAACAATGAATAATAATTCCATTTTCATAATGCCAACTAATGTACAAGAGGTTATGAATATAATAAACTCTTTGAAATTGAAAAGTGGTAGAGTAGATAGAGTAAATAAAAAAACATTAAAAATAATATGTACATATATAGCTGAACCTCTTATGCGTATAATCAACATGTGTATTTCACAATCTAAAATTGTTCGTATTTTCAAATCAGGAGATAAGCATAATACAACCAATTACAGACCTATTTCTTTAATATCAAATATTGCGAAAATATTTAAAAAAATATTGTATACTAGAATCTATGATATTATAATAAAACACAACGTAATATTGAAACAACCATTTGGCTTTATGAAAAAAATCGGTACCAAAGGTTCCTTGAACTATGAATCAAATATTATATACCAGAATTTGGATCATAGCAAACCTATTATTATAGCTCTTTTGGACCTAGCAAAAGCTTTTGACACCGTTGATCGTGTTTTATTATTAAATAAACTGTATTGCAAATAAAAATGTTCCACAAGGAACTATTTTAGGACAACATTTTTTTATTATCTACATTAATGATATCATGAAACTAATCCCGCCTGAAGCAATTATAGCGTATACCGATGATACTGGAATTATATCGACTGAACATTCTTGATGCAAGGCACAAGAGAATATGAATAATTACTTAAATTTAATTGATAAGTTCATGATCTCTAACAAACTATCATTAAATGTTGAAAAGAGTGTATATATGGCTTTTGATAACTACTGTAATAGTGTCCCAGACCAATTAGACGTAAAGATTAGGGACAAAATGCTAAATCGAGTAGAAACCAGTAAATATTTAGGAATAAATTTTGATCATAACATGAGGTGGGAAAGACATATACAGTATATCATAAAAAAAAAACAAATATTTAGTGTACATCTTTTATAAAATATCTAAATTTATGTCGATTGATACTATGAGAATGATATACTATGCTTTTTTTGCAAAGTTCTATAAGCTATGGAATATTAGCATGGGAGGTGCATATAGTAACAATATAAACCCACGACGTAATTTACAAAACAGACTATCAAGAATTGTAAACAAAAATAATTTTATTAGCCTGGATATTTATCATATGAATATTGATCAACTATTCACACACGAATCATTAAAATGCCAGTATAACAATCTAAAATAACTATATACTACCTCGAATAGTAAAACTAGGAAAAGAAATTTTATAATTCCAAAAAATAAAAAAACAATTAATAACAGAAATAGCTACCTTAAAGCTTTAACTACCTACAATTATTTACCTAATGAACTAAAAACGCTAGACATTGGTAAAGCCAAAAACAAAAATAACTTGAAAAATCTTATCAAATCAGAGCTTACACCAAGTAGAGTTTATCAATGAAAGAGCCTGTTATAAAAATACTAATATTTTCAAATTTTCTTGTACTGCGATTGTTACATTTTTATATGTCTATTATATTTTATTTTTATAATTTTATTTTATATTTTAGTTTATTTATAAGGTAATTTTAAGTTATATTTATTTTCTATTTTTTTTCCGGTCCTGCGTATAGGTAGCAAAGTCTACCTCTTGCAGGAATTTATTAACATAAGTTAATGTAAATCTATTACTGGTTTTCAATAAAAAATAAAAAAATTTGATGCTACAAATATTACCAAATTTGGAAGTGTCATCGAGATAGTACTTCCAAATTTGGTAATATTTGTAGCAACAAATTCTATTTAAACTATTTTCTTCGATATATTCAATGCTAGTATTTTTTCAAACCATTTTCAAACCTGTTTAAAACGTTTCAAAAACGATTTTACAACGTCTTATGTGGAACGAATCTGCGGACATTGAGACGTTTTACCAACGTTTTTCAGACATATTTAAAACTTTGCTTTTCTACGTTTGAAGGTTTGAACTCTAACGTTTTTAGAACGTTCGAATAACGTTATGTGTTAGCAGGGAGATCCAATCGAGAGCACGGTACGGGTTCAACGTGGCCAGAGCAGCCGCATTCCTGGGCACTCTAGTATCGCAGCATTTGTCTGGGGAACTATATGTTTGAATTAGAAAAACTAAGGATAAGACAGAGAATTCACACGCTCTTACTTTATTATGTGATCCTACAGTAGACTTGCTAAGGACTCTCTCTGCAGCCGTATACATGCAGTGTCGAAACCTGACATTTGGCTCGCCGCCCCCTCCATTCCCACAGCAACATCTGGATGAATTATTTGATTAGTTAATAGAAAAGTAAAGTGATCTTACCTAGATAATAACACTAGAAGTATTAGAAACACTTTTCAGCTGCACCATGATACATATCATAACCTCCACGCGGCTCCTGGCTGTCACGCGGAAAGTACATTTTCATTCGGTCAGTAAAACTAGTCTTCGTCCTCTCACTTGCTGTTCATTCTTGTAGCAACGTCTCCCATACATCAACTCGACATACGTTCTAATCCTCAACCTAAGCTGATAACTGGAAAAACGATAAAAGAATGTTAAGCCGTTGGGCCCAAGCAAAAAACGCCATCTGTAAATCATGTGCGGCGAGTCCATAAGAACCTTAGTAAAGTGGCCACATATAGGCCCCTCCGCTTTAGCTCTTATGGAGCCGCTGCACTAAATTTACAGATGGTGCTTGGAATCATGAATGCTGCCAGGAGAGCGAGATCATAATCCACCCTTACCTGCAGGCGCTTCCTAGATCGACGTTCAATATTACTGGCGGCACTTAAATTGTCTTGAAGGTTCGGCCAATTACTTGCTTAGAGCTAGGACGAGGAAGTACGCTGAGTTGGTGTACAGGAGTAGCTGCTGCAAAAATGTATAGTGAGTGCGAGGAAGAAGTCTAGTTTTACTAACCGGAGAAAGTGTACTTTCCTTGTGACAACGAGGAGCCGTGTGGAGGTTATAATATGTATAATGCTGCAGCTGAAGAGTATTTCTGATGCTTCTAGTGCTATTATCTAGGTAAGATCGCTTTGCTATTCTATAAACTAATCGTTGATGTAGATCTGATGTAGATGTTTCAGGTGACTTGGGTGTTGCTCTTGTTGTGGGGGGGGGGGGGGGGCGGGGGGCAGAAGTCATTCTGCGACACTACATGTATACGTCTGCAGGGAGAGACCTCAGCAAGTTTACTGCAGGATGTCTTAATAAGGTAAGAGAGTTTGAATGCTGTGAGACTCTCGAATGCCCAGTCTATCATATGAGGAGATAATTGTAATAACTTTGTTCTGCTTTAAAGAAACTAATTTCTTTCTGTGTTGTAATTTTAAGTGTGTACAAAAGAATGGAAAGGATAAAGTATGCTACGGTACAAGGAAGCGAAAGGTGCTTAAGGCTGACTAGCTCCTTCGAGGCTATAACGCAGTCTACGCTAGCGGATGGCTGCTGCTTTGTCTTCTTCCTCGAGTTCAGGGCTACGTAGAGCTTCATTGATGAATACAAATTTATTAAGTATTAATTTGACTACAGGGTAATATTTTAGGTAATATTTGGGTACAAAATTTTACATTAGAGTAAAGTTTGCAGGCTGCTTAGAAGCGCCTTTTGTCAATCTAAGAATTTGTTCTTACTGTTAGTTCATTATAGATAATATTATTAGCAAGGCGAACAATTGGGCTTGTACTGAGCAGCTTGCATTGAGTGCATATAAGTTTAGCTAACTCTAATTATGTTTAATACGCACAAAGTGTGGTGTTACAACTTATTTGTTTTGGTATCTTAGCATTATTTTGCATTACATTTTAATTACGCCTTTAAAGTATTTACACAAATTAATTTTTTCTACATTTGGTTTCAGATACCATAGAACTTTAAAATAACGTTTCAACATAGACTAAAATTTTTCGGATACCTTTAAAAATTTTCAGGTCACAGTTATCTCTATACTTGAAATATCTTGTGAATATTTTTTAGGTCACCTCAGTTCCAGACTTGATAACCATCACTCAATATCTCCTGTTCGAGTGGTAAAATAACTTGTCTGGAGTTCAAGTTATTGAGTTATAAAATAACTACTAATAGCTGCAACATTTTTTAGTTCAATAAAATGTCTGGAGTTAGTGATCTCACTAAAGTAGAGAATTACTATTCTGTCTGTTAGTATATATAGAATATAATTTTAATATAATATACTTTTATCACATTACTTTATCATATTTTTTTATCATATGTTTTTATTATATGATTTGATCACATGTTTTTATTATATGTTTTTATCATATGTTAAATTGAAATAATAAAAACATCTGATAAAGACACATGATAAAAACATGTGATAAATACATGTGTTTATTTTCAACAGGATAAGCTTACTGGAAGCAAGATAAAGTGAGGTATAGTACGTCGGAATCCAACTTGTATTTCCTACCATTTACTACTTCATATAGTAATTTGACATGTAGCAAGACAGAACTCTATGTTGAAATTATCACTTGTATTTATTAGCATCAAAGTAATGTTTTATTAATTTTTCATGTTCATATACTATTATTAATGTTTTAAGAGTAATATAATGAAAGGGTAAAAGTGAGATAAGTGTCAATTACTGTGTCTTTGGATATTTTTATTTAAAAAATTATAAAATTGTTACGCCGTATGACGTATCTTCTGATTATACACGTAAAAAATAAACAAATTCGATACACACCGCGGAGGTTCATAAAGTTAACACCCATAGTATTTTATATATGACCAATTTTAATCAATTGCGCATAAAAAAAAAAAAAAAATAAATAATCAGTAAACTTTTTTTGCGTAAGCTCTTATTTTCGAGATAAACCAACAAAAGTAATGGACGTTGTGCATACAGCACGCAATTTTCAAATCCTGATTATTTCTAACTAGTATTAACTTTTAATATTTTAAAAGGTACCAATCGATTCCGCGAAATCTGCGCTATATGACACTCAGAGCCAATTATACGGTATATCGTAGGTATGTAAAATAAATAAATAAATAAATATTTATAAATTTTACAGCTAGTACAGTAGCTCTACGCATGTGCAGTGTCGACCTTGTAATACAGCGAAACCTTAAGCTGTCATGCTTGTAGTTGTATAGTAATTGTTAACTTACAAAATACAAGTGCAGCAATTTTCTATTAACAATAAACCCAAAATTCATAATTCTAGGGTACATTTTAATGGGTCGTTCTAAACCAAAATGGGTAATTCTAAAACTGTAAACCCTAGACCAAACCACCCCAACCTGAGTAATTCTCTATGATAAAAAGTTTAAATAATATTTCATAAACACAAATACCATAATCCAAACCCTAAAGTCTAAACCCAACTATCCCGAGCTGAGCGTTTTGCAATAATAAAAATTTAAACAGTAAAACCCTTAGCCTTAATCTTTAACCCAATTACCCCAAGCTGATCATATTGCAATAATAAAGGTTTAAACAGTAAAGTAAATCCGTAAACCCTAAACTTAACTACCGCAACTGAGCATTTTGCAATAATAAAAATTTAAACACTTTAAAAATTTAAACCTTAAGCACTAAACCCTCAACCCGACTACTCTAATCTGAGCATTTTGAATTAATAAGAATTTGAATGATAAATTCTGAAACCATAAACCTAACTACCTCAAACTGAGCATTTTGCAATAATAAAAATTTAAACAATATTTATTTATTTATTAATTATTACCATTGTTATCGCTGATCACCGATATCTTATTATTAATCAATAATTATTATTCAATATTTTTGTCATTTGAGTTTTAAATTTTCTTTATTACAAAAAAAGGTTTAAGGTAGTTGTATATCGTATAAATTTTTATTATCGACAAATGCTCAGCTTGGGGTAGTTGGGTTTCGAGTTTAGGGTTTAGTGTTGATTGTTTTATTGTTTAAAATGTTATTATCACTAAATGCTCAGCTTGGGGTAGTTGGATTTAGAGCTTAAGGTAGGGCAGTAGAGTTTAAAGCTTAGGGTAGTTTTAATGTTTAAAACTTTATTATCAAAAATGCTGAGCTTGGGGTAGTTGGGTTTAGGGTTTAGAGCTTAAGGTTTACGATTTTATAGTTAAAATTTTTATTATCGTTACATGCTTAGCTCAGGGTAATTGGTTTTATGATGTAGAATTTACGGATTTATTGGTTAAAGTTTTATTATTGCAAAATGTTCATTGGGTATGATTTGTAGTAATTTTTGTAGGTTTTCTGTAATATAAAGTAAAAGTTTTCGTACAAATTTTAATCTGTGATTGCAATAATAATCACTAAAATTCTTAAAACGTTTAAATATTAACGTAGATGTTGATCATTCTCGTAACGCCGATTGAATTTTCCGCGCAATTGTGATGTCACCTGGCCCCTGCGCAGAATCGAACAAAAACATGTCTGGGTTTGTTAGGATCAACTGCTGGTCAACATCGAGAACATCGAGAACGTTGTTCATGATTTTTATAATAAGCAGGGAAGTGGGCCTATTTGTGTTGAGCGAACTTATGAAGTAATTAGATAAAAGACATTCGAGTCAAAATGTCGGATCCTTGGATAGGTGGTTCAGGAATAAAACCTGATTATATTTTGCCTGATTCAAATTCTGATTTAAATTCTGATTCAAATCGTGATTCAAATTCTGATTTAAATTTTGATTCAAATTCTGATTCAAGTTCTGATTCAAATTCTGATTCGAGTTCTGATTCAAATTTTGATTTAAGTTCGGATTCTATTGATTCTGTTAATAGTAATATTGCAAAAAATAGAGCAAAGAAAAATAAGCAATTCAAAACGATTAAAAAATCAGAAAATAAGATAGTTAAAGTTTTAAAGAAAAAGAATAAAGTCAATGTAAAAATATATTCTTCTAATTTTGATAATTTCATTAAAATGTCTGTTGCTTAAAATATGATATCTACCTTTGACGGAAATAGTACATTATGCATCAAGGGAGTAAAGTGGGCAATGTACGCACTGTGTGACGTTGCCGACCGAGCGAAGCGAGGTCGGCATTTCACACAGTGCATGCTTGCCTACTGTACTCCAGAGGTGCGTATACTACTTTTCACCACACCCCCGTAAAGAAATGACTGTACGCATCTCAGCAGGCCGTACAGTACCCCATGCTCTGCCTAAAAGTAAAGTGACTTGTGTACGCGCGATTCGCTGTTTTACCGCTCGAGACGCAGTCGAGAGCGGAAAAAGGCGCATCGCGCATGCGCAAGTCACTTTATTCCCTAGGCAGTCCATGCGGTACTGTACGGCCTGCTGAGAGGGCGTACAGTCAGCACTTTACGCGCAGTGTGGTGAAAAAATATTTCTCTATTTACTTTTATTAGAGAATGTAAAAATGCGCATGTATTAATTAATCCTAAACAAGAACATATTTTTAAGACATTAGTTTGTTCTAAAGATAAATATAAAACTGCTTTTTTAACACCTTTCCAACACCTACAATTTAAAAGAATGAGTTATGGTTTAAAAGGGACTCCTGCCACTTTTCAGTATTGTATGGATACAATTTTAACCAGTTTACAAGGGGCTTTTTGGTTTTGTCGGCAAAGCCGGGTTCTTCGTGGCTCTCGCGTGTAAGCGCGACTGAAGGTCTAGTCTCTTCTGACTTCCCCTCCTCTCCTCGTCTCAACGCGGTTGCTGCCTACGAGCCGCTGCTCGCCGCGGTAAGCGCTACTTCTGCCCGATCTCTCTTGTGCGCCGGTCAACTCATCAGCAGCTCCAAAGAACTTATTTTGAGATTGACCTGATTACTTTTATTCTTTTGTACCTTTTTTATTAAGAGCAGAGTGCGCAGTAAATTCAGAGTATTATTATATAGAATACAGTATTTTAATTTAAACTTAAATTCAGTGCGTTGAACTAATTTCATCTCCTTGACCGTCCACGACTTCCTAGCGATTCTAATAGGTTGTGAGACCAGCACGTGTGGAAACCAGAACATCGGCAGGTCAGGAGGAGGTGAAAGAGGGTTACAGAGTTCTAGAGTCGTCAAGAGTAAGTTTTTATTGTTCATACAGAGCGGGAAAAGTGCCTTAAAAGAATTTATCCGACGTATAAAACCTCCGCGAAACAAAGCGAAGCGGCAAATATTTTTTTTTCCTTTTTTCTTTCTTTAAATATAATAACCGTAAAATAAGTAAAAAGGAGTGCGGTAAATTAAAAATCATAAACTAGAGTTGCAAAAAAGAGAAAAACGCAAGTTGCCGCGAAAACGGGAGAGACACATGGGAGCTGGAACACCAGTTCCGAGGAAAATGTAGGGAGTGAGGACGCGTAAACTGTACATTGTCGGGACAGCGTGGCGCGAGATTCACCGCGGTGAACTGTGTTGTTTGTTTTGATGAGAGAAAGAGGATCCGTACGCATGTATGGACATGTCATTCTGACATGGGAAGTCCTGTATAAGATTTGGAGAAAAACAAACGGACGCGCGTTGAAAGGTCCGTTTGTTAAAAGAGAGAGAAAGAGAGAGTATGTGTGCGAATGTGCAGAGTGCGCGCAGGGCGCAGTGCGTGTAGCGGGTCATCGCAATTACAGCACCGGCGGCGTGCAGAGTCGCGAGATCCAGAAAATAACAGAGAGAGAGAGAGGGAGAGAGAGAGAGAGAGATATTGCGCGCGCGAGTATTATCGCAACGGCGAGGAGTTCGATACTCTGCCGATCTTAGGAGGTAGAATATGTATGTATGTGCTCCAGTCGAGCTAACCGGGGGGCTGCATTGCGTGCTGGTTGTGAAGCGCGGAGCGTGGACTAGCAACGGTGGGTGCAGCTCCTCTCGGCGTACAGGGCCGCGTATGTACACACTATAATAAAATCGTTAGAGATCGTCTTTGGCGTGCGCGCGGAAAACTACATGCTTGCTGGTTGACCGCGTATACGCGCAATATATACATGTAGTGTTACATGTGTATATGTATACACATATCAGAGCCTAATTAAAAATTAAATTATAATTTCTATTTTAATTTTAAAAGATCAGTAGGCTGGACTTCATTTGACTAGTCGGTTTGGGATCCCTCCCAAGCGGGAGAGACGCATGGGAGCTGGAACACCAGTTCCGAGAAAAATGTAGGGAGTGAGGACGCGTAAACTGTACATTGTCGGGACAGCGTGGCGACAAGCAAATGACTTGGGAGTACATGAGTGCAGGCCATACTCCCAATAGATCTGAATGTTAAGTCGCCGTGGGAATTAATATTCTTATGTGTAAGAATAATATGACTAAAAAGAAAATGTTTGGCAGATTAAAACGTCAATTCAGAAAGAATGGAGGGAAAGAGCTCGGACGAGACTGCTGAGGCAACACCACCAGCCCAGTCGGATAACACCACCCTTCAGCAGAGTACAGAGACAACTGTACACAGCAGAGTACAGAGACATCTTCAGGTAAAAATTAATTTATCCAGAGAATAACTTAAAAATTATAATTATTCAAAGGTTAACGTACAATCAAAAATACAAACAACGAAATATAAAATAGAATAAAATTAGAGTATCAGATGTAACGTATCCATCAGTATGTAATTATGAACCCCTATATGTATAATATATACGACAACTTAAGCCCAAACATTAAATAAGAGAAATATTGGTTTAATAGCCTAAAAAAATGTAAGCAAGAGTTGTAACAACGAATGAATGATATTACAGAGATTATATATATAAATAAAGATATCTCAGAGACAATTTAAATAAATAATTTAAATTAGAATGATTCAGAATTATTAGTTAAATAATAAAATTCAAATTTAGAGAGCACACTCAGACTAACACCAATACAGAGACTTCAGGCATGACCGAACTAATCTAGGTCATGAAATAACAAATGGCAGTCACGAAAAATTTAGTGACCCTAGTTGGAAAAGTCGACGATGGAATCCAGGAGCTGGGACGCCTTTTAAGAGAGGATAAGAATCAAAAGAAGGAGCTGATGAGCATCTGCAAGACCACGCTTGCAGAACTAAAGACGATTTCAGAGAAATTTGAAGAGACATTTAGAGAACCAGAGGTAAAGGACATGTTACACTCTACCCAAATACACACAAACGAACCACAGAGAACACAAACATATAACGATCAAACAGAACAAACCGAGAGCAACTTAAATTAAAAATCACTGGAAGAGATGAACAAAACTTTCTCGAAATTAAATAATACATTAGAGACAAACTTGCATAACAAAATTAGCATTAAAAGAGACTATAAATTAACAAGCAAAAGTAACTTTGAAGTGTGGTTAGATTCGTTAAATTCAGAATTAGCTGCGAATGATTTATCAGAGATATAGAATAATCCAGAGAAGTTCGTAAATGATAACACAGAGAATAATATAATAAATCTGGTCAGAGACATCATTATACATCATCTCGACGCGAACTATCAAAATAAGAGAAATAAGACGTATAGAATCTAACATAACACAAGCTACAATTAGACAAAAATTATATAATATTAAAAAATCTATCAATGAGAAAGTGATTGATTTTTGCGATAGATTTGAGAATATAATAAGAGAATATGAAATTTGCAACACAACTGTGTCATTAACTGAAGAAGAGATACGATCTGCATTTTACCATGCAGTGAGTGAAACAAGCACTGAGCTTAGATCCGCATGCCTGGTATAAAGTCAGACGGGTTCAGAAATTACAAAAGAAGACATGAACAATTGTTTGTTGCAGTTAGAGGCCCATAGAAAACAACCAGAGGCAAGAGAGAATGTAGTTCAAACATCCAGAGAAGAACCAAAAGAGTCCAAAGAAACAAAGTGCTACAGATGCCCCAGGATGGGACATTGGTCGTCCAAATGTCCTTTGAAGCAATACAACACCTGGTTCTGCTATTACTGCAATGAGATCAGAGGACACAGGGGTGATCAGTGCTCCAACACAGTTCAGAGGCATGAAAAATAAAATGCTAATAGAAACAATACTAACACAGACACACATAACACAAGAGGTAGAGGTAAAGTAACATTCAGAGGAAAAGGTTACAAAAATCATAATAGGAACACACTTTATAACAAAGAATAGATACCAGCTAACAATAATTCAAACGCCAATGCAAACTTGGCAGGTAAGCAAACACCCATGTTTCTAACAGATCAAATTATTAGCTTTATAACAGATTCGGGAACAACCGAACAAATATTTAATAAAAGCATATTTCAGAGAATACACTAAAATAAATTTAGTTTCAGAATATACATGGAAATTAATTTAATTTCAGAGATTACATTAAAAGTAATTTAATTCCAGGATACTTTAAAATGAATTAAATTTCAGAGAATACATTAAAATTAATTCAATTCAGAGAATACATTAAAATTAATTAAATCTCATAGAATACTTTAAAATTAAGTTAATTTTAGGCAATACATTAAAATCAATCTAATTTCAGAGAACACATTAATAAAAGCATATTACAGAATATACTTCTAGCAATAATAAAGAGAACAAATATAATATTTTGATTAAGCCTCTACCTGCTTAAAATCACAAATAACTCAGAGATAAAATCCTACGAAAGGCAGAAGACACAATAAGCTTCTTCGAGTCAGAATTTATACATCCCTAGTGGAACTATTTCTTTGCTAATTTTTTCAAAACTTTGTCAAACTTTGCGTAATTTTGCCTAACTTTGCCAAACTTTACCTAACTTTGCCAAACTTTGCCTAATTTTGCCTAACTTTGCCTAACTTTGCCTAACTTTGACAATCTTTGACAAACTTTCCCTAACTCTTCTAAACCTTGTAATTTTACACACTTGGCAATGTTAGGCAAAGTTTGGCAAAGTTAGGCAAAGTTAGGCAAAGTCTGGCAAAGTTTGGCAGAGTTTGGTAAAGTTTAGCAAATTTACGCAGAATTTGGCAAAATTTATCAAAGATAGGCAAATAAGTGTTGTAAAAATAATTTTTTTTATTTCCCTATTTTGACAATGTTAGGAAAAGATTAGCAAATTTCGGAAAAGTTTGGCAAAGTAAGGTAAAGTTAGGCAAAGTTAGACAACGATTGGCAAAGTTTAGCAAAGTTAAGCAACGTTAGGAAAAGTTTAGCAAAGTTAGGCAAAGTTTGGCAAAGGTAGGCAACATTTGGCAAAGTTTGACAAAGCTTAACTAAGTTAGACAATGTTTGGCAAAGTTTAGCAAAGTCTGTAAAAACAATGCAGAATTCGACAGTTGTGATACGTAATTTTTATTTGTAACAAATTACTAAATAGTATAAAAGGATATATTGGTCAGGATATTTGTAGTAAAAGTAAAAAGTTAACAGTTAAAATAGTCATAATAATAAAATAAATATCGTCAATGAATAATTTTCTATGATTATTACTTATATATAACTTAGAGGTATCTCGTAAAGAAATTATAATAAAAAGTATAGTTTGAAACAAAAGCACTTAATCCGTCATTTTACCGTATAATTTTAATAATCTTAATGTTTTAAAATTATTATAGTTTTTAGTTGGAATGTTTTCCTACAATACCCTTAACCAATGTTATTAAAAAATACTGTTTTCTTTTTGATTCAGCTATTATACATGGTCTCCCTCCGTGGTTGCCTGGGTTGACGCGTGGCCGAGGCATAGACTTCCTGGCATGAGGTAACGCAGCGGTCCTCCCAGTAGGGCTTGTAGCCGGATGACTTACCAGTTTACCCGGATGTCAGAAGGTGATTAAATGGTAACAAAGCACACTCCACACACATTTACTCTTACAATCATTACCCTACACTTACCACACGCACTACACTCAACAAAATACTCAAACATCTTCTCTCGAGCGGTACGCTGAGGCAGACGCACAGAAAACCATCCGACCCGATTGTTCTCGTGCCGGGACTGATGTGAGCCGAGCTCTGTCGAGGCGGTTAGTTTCGGTGCGAGATCAGAAGCCGGCCGTTTCGGACTTGTGATCAAGAAGTGCGTATTGGGCAGGGCGATCGGAACCCCTGTTGCTCCGGACGAATCCTGGTCCATCCGTGTATTCCGGGACCAAGAAAGCGAAGACTAAGCTTCAGGGAACTGGGATTGACACGTCGTCATTCAGATGGGTAGGGCATATTGGGACGATTCCGGACGTGTCTTTCGCATCCGAAAATCTACCGCGTATATCATCGGATTGAAGGGTAATGGAGGATTACAATGGAAGCGATCACCAATACATCACGTTTCAGCTGCGCGATAAATCTCAATTGCAAAGAGTCGAGACAAAACCACCTCGATGGAATCTGACCAGGATGCACACGGAAAAACTAGTCGAGGTACTGCTCGAAGGACAAGGAAATGTACCAGCGACGAATGCCGCCGAAGACAGGGAATAAGCGGAGGCCCTCGTGAGGGAGACTATGGGTCTCATTCACCGAGCCTTCAACGCATCCATGCCGCGCAAAAAATCACGACATGGAAATCGCCCCGTTTACTGGTGGTCGGACGAAATAGCGCAACTGAGAGGGGAAGCGAAACGCCTCAGAAGAAGGGCGCAAAAAATGATAGACCAAAAGGGAGACAGCACTGTTGTTGGCGTAGGGCACAGCAACGCGAAAGCGGCTCCGACGCAAGATCAACCGGAGGAAGGCACAGTGCTGGAAGAACCTGACGGAGGAAATCAATCGGGACGCGTGGGGCTTGGACTACAAGATGGTGACCAAGAAACTCTGCGCGCTCCCAAATCACCGTTTCAAAGAGAACACCATGGCTCGAATCGTGGGCACTCTGTTCTCAACACATCCGCCAAGGCTAGACCAGGAGGAAGCCTCTGAAGTAGCTGAGATTCCCCTATTCTCCACCGAGAAGTTGCCGATCGCCGCCAAAATGATGCGGAGCGGAAAGGCATCTGGGCCCGACGGGATACCAGCTAAGATATTGAAGATCATCGCGGTGAGAGCACCTCATCTATTGCTGAACATGTACAACGCGTGCCTGAAGACGGGTGCCTTTGGCAGTCCCTGGAAGGTTCCGCGTCTTGTGTTGATCAGCAAAGGTACAGGAGGTGATCCCCGGCTTCCGTCGTCTAACGGGACACTGTGCATGTTGGACCACGCAGGGAAGATCTATGAGAGGTTGCTCAAACCACGGCTACAGGGAGCT
This sequence comes from Gastracanthus pulcherrimus, assembly GCA_949152435.1. Lineage (NCBI taxonomy): Eukaryota > Metazoa > Arthropoda > Insecta > Hymenoptera > Pteromalidae > Gastracanthus > Gastracanthus pulcherrimus. Next base: position 85,793,898 of record OX424575.1, read on the forward strand.
GTGCAGGCTGCCGGCGATTTGGCTGAGAACCAGTACGGCTTCAGGAAACGGCGGTCCAAAGTGGACGCTATACGAGAGGTAGTTTGACTGGGAAGGAGAGCATGGACTGGAAACCATTTGTCCAGGAACATCGCTCTTCTCGTTACGCTAGACGTTAAGAACGCCTTCAACTCGGCCAGGTGGTCAGATATCTTGGACGCGTTGAACGAGTTCAGAGTTCTAGAGTACCTCATGCGGGTGATACGGGACTTTAAAGGACCATATCCTCCGCTGCGAAACAGAAGAAGGCCAACGCGAGAAATATTTCAGCGCCGGCGTGGCACAGGGGTCAATCTTTAGCCCTGAATTTTGGAGTATCCTGTACGATGCCCTGTTACGACTCGGGCTACCGGACGGCGTGTACATGATAGCCTATGCTGATGATATCGCTTTAGTCATCATCGCGCAGGACTTGAAAAAAGCACAATATCTGCTGAACCGGACGATGCGCAGGATCTCACGCTGAATGAGGGAACACGGTCTCAACTTGGCAGCCGTTAGACTGAGATCGTGCCCTTTGGCAAACGGATTGAGACCATCTTCCCCATGTATGTGGGAGATGCGGAGATTTCGACAAGGGAGGAGGCTATGTATCTGGGACTTAAACTAGACACTAAGCTTACTTTGTTTAGTCACCCAGTGTATGCAGCGGATAAAGCGACGAAAAAGACTGCACAGTTGTGTCGTCTTATGGCGAACACGAGTGGACCGAAAGCGAGCAAGCGTCGACTCATCGTGTCAGTCATTACATCCATCTTATTGTACGGTTCTGAAATACGGGCCAATGCAATGGAGGAGGACTCATACCGGATTCGACTAACTTCCGTTCAGTGTAGAGGAGCTCTCAGAGTCACCAGCGCCTATCGCACGGTCTCGGGACTCGCAGTGCTCGTTATTGCGGGAATCATTCCGATCGGCCTACACGCAAAGGAGCGCAAGCGAATCTATGAACGGAAGAAAACAGGAGAGGACAGAACAACAGTCCAAAGAGAGGAACGGGAACGCACCATGGAAACGTGGCCACGGTCCTGGATAACGACAGCCAAGGAGAAATAGACAGCAAGGATGACAGACCGGCTGGCCCCTTCGATTAACAGAGATCATGGGGAGGTAAATTACTACCTGACCCAATTCCTGAGTGATCATGGGCACTTCTGCTCCTACCTCACTCGTATGGGGAAGGTTCAGAGCTCGAGTTGCATCTTCTGTTCCGCTGATTGCGACGATGCGTTTGACACATTTTTCGTCTGCGAAAAGTGGAACGAAGAAAGAACAGCTCTTATCGGCTCTGTCGCACAATTCACGCCTAAGAACATTATGGGCGAAATGCTGTCCGCCGAGAATAAATCCGGCAAAATTCGCCGAAACGGTCTTACGACAAAAGCGGTACCTAGACAGGGCAACCGACCTAGTTATGAATGAAGCGCTGGGAGACGCTCCGACACCCCAACATACTCCAGGGACGTCGGACGATTCCATGGAAATGGATGTGGAGGGAGAAGATGGGACGCTTTCTTAACCGGGAGACACTCAATTTCTTTCATTTTATGAATGTCGCGGGGAGGATCAGATATACCGGTTCAAATATGCGTACAAATGAGACGGGTTAGATCTGACGTCCCCTCCGGGGAGTTAAAATTACGAATTTTTAAATTTGTTTCAGGTGAAGGCAGTAGGGGTTGTCGAGGCGATACTAGAATGGCACCACCGTGAGGTAATGTGATAGACGGAACCAGGGTGGATTCCGCCAGAAGAGGAAAGGGTGGTAGGTTTTAGTGGATCGGTTTGCGATGGAGCGACTGTGTAGTTTTTAAAAAAATTTTAATCGTGTGGGTCAAGATTCTGAGGTTTTACAACGATAATATTTAAGAAAATATTATGCTTTGATAGCATAACATTTTTTAAAAGTAATCGCTTATCGATCAAATGCAGTTTAACTGGAGATCCTACATAATAAGGTTTCGAAGGACTGGTTAACAGTATTTTTGTATATAATTGAGTTACACCAAGTAAGTAAGAATGCATGAAATCTAAAATCATTCCATTAACTATAGCAAAATGACGTAAATTCATTAATGCGGAGACGCCTCAGTGACATCAGGGTTGTTAGTTGTTAGTAGTTACATGAGCCAAAGTCATTCTCTGTTTGATCGAACGATCCGTCCTTTCCACTGGAACAGTTTTCTGCATAGGATATTTTCGTACTCATTCGATAGCTTTCATCGGGTGCTTACAATACGTGCAGTCATGTGTTCCGTTGTCACATTTATCCATGCATAGCATACAACTTCTTGCGACAGAGTCAACACATAACCTATAATATTACAAAATATTAGGTTTATTTAAATATTCCAAAACTGACAACTGAAATTATAAAAGTATTATTTACCTCAGAGGAAACATTTTACTGGTTATGGTTCTTCCCTGCATTTACCATTTAAATCCTTTCGATGATAATTCATGAATTATGATATATATATATATATATATATATATATATATATATATATATATATATATATATATATATATATAGGCCATACGGATACTTTTAAAGAATCGGCGGCTTGGCATTCGTCATTGTTTAAAGTATAAGAAAAATTCCAATTATTTTCTGTTAAACTGCCATTTTCAATATAGTGTTTATATATTTGTCCATCATATATATCTTCTCATCCGTTTTCATTTGTCTTGATTCTGTAAAATCTATGTCGTAAACTCTCTACAACTTTTTCATCTGAAAATAATTTTCTTAGTTGGCTTTTTAAATCAAGTTCAATAAAAAATAACCCAGCCGAAGAAGTGTTAACTGACTCTCCGCATGTGCAGACAGCATTTATTGAATCATTATTTTTCTCAAAGTATTTATTATATTTAGAGCATAGTACATGATAAGTAAGTGAACTGGTATAAAACATAAAAAGTTTACGTAGCATGTAAGTTGTTGTTGGCATGATAGATTTGTTAAATATGCAATTGAATATTTAAATAAATCTAATAAAGCATTCCAAATCAAGCAATGTTTCATGGCAAGTTTCATGCACATTAGCACAATTTCACCAACATTAGTGCTTGTACAATCACAAACAAGTATCTGCAAGTGTTTATCAAAATTTGTATGCGTGATGTGCATGTCCTAAAAACAAATATGACAAACGTTAATTTTTTTATGTAGATATTACTAATGTATTTGTCAATAGTTTTTGAAACCTCATTAAAACATTCAGCATGGACATTGTCGTTACTGTCATGACATGTACGTGGTACTGGCACATCACTGGTAGTAGGTTTTACAATATCATTATCTGAAACTGCATCATCTTCTAGATGAACTTCATTTTTCGACTACATTATAAACAATGGTATCTTAATTTTGAACAAATTAGTTTTATTTTTATTTTTTTATAGGGGACGGTACTGGGCTAATCTCCCCTAGTTAAACTAAAAGTAAAGTTAATTTGCTAAATTTATATAAAATAAGTGTTATCTTTTAAAGCAATTATGTAGATATCTTAATTAAGACAAAACTTCTAATAAAAAAATTATTAAAGCAACTGAAAGAAATATTATGAAAAACGGCAACACTCTTGGGTAAAAACGGTTAATAGATGATCATATATATGTATATATATATATATACACACACATATATATGATCATATATTAACCGTTTTTACCCAAGAGTGTTGCCGTTTTTCATAATATTTCTTTCAGTTGCTTTAACAATTTTTTTATTGTTAAAGCAACTGAAAGAAATATTATGAAAAACGGCAACACTCTTGGGTAAAAACGGTGAATATATGATCATATATATACACATATATATGATCATATATTCACCGTTTTTACCCAAGAGTGTTGCCGTTTTTCATAATATTTCTTTCAGTTGCTTTAACAATTTTTTTATTAGAAGTTTTGTCTTAATTAAGATATCTACATAATTGCTTTATAAGATAACACTTATTTTATATAAATTTAGCAAATTAACTTTACTTTTAGTTTAACTAGGGGAGATTAGCCCAGTACCGTCCCCTATAAAAAAATAAAAATAAAACTAATTTGTTCAAAATTAAGATACCTTTGTTTATAATGTAGTCGAAAAATGAAGTTCATCTAGAAGACGATGCAGTCTATAAAAAAATAAAAATAAAACTAATTTGTTATATGTGTGTGTGTATATATATATATATATATATATATATATATATATATATATATATATATATATATATATATGCATATATGCTAATATGCGAGTTTTGAGTACATAAAATCATATACAAAGATATCTGAGTATACATGATCATATATGATTATATATAACTATATATAGTTGTTATATTAAAAAATGTATAAACTTGGAAAAATTATAATCAAAAACCTAATAAATCATACCAGAAACGAAATATATTACAGTATTTATAAAAAAATATATAATTATCGAAATATTAAAAAAAAAATGCCGCGAGATAAATCGAACCTGAGACTTTTGCACGTAAATCCAGAACCGTAGCCACTAGGCTACAACTTCTATTGTATTTATACTTAGCTCTAATTGCTTTGGAAGTAATTTTCTTTCTTCTTCACTTTTAATCCGTGAATGCTGTGTACTCCTAGGGTTGCATTTGTTGCCAGTATAGCTACGATCGTAATACTTTTGATAAGGGCCTTTATTTGACATTCTAAGCTGTACGTCGTGCGTAAGCAATAAATGGCGCGAAGTTAATATGGAATTAAATCGCGGTCGCCTCTGGTTTTGGTCAATACTTTCGTAATTTACCTGGGAGTCGAGGCTTTAGCAAAAGCAGGACAGCGAAGATGATATTCAATATGATAGTAGTAAAAATAGGAAGTGCGAGTTTACGATAGGATTACAAAGGCTTAGCAAGGTATTTTGGGGCTTACGTTGTGTGCGTGTGTAGGCCTTGGTTTCTCGTAGTCGGTCCAGTTGAGCTGCGCTGCGCTGCGGGCGGTGTCGTACTCGAAATGGTGGCGGGAGATATGAATAGGAGCGCAGGTACTGTGGATAAATAAGCGCGAGCAAATAAATTTAAGTTCAAGTTTATTGTATAAGAAGTTCAAAGTTAAGTATAAGGTCTCCCTTTACAAGTGAAATGTCAAATAACAAACTGGTGCGTACGTGCTTGCAGCTCAAAGTTTGAATATAGAAGGCTATATGCTGAAGGCAAAAGTGTGAGGGCAAATGGCAAGGAGCTATGGGGGGCTATGCCTTTTATAATCTCGTGGGGTTCTCATGCTTAGCCTAACCTTGAAATTAATTATGCGTACTCGAGGAGCGGACGATAAGGTATAGAGTCGCGGAAAGGAATTCGGGAAATATTGGGGTGGATGAGTTTGTCATCATAGAGTATGAGGTAGACAAGGTAGGATACTCATAAGTAGGATTCAGTATGGTAAGATACATATAGCTTGACGACGAGTAGGTGCATGTTAGGCTATGATCTAGACGTAACAGAATACTGAAATTATGGAAAAAAAAATTCAAGGAATTCTTACCTTACTTAAATGATTTACGAAGTCCAAGATTGTACATTGTTTTTATTATAGGTTTATACGCAGACTATGTATATGTTCTCAAACAAAGCTGTTGATGTATGTACAGGTTCTCTCTTCTTTAATGTCCGGACGCATCTACACTCTGCACTTATATAACTGCATTTTTCCACTAGTTGTTATAATATTAAATTCTAAATTTTAGAAGATTAAAAGTATAATAAAATTATACTTATTTTAATCTCTTAGAATGCGCCAAACGACTCCTATAGTCAGATTCAGTGGAAAAACAGTGCAGATTGAAAGATCATTTTCACGGCAGCGAATTTACGCGGTGTTTGCGGCAAATGCTCTATCTAAGAAGAAGATGCGAAAGAAAGAGCGCACAAGATAGGGAATTGGTGGAAACGTCTCTCTTTCTCGCTCTCTCTCTCTCTCTCTCTCTCTCTCTCTCTCTCTCTCTCTCTCTCTCTCTCTCCCTCTCGTTCGTCGCGCGTCTGCTAGGTACACCTGCTCGTGTTTTGGCTCCTGCATTTACACCGCACTCTGTTGCCTCCTGCGCCCGTGAGCCGGTCTGTTGTGGTGCCTGTACAGTGGAACATACTAACTATAGCTGTGATAATAAATCACAGCTTCCACTGGTCCATCGGCACGGCTTTCAACATCCAAGCAGCAACACCCGGCCAGGTGTTATGAGGTTAAGTGAGGTGAATACGGCAGAGTGGCGGGAGCCAAGCACGAAGCATAAATAACTCAGAGGTACCACTTCATTCTGGACACACAGCACGCAACGCCATACTATCAAGGCGCCATCTGCCGACTCGAACTGCAACTACGTGACTACCGAGGCGACACCTGCTGAATCCTAGACACACCATCATTACCTTCCACGACTCATCTTTGTCGACACTAACATCATGGTCGACAACTGCGCCATCTGCGGGGAGGTTCCTAGGAGCAGCAACTCGCTACGTAAATGCTGCATATGCAATATAACATATCATCCGGCGTGCAAGCCTCTTGCAGTGCTTACCTGCGTACAAATAAGTGCACTACAGCTACAAACCAAAGCGATAGCGTGCCAGGCATGCATCGACTCGAAGAGGTCGATGTTCGAGTCGGCAGTCACGCGTGCGACGAACGCTAACAACAACATGAGTGGGAAAGAGAAAGAGCTAGCCGTGTCCACTCCGGCCAATAAAAAGCCTGCAACAGCTGCGCGCACCAATCAGGCAAGCAAGGCCGCGCCCACCAACTCCTCACTCTCTCCGTTGCAGGGGCTAGGCCCCGCCCCCACCAGCAGCCTACTCCGGTTGGCCACGCAGTCTCCTGTGACGTCACTAGGCCCGCCCATTTCCAGCACGGGAGCAGAGCACAGTAGGGAATCCCCGAGTGACGTCACGGCCAGGAGTACGGATTCAAACCGAGCTAATAATACTTCGCAATCCTCCTTCCCCAAAAATAATGTCATTCGTATGCTAGACAGCACCGTGTTAAAAAAGGGAACAACGGTCTCCTGCCTGGTGGAGTACGCGAATTCAACTTCAAGAAACATTGACAATGCACTTGCTAGACATTGCACCTCTATTGAAGGCAGATTGGAGGCAATTGTAAATAGGTTAAATACGTTACCAGCAGTACATAATTTGACACTTTCAATTGACTCCAAGCTGCAAAAAATTGAGGAAAAACTGTCGAAACAACACTCCCAGCTGGAGGAGATGAAAAAGGAGAAGCAAGTGCTTGGTCAAGAAATAGATAACCTAAAAATTAAAAATAAAAAATTACACGATAGTAACGTCGACACGAACAATTTGTTGACCAATACAGAGGTAAATTATAATATGTTGATTGAAAAAATTGATAATCTAGAGCAGACTAATCTTGAGTCACAGACTAAAATTGATAATTTTATATTAAACACTTTTGAAAACGATTTCCAAAACTTAACTAATAAAATCAATAGAGTTGAAAGTGACAACAAGGAAATAATAACAAAAATAGAAAAAATAATAACAAAAGAAGACTTTACCTCTGCATATACTACTACTATCGACAAAATTGAAAGAAATGTAGAAAACATCCAAAAAGATAACCAACTCATATTAAATAAAATTGAATTCCAACAAATCGCAGTGCTCCCCAGTACATAAAAGAATACCGTTTCTCTGACAAGTACAAATAAATGTAATAATAATAATAATGCGTCTGCTACAAATAGTACTTTAGTCGACAATTATAGTAATATAAGCAACACAAATGACAATTGTAATATCATTAATGACGGGTTTATCCAAGTTGTAAATAGCAGAAAAAAAACATCTAGTCGTTTGAATAAGTACAATATCGACAATGATGATGCTGCAGCATCACCTGCACGAAGCACGCGGGTGCAAACGATTGACAATGCACAGTAAAAACATTAAAAGCGGTAATACGGAGCTCATTATTTGAAACATTTTCGACGGTGATGTCTCTAAGCGTGTTGACGTTGCACACGCGATACTGTGCCGTGTCCTTCCATCAACACGAAAAATAGATATAATAGGCACACGCCTGCTTCGGTCAGAGGAACCGACAGCTGCGGCATTAGCAGATACAAATAGCGAACGTAGACGGTCACCATGGGTTGTTACCCTTTCCAGCAGTGTGTTAGGCGAGAAAATAATGCGAGCCAAAAAGCTTATCACTGGCTTTCATGCTAGAGATGTCGACATTGCAGCTCTTGACCAGGACACAAGGGCTGGGATTATAAATGGAAAAATTTTTATAAATGAATTATTAACAAAAGAAAGTTTTATTAAATATAGAAGTCTCAAGGCCCTTGCGATGAGACTTAATTTTAAATATGTTTGGCATAGAGCGGGTCGTTTCCTGGTGAAGAGGCGCGATGGCGACGTCTCTCATAAATTTTCATCTGCGGCTGATTTACAAACAATAGTGGCATCATATGCCATTAATCAACCATCACAAACTGTAAATAATATAACAAAAAACGTTGATAAAGAAATCGTAATTGATAAAAATGTTATTCCGTCAACTGCTGCAAAAAATTGACTATCCGCAGACACTGCTGGGGGGGTTCACTATAAGGGACTGAGGGCAGGTTTTGTCAATGTTACCTCACTGATGGGGCACATTGGCATGATTAAACAGTACCTTTCAGCTCGTCCTGCCTACCACCTCTTTGGGGTTGCTGAGTCGCACCTTGACCCTGATGTTGGGAGTGATCTCATTCAGATCGACGACTACTCACTACTTAGACTTGATCGCAACAAACTAGGGGGCGGGCTGGTCCTGTACATTCATAACACTTTCAAGGCCAATTTACTATGCAGCTCTCCAACAACACAGGAGGGCAGGCAATTTATACCTGAATATTTAATGTGCAGTGTTCAGCAGGGCAGCCTTCCCCCCGTCTTTGTTGCTTTAATATACAGACCACCACACGTACCGTTTTTACAGGGCTCTGACTTAACAGACAAACTAACGATACATACCCAAGACTTTAGTCACAAAATTATTATGGGAGATCTGAATGCAAAAGCCGATGCAAAATTTGTTAGGCGGTTGGCTGATGATTTTAACCTTCAAATAATTGATCATGGTGCGACTCATCATCTCACGGATTCTCACACGTGGATTGATGTGATCTTGACAGATAATAATGACGTTGTACTAAGCAGGGACAATCGGCCGGCGCCTTTTCCCAGTCATCATAACATCATAGAGGTCGAGATTGGGGTCGAAACTGCTGCATCCCCTGTGGCTGAATCTTTCAGCTACAGGGATTTTAAATCGATCCAGCAAGACGACCTCCTGTCTCACCTAGCTGACTGTGATTGGTCGCAGATCGATGGTCCCGCGGCGGGTGTTGACAGTCAATTAGAGTGCCTCAGTGTCAACCTCATGGCTGTGATAGATAAAATTGGACCGTTAAAAGAATTCACGCCAAAAAAGAAAACGAATCCTTCATGGGTTGATGCTGAACTAATACATCTTTACAAAAAACGTGACTCCGTACGACGACGCTATGCGCGGACCAAAGACGATAGATTATGACGGGAGTATCAGGGCCTTGCAGCTGAAGCTGAATTACGAACGAAAGAAACAAGGGAAAGATTTTTACAAAATAGAATTTCTGAAGCGATTGATAATAAGAAAGATATCTGGAAAGAGCTCAAGGCTCTGGGCCTTCTGCCAAATACAAGAGAGGAGCTTCATGGTTTCTCACCGGAAGAGCTCAATGCCCACTTTGCAGGGGTGTCGATCTTCCAAAATGAAGGTGATGAAGAACTTGACAACTTGAGGGGAAGACGGCAATCCGCAAAGTATAGTGGCTAAGGCTCTTCCGTTTGTGGGAGATCATATTGTTAAGATCTTAAACTCCTCTCTGTCCAGTGGCATTTTTCCGGGAACTTGGAAGGGAGCTCAGTTGGTGCCTTTGAAGAAGAAGCCTGTCCCATCTACGGTGTCAGATTTCCGACCAATTGCCCTACTGAGTTTCCTTTCTAAGGTCCTTGAAAAAATAGTACACGACCAAATAACTGACTTTTTACGAGAAAATAATACTTTGGACCCGATGCAGACTGGTTTTCGACAGAATCACAGTACACAGACAGCACTACGAAAACTGACGGAAGACATAAGATCAGGCATCAACAACAACAAAAAACTATTGACTATTTTGTTGATGTTTGATTTTAGCAAAGCATTCGACACCATCTCACACACTAAACTGCTGCGTAAGCTGATGCGCATGGGATTCTCCAGGAGTGTTCTCCTGTGGCTTAAGTCATATATTATGGGGAGACGACAGAAAGTCGTCACAAACACAAACGGGGATTCAGGTTGGCTAACCACCAATCTTGGCGTTCCACAGGGCTCAGTCCTGGGACCCTTGCTTTTCAGCCTGTACATAAACGACTTACAAGACGCACTAGACTTAGATGGTGTTGAACACATACTTTACGCTGACGACCTGCAAACCTACACACAAGTGACCCTGAAGGGTCTTCGTGATAGTATCAGTCGCATGTCGGCTGTAGCACGAGCAGTGTCGAAGTGGGCAATGTCAGCTGGCCTACGCATCAATGTCGGCAAGACAAAGGTGATCATTTTTGGATCTGCTCACAACATCAAACAGGTTCAGAACCTTGACTTGCAAGGCATTGAGATACAGACCGGCGTACACGTTCCCTTTGTCGATACAGTCACCAACCTCGGCGTGGTGATGGACGGAAGGTTGACACGGAAGCCGCAACTGAATGCGGTCAGTAGAAAAGTAAATAGAGCTCTCTATAGCTTAAAACTTTTCCGTTCAAGCACCATAGAGATACTGAGGAAGCAGCTGGCATGTGCACTGGTACTACCTCACTTAGACTATTGCTCAGTGGTTCTTCTTGACGTGTCAGGGGAGCTTCAGACACGACTACAACGTCTACAGACTGCATGTGTGAGATACATATGTGGTGTTAGGCGAGATGACCATATCACCGCCTACAGGAAAAAACTGGACTGGTTAGATCTGAAGGTGAGGAGGGAGTATTTTATGTGGCTGCTGCTTTACAAAGCGGTTGTCATGCGGCAGCCACCATATCTTACTGCCCTAGTTGAAAAAAACCAGGCCAGGACTTCAAGTAGGGGTGGTATGAAAGAGCTCACGGTTCCGGGGTCGCGCACCGATAAGGGCCTTTTCTCATTTAGAGTTCAAGGTGCGCACCTCTGGAATTCGCTCCCGAGCAGTGTGAGGTGCTTGCCATCTTTTTGTAAATTTAAAACGGCGTTTAGCAGGCACTTTAAGCAATTGCATGGTGAAGAGAATGAATAGAGGTGACTCGGATATTTATTTAGACTATTTAATTATTAAATATGTTTATTGTTAGGTGTGAATGTATTTATTAGCGTGATTGTTAAAGTGTCATGAATGAGTGTGTTTTAAATTTTGACGTGATAGTATACGTAAAAATTTAGCAAAGTATGTGTACGTATTCTTTTATTTTTAATATGTTATCTCTATTGTATTTATTTTATTCTATGTATTATTTTTTGACGAAGCGTTTTCTGTGATACGAGTATCTGACTATGACTAGTTCATTATATTTAAATTTTATAAACTGATGAACTGATAAAGCGAATAATATTATTTAATAAGAAATGCAATAAGTGAACGTTAAGATTACAAATATATAAAATTGACTGATGTTTTAATTATAACTACATGTACATGCAATTGTAACATTTTCGTCTCTTGATGAATAAAAAGTATATCTATCTATCTATCTATCTCTCTCTCTTTCTCTCTCTCTCTCTCTCTTTCTCTCTCTCTCTCTCTCTTTCTCTCTCTCTCTCTCACTCTCTCTCTCTCTCTCACACACACCTATGAGTTGTATAGAGCATTCGCCGTGAATGCCGCGTCAATTTGCTGACGCCAAAACGAGCCCTGACGTCGATATTGACAGATAAGGTGTGCTCCTTTGGAGCCTTCATAAAATCCGTCATTTATGGCTCATTAAGAATTTATCAGCTATAAATGGCGGAGGGTAGGTTTTGTCATTCTCTAGAAATTTTCCTGCGCCAGCCGCCATGTAACACCGGTGACTTTTTAGTGCTCTTGTGATAACCCAGATGGGGTTAGGTTAGGTAGCGCGTGAACCGAGGGCAGTTTATTCAAATAAATTAGAAATAAATAAATGAAATAACATATAATAATCGCGGATTGACATAAGGATGTTTTGATTAACAACGACACTTTCTCTCTGCATCTAATCCAGGCTTGAGACCGGCTAGAAAAGTGTTTGAAACGAGAAATAACGAAGAGATTGAAATAGATTAATATCGCGAGAAAACCCGTATGTTCTTTAGCACGCCTACAGAACATGGTTGAAAATAACCCCCACGGTTCAAGATTGTATATTATACGAACATAACGCGTGGTGTGAAATTAACCTCACAACTGGTGATGTTTGTTTACGGCCGCACGCGGCAGCAAAAGTCGTTCACCATGGTGTGCAATTGGCCCCACAATCGACAGTTGTGGGACGAATTTAACACCACAGCGAGCAACTCTCACTGCCACGCGTGGTCGTAAACAAACATCGCCAGTTGTGGGGCTAATTTCACACCACGGTGAGTGACTTTCGCTGCCACGCGTGATCGTAAACATGCGTTGTTATTTCGTGGGGAAGATTTCCCACCACTGTCGTGGTGTACGTATATACGTAAATATCCAATGTCTCTCAGTGGTGAAGATTTTGCACCACAAGTGGGAGTTATTAATGCCCATGGTTTTCTCAGTGTAGATTCTGACTGACTTTACTCGTTGTCTACAAATTCGTTGCATCCCCGTTGAGCTCCTCTTTTTCTCCGATCCCTTTTTGTATATGCAGTCTAGAGGCTGTGTCCAGCCACATGTTGTTGTCGTGCGAGCGACGCGATTTTGATTGTTTATCTTTCTCAGTATATTTCTTTTTATTAACATTATAGGTGAAATATTAAAAACAAAGTTTTATAATAATGTGAAATATAAAAATGTTTATAATATTTGATAGTTTATTAGGCAGTTTACAATATTTTGTATCTTATTTATGAGTATTTTTTATGTAATGTTTTATATATTTTATAGACACTTGTCAAGCTGTCGAAGACTATGTTCAGAATAATATAAAACGATTAAGGCTTCCCAAAGCTAGAATGTCAGCCTTACTGGATAGTACTATTGAGGATTATGACAAATCCAGTGTAAAAATTAAAAGAAAAAGTAGCTAAAGGATGTACAAAGAAATCAACTGAACTTCAAAATTCAATAGATAATAGAAAGGTATAGTTTATCAAAACAGAATGTAATCATTAATATTATATCTATGTAAATTATCATTTTTATATCAAAACTATTTTTTATACAGAAATCAAAACAAGAAATGGCGAAAGTATCATATCAAATAGCAGCTGATATAATGCAGAGCCATATCGATCATGAAAATTTGTATCCACAATCAAAGATATCAGATGAGCATGCAACTTTTGACGATGGTGTAGAAACTGAGCATACTCCACTGATAAATAGTTCATTACTATACAACAATGTAAGTGTATAATACATATTATGCTACAAAATTTTGTATAAAGTTAATAATAATACTAATATTTATTTTTTTCGGAACCCAGTCTCTTGCAGCATCTAATAATGCATACAGATTACAAACTACGAATTTCAAGGAAAAATGGTTTCGGTCTGAAAGAGAGATAGGGCATTTAAAGAAAAAGTTGCGAGAGTATAAAACAGCAGGATGTGGAACTTCTAACGTAGCACAACAATCACAAATTTTAGGTTTGCATTTTTCATTTTTAATTGTCATATTTCTGTTATGCATTATTATTATAATTCAGTTATTACTATCAAAATATTTATTTGAAGCAATTGCTAACATATAGTTACTAACATTGAGATCATTTGCGCAATAAAGTCAAATTTTATTGTACAGTCTTTTTAATACTGCTAATAAATGTGGTTGTTAAACTGCTGAACACTGAACAATGCTAAAAGAAATGTATATTTTTTGAAATTTATTTCCAATAAATATTTTAATATATAAACATTGATCAATGAATTATAGCTCTTATTATAACTTGTATTTTAATATTAGGTGATCAAGAGGCCATTCCTGATTATTATAGAATATTTAATTTTCAAAACAATAATGCAAGTGGTCAAAATGCAATATCGGCAACAGCCTTAGTGCACATTGGCAAAAGTATTTATTGCAATGCTACAGCATACAAAGATGCTTTTAAAAAAAAGGAGCCGCAAAGGTTTTTTACCCTATTAAATTTTGGCATATATGGATATGAAGATCTAGCTGCAAGATGTGTTCGAGAGCAAACTAATACTACTGATGAAAAGCCTCTTTCACCAATTAAAAAAGAGGTTGTTGATGACCAGTATTATCGATACCTACGATTAATAAAATCTTCACTTTCAACGATTAAAGACGAATTAGCTAAGTGTAATGGATCGCAAAAAGATTTTCAAGAAGTACAACTTAGAACCACGGCATAAAACTTTGAAATAGCCATTTTGAGACATACCTAATGTTTTTGTGTCTTAAAAATATTTTTTAAGTATTTATTTGTTTTCTTTAAAATATTTTTAAGTATTTATTTGTGTCTTTAAAATACTATTTAAGTATTTAAATTTACTGTGTGAAACCACACGTCTTTGATGAAGATTATTTCGTAAAAACAAACTATAAAGTGACTTGCACTTAAAAAATAGTGCCCTTTTTGTACTGATCAGAAGCATGCGTAAAATTATTTGCAGCCAGATATGTTAAGTACCATTTATTTTTCGACGTTTTATATATATGATGACTCTTGATCAACATATTTTGACGAAAATTCAATTTATATTTCGCGTGTGGAGACATTATTAAAGTGTATTGCCAAAGACGAACTTTAAATATAAGTCACCATTTAAGTTGAATAAAGTGGCTAAAAACTTACAAGTACAAAATATTTATAAAGTTATTTTCTTAGAATAGAATGAAATAAAAATATTATAATTATTTCATATTATTTCATACTAGATTTAATAATTATTACATGTAATTAAAATTAATGAAAAAGTTTCTTCAATAACTACTGCATATTTTCTTTCTTGTCATCCTTATTTTTTATTTGTAATAACCGAGCTTAATAAAAACAAAAAACGACTATTTGATTTGTCAAAAAAAGGGCTTTGTTACGATGTGATATGTGTGTGGGTATACATATAATAGAAATTTGTCTCTAACAGAAGTTCTAAAAATAGCAAAAATGATTTGTAAAAATATCAGAAAAGTTGTTTTTATTTAATTACATGTAATTTTGTTTGTATATACGTATGTTTAGTAAAAGTACATACAAACAAAATTACATGTACTTAAATAAAAACAATTTTTGTGCTTTTTTTACAAATAATTTTTGCTATTTTTAGAACTTCTGCTGGATACAAATTTTTATTATATGCATACGCACACACATATCACATCGTAACAAAGCCTTTTTTTGACAAAGCAAATAGTTGTTTTCTGTTTTTATTAAGCTCGATTATTACAAATAAAAAAAATATATATATATTTTGATTTTTTCCCTTTTTTGTACCGATAAGTCTTCATTGAGTTATATAGAATATTAGAGTTTTCATTTCAAAATATTTACGTACTTTTAACATATATATATATATATATATATATATATATATATATATATATATATATATATATATATATATATATATATATATGTTAAAAGTACGCAAATATTCTGAAATTAAAAAATTAACATTCTATATAACTCAATTAAGACTTATCGGTACAAAAAAGGGAAAAAATCAAAATTTTTCTTGCATATTATAGTTGCACAACATCTTAAATATGTCCTGGGAGATTTTTTGAATAAAATATCTAACAGTATAGATTATACAGCCATGTAAACAATCCAAGCTCGTAGCATTTATCTTAAAATCCGCTTTTTTCTTACTAGCGCTATACCATAACTATACAATTATTAGTGGTTTCTAAAATTTTCATCTGGATTCTATTCGTAATTACGTTTGATTCCGCGTCACCTAATTTTATGCACTTTTGAACACTCAATTCTTTCTCACGAGCGTTTTTATGTGAAATAAATAATGTTTTTAGTTCGTAGTGAGACAGCCATCCGTATAATATTGAAGTTTATCTTTATGTTTTTTTAATTAAATAATCATATAAATACATAAAAATTAAATAACATTTTGTTTACTCCTGAATAGTACTGCCATACAGCGATACAAGTTTTATTCCCTCATATAGCGTTGTTGTCTTATCATAAAGTTTGCCGTATTTTACCAACAGGCTTGACACAAAATCAGAACTTTCCTTTGAGAAAGCATTCTGCTAAAGCAGTTACCAGTGGGTTCTTCAGTGATGATGTAGTAAATTTAGCTAATTTTACAACTTTCGCATAAAATTTTTATAATGTTTTTGAAGAAAATGCTAATAATTAGAAAAAATAAATGTATATATATATATATATATATATATATATATATATATATATATATATATATATATATATAATGAATGAGTGAGGGGAGGCTCGGTAGACAAATAAATACACAATTTTTCGCGGGAAAATAAGACAACTTGCCTCGGCGTAAAAACTCCCACGAGGCAGAGAGAAAAGCCGGGGCAAGCGAATAATTTATTTAATAAAAGAGGAAATTATACATGACAAAAAGAGAATCTAAGATAGGAACAAAAAAGAAGGGAGAGAGATGACAAACGCAATTATCCTAACACTGTGAGGTACCTTTAACGCGCGCAAGAGAGCTCTCTTACCTTAAACACTAGACGGGAGAAACGTGGACAGCGCGACGTAATGTCCTGGCTGCACGTGGTTGGGCTGCACCTTCTTGGTCGCAGTGCGCCTCGACGTCTCGAGGGGACCGTACCTGGATCACGGGCAGACCCTTTGGCCCTGCCGCATAGGTGATCGCCGTGTGGAAGTCAGCACGTCGAGGGAGCTCGCACATGGCCGGACCGTCCCAATCGTCCTTCACACCGAACACACACACACACACACACACACACACACGCGACTCGCTTTACGCACACACACACCCGACGCAGACAATTAACGAAGGGAGAAGTCGACCGTCCTGATAAGGACGTACGTGCCGAGCTTCTCGTATAATATATTAAAATATCCAATATCGGGTTTGATGCGCTGCCTTGAATCACGCCAGAAAAAGTCGACCGGTCTCTGCGGGAGAGAAAACGGAACTGCCCCACACGTGCATAAGGCGCGCGAGAACCTCCGCTCTCGCGGGGCTCGCATCCGCTTGGCCGATAAGCGGCAGTGTGCGCAACTACTCGGCCGATTGTAATACGCGGCGATCGGCGAGCTACGGCGCGCAATTCAAATCCCCCCCAAAGGCCTCAATAACCCGAACAGTTTTGCTAATTGTTTCTGGTGTATTGCAAAAAGAGCGTTTCTTTTTGTATGTTAGTTATTTTTCATTGTTGTTAAATTTTAATAAAGGTAGCTTATCTTTGCTTAGATTAACCAAATGTTGCCAAACTTTGCCAAACGTTGCAAAACATTGTTTTCCAAACTTTTCCAAACTGTGCCTAACTTTGCCAAACTTTGCCAAACTTTGCCAAACTTTGCCAAACTTTGCCAAACTTTGCCAAGCTTTGCCAAACTTTTCCAAGCTTTTCCTAACGTTGTCAAAATAGGGAAATAAAAATTTTTGTTTAGAAATTCTTATTTGCACATCTTTGCTAAATTGTGCCAAATATTGCCTAACATTGTCAGACTTAGCAAAACGTCGCGTATTTTTGCCAAATACTTCCTCATTTTGCCAAACTTGGCCTAACTTTCCCTACCTTTACCAAACTTTGCGAAACTTTGCGAATCTTTGCGAAACTTTGCCAAACTTTGCCAAACTTTGCCAAACGTTCCTTAACTTTGCGTAACTTTGACAAAATTTGCCTAACATTGCCAAGCGTCCGCAATTCCAAAGTTAGACAAAGTTTGGTAAAGTTAGGCAATGTTTTGCAAATTATGGCAAAATTAGGCAAAGAAATATTTCTACTAGGGCATCTTTGTCTGTTACAGAATCCCAGACGAGTGATGGGAGACATAAAGGCAGAGAGAGTCGGCACAGTCGGGTTCTTCGTGCCTTTCGCGCATCGGCGCGACTGGAGGTCTAGTCTGTCCTGTCTTCCCTTCCCCCCCTCGTCTCTATGCGGTTGCTGCATACGAGTAGCTGCTCGCCGCGGCAAGCGCCACTTCTGTCCGATCTCTCCCGTGCGCCGGTCAACTCATCAGCAGCTGCAGAGAACTTACTTTATTTTGAGATTAACCTGATTACTTTTATTCTTTTGTACCTTTTTTATTAAGAGCAGAGTGCGCAGTGAATTCTGAGTATTATTATATAGAATACAGTTTGTTTAATTTAAACTTAAATTCAGTGCGTTAAACTTATTTCATCTCCCCAACCATCCACGATTTTCCAGCAATTCTAACAGGTTATATGGACGATATAGTAATTTATAGTAAATCATTAACTAAACATACAATAAAAATGAAAAATTACTTCGTAGATTAAAAACTGAAGGCTTCATCTTACAACCTGAAAAATGTTTATTCTTGCGTAAAGAAGTAACTTATCTTGGTCAATCAGATTTCAGAGAACGGGGTTAAACCTGATCCATGCAAAATTATTAGCTGTCATTTTTGCTGCAGAATATTTTAATAGTACAAAATTCACTCTTATTACTGATCATAGAGCTTTGCTTTGGTTATTGAACGTAAAAGATTGTTTCTCTCGATTAGCAAGATGGAAAATTAAACTTCGCTAATATGATTTTCAAATAGTTCATAATGAAGGAAAGAAAAATTTAAATGTAGATGCATTATCTCAAAATCCTGTATTATTAATAAATTCTGAATATGATTCTTTCTCTGATAATAATCTTGAAAATAATGACGATTATGAAATTGAATAATTTATTACTCAAATATTTATATTACTGCAAATAAAGAAATTTAAATAAGTTCTAATGAAAGAAATTCACCCTCTCCCGAACTTTTAGTACGATTTAATAATGGATTAATGGAAATGTTTGGTAATCAGATATCAACTAGCGACTTGAGGACAACCGTTGTCGAGGCAGGGAACTTGAGGGCAACCCTTGTTTTGCCGAGTTATCATATACCTTTTAGCGACTTGAGGGTAACCCCTGTCGAGGCAGGCAACTTGAGGGCAACCCTTGTTCAGCCAAAGGTAGATACCGATGACTTGAGGGCAACCCTTGTCACAGCTGGTCCGGCTGTTGAGCCACTGTTGATTGCAAATAAGATATCTGATGGTGACTTGAAGGCAACCCCTGTCACAACTGCACAGCCGAGGTATCAGATAATTAATGACTCGAGGACAACCCCTGTCATGACTACGAATAGCATGTTGCCAAGGTCATTCGAACGAACTAATAGTGACTCGAGGGCAACCTCTGTTACGACCGTGGCTATCACGGAGTCAAAGTCATTCGAACGCAATACATCTGATTGTTACTTGAGGGTAACCCCTGTCATGACCGAGGCTGTTGCAGGACCATGCATTGAAAAAAATAAGAAATCCATTGGTGACTTGAGGGCAACCCTTGTCACACCTGATACAACGGCGTCTGTTATGGAGTCAATACCAGAAGAAAGAAAGAGAAAGGGTGAAATTTACGATAATGATATTCTGAGTGAAAAAATCAATAAAAGATTTTGTAAAGAATATTCTTCTTCTTCTAGTGATAGTGAGTCAGAGACAGATGAGAATTCAGATGCTAAAATTTTTGCTATTGAACGTGTCAATTTTACGCGTGATCAATTAATAGTGCGAAATGAAAATATAATTAATTTTATGTCAGCTGATTGTGAAATATGTAGTCCTATTTGTAAAGAATTAGTAGATGAATAGTTAATTGACCTTAATGGTCTTAAAAATTTAAATCCAGAAATTGGTTCAGTAATTAAATCTACTTTAAATGACGAAAGGATAGTTTTTTCTATGTTTATAAGAAAATTAAAATCTGATAAAATTCAAATTAAAAATATAACTGATTCATTCATTGCTTTAAAAAGTCAGATGATCACAGATGAGATTCCTACAGCTAGTTTTGCAAAAATAGGGGATGGTTTAGATAAACTTCATTGGATGCCTATTGAAATAACTTTAAGAACTCATCTGATTGAAGGTGATTTACAAATTACTATATGTCCATGAGGAGTAATAATTCCATCCATTGAAAATAGATTGACCATAATAACCGAAGCTCACGATTCTACTGTAGGTGGCCATAAAAGCAATTCAAAAAACTTACAGAAGGATCAGAGAGTGTTATAATTGGTCAGGAATGAAAGAAAATATTTCCGAACATATTAAAACTTGTGAGGAATGTCAAAGAAAAAAATTAGTTAATTAGTAAATTCAGGTCTCCATAACAAGGCGTGCAAATGCAAAATTCAATTTTCTTTATGTAAAAGCGCGGTCCAATTATGGATTACGTTTTATTTATGGGAGGGACTGTTAGCATCTGAGTAGCACCCCATGAAAAAGTTAAAGTATAGATCGGCGACACTATATAAATTTTTTGAATTAATAATAAATATAAGAACGACTTACCTATTAAAGCGCCAAATTCAAACTAAGTTCGCTTAACCTTAAATAGTCCTACTCACAAATGTTACCATGGTAAAAACAAATAGTTTCTATGGCAAAATAACAAGTTCTAACCTAAAAACTAATTCTATTTGCAAGTTGTTAGACAACTATCAACTGTTTAGAATGTTTAATCGATCGTTCCCTAGCAATAATCGATTTAACAGTTAACATTCATTTTTTTCTTTGAATAACGATATTCATTTGCATATTTGATTCTTATTTGTTATTTGATATTCATTTATTAAAACTATCATTTATTTAATAAACAAAACCATGGTAACCAAATTAGTATAAAAGGAGCTAGCAAGAAACCTCATCAGCTCAGTTCAATTCTGAAATCGGAGAGTCAACATCAATAACGCTGTCATATAATTAAAAGTCTGCAATAAATCAATTTTCAAAGATATTTTGTTCCTGTTAAACTTTAAATTATTTGAATGAAAATGGACACTTTTTTCTCTCAAAAGCGAGACCAAAATTACACTTTTTGCCCGCAAAAATGATTAGCGGAAAAAAATTAATTTTCTTCCCTAGGGAAAAAGTGACTTAACTAGAAAATAGTCAAAATTCCTTTACTTCATCAAATTCTACCAATAACCCTGATTTTCGATTGTCTTTTAACGGTCCATTATTCCCGCTTTGCAAGTCAAAAAGTGGCCACAGTTGAGATGGGCATAAAGTATTATATGTAACTCGAGAAAAAAGTCGATTTTATGTCCTTGTTGCATAATGTACTATTTAACTTATTAAAGTTTTATTTAAATTATTAAAACTTAACATCTGTATTAATTAAATCGAAGATTTAATTAAATAAAACACCATGTGCTTTTGCACTTTATTGAACGATGAACCACCGATCTACAATAATTTCCGATTGAAACCCACTCGACTTGGCACGCAAATACGCCATCTTCATCTTTATCTCTTGTCGCGTCGTAACATTTATCGACGCCATTTCTTAGCGCAATATTTAAATAAAAACATATTCAGTCATAGGCATTCCAAGTATTATTAAGTAAATTGTAAATATAGAAACAGTACAAGAATGTCGAACGGCGAACAAGCTATAGAATATAGAACATCATAAACTCAAATTCCCATCTAGACTGGAACAAAAGTCCCTTTTGCAGTTTTGCTGTTTTGGCGCTCGAATGTTTTACATGTGTTCAGTCAGAGCTATAAGTTGAGCCTATAGAGTGTAAGAAGGGTGCGTGTGTGTGGGAGAAAGTAAGAGAGAGAGAGAGAGAGAGAGAGACCGATTCATTTCCGAATTTCCCCTCTCTGAAGGGCAGAGCCTACGATCGAGGAGGACAATAACGTCAGAACGATTTTGTACTCTGTAGAGGCAGTTTAGAGTGTTAGAATATTTTACTTCAAGCACACAGTTTTAATGCGGCCGTGAGTTTACACGTCGGTCTCAAGCTCCATAACGCAGAAAGGAGGTGTATTCATTTATTAAAGATCAGATTATTTAAACATCGTGCGACTTAAAATTGAACGTTTAAAAGTAAACGTTCTTCAGACGAAACGAACAAACTTATTTTTTTGTGTATACTTATTCGTCGTATAAATCGCGAATATTAGCTGTGAGCATGTAGTATAGTATATGTTATCTTATTTTCAAGAATAGTGCCATTATGGTCGAGTAAACGTGATCGGGGTAGCACAAAATACAGAGGCTCTTATGTATGGACAATCAATGAAAATAATATTTTTTCAATTACTAATGAATCTGAAAATATCCTTATAATGTTTTTTAATAATAAATAAATATGTCAATTCAAGAAAAAAATTTTATATCGCATAAATTGCCAAAAAATTATTTTCGTTGAATGTCCATAACTAGAGCCTGTGTATTTTGTACTGCCCAGATTACGTCACTCGACCGTAAGATGGTGATATTTTTGTGTACAATAACTGTCGTGCCCACAGCGAATAGCTTTACTACACTCTTCTTCATCATCTGGCCCTACTTGGATCATAAGAGGTTATGAGCACACCTTGTTTATTACACCATGAGAAAACTACAATTCATTAAACATAACCTAATCGATTTAGTTTCTTCTTTTGGCAATTTTGGAAGTATTCTCAGAAACGAAACAATGTCATTAATAAAGTTTATTAATAATATTATCCATTAATAATGTTTATTAATAATGTTTATTAATAATCTTATTAATTAATAATGTTTATTAATAATCTTATTAATTAATAATGTTTATTAATAATCTTATTAATTAATAATGTTTATTAATAATCTTATTAATTAATAATGTTTATTAATAATCTTATTAATTAATAATGTTTATTATTAATCTTATTAATTAATAATGTTTATTAATAATCTTATTAATTAATAATGTTTATTAATAATCTTATTAATTAATAATGTTTATTAATAATCTTATTAATTAATAATGTTTATTAATAATCTTATTAATTAATAATGTTTATTAATAATCTTATTAATTAATAATGTTTATTAATAATCTTATTAATTAATAATGTTTATTAATAATCTTATTAATTAATAATGTTTATTAATAATCTTATTAATTAATAATGTTTATTAATAATCTTATTAATAATGTTTCTCTTTGGGTTATTTAAGCCTTTGGGGGGAATTTGAATTTCGCGCCGTAGCTCGCCGACCGCCGCGTAGTACGATTGGCCGAGTAGATGCGCGCACCGCCGCTTATCGTCCGAGCAGATGCGAGCACCGCGAGAGCGTCAGTTCTCGCGCGCCTCGTGCACGTGCGAGGTAGTTCCGATTTCTCTCCCACAGAGACCGGTCGACTTTTTTCTGGCATCATTCTAGGCAGCACATCGGACCCGATACTGGATTCTTAATATATATATTGTACCAGAAGCTCGGCACGTACGTCCTTATCAGGACGGTCCACTTCTTACTTCACTAATTATCTGCGTCGGGTGTGTGTGTGTGCGCGAAGCGAGCCCTGTGTCTGTGTTCGGTGTGCGAAGGACGATTGGGAAAGTCCGGCCACGTTCGAGCTCCTAGACGTGCCGACTTCCACCCGGCGATCACATACGCGGCAGGGCCGCCCTGCAACTAAGAAGGTGCATCCCAACCACGTGCAGCCAGGACATTACTTCGCGCTGTCCACGTTTCTCCCTTCTAGTATTTAAGAAGTAAGACCACTCTAAAATTTTCAAAAAATCGATTTTTTTTCGGTTTAAACGATACTCTGGACACTTAAAAATCATATCTAATTGGTTTTATACAGAAATAAAATTTGTAAGATGTCCAATTCTCGATTTTGCCGGAGCGCCTCGGAGCGCGCCGTGACGGCTGAATCAGCCACCACGGCGCCCTCTTATTTATCGAGTATGTAGTGCTCCTACCTGTCCAAATTCTATTGCTTATGGTCATTGTGGTTCCTCAGAAGTCCATCAGGGTGTACTAACACTGAATAGAAGTGTGTGTGTGTGTGTGTGTGAACTAGTACAGCTGCCAAGCGACGCCGTGCAGACGCTTTATTTTCTTTCCGTACATTTTCGTTCAAATATTAATAACGTGTTTTGTTATTGTAAAAGTTTTCGAATAAACAATATGAGTTCGAGAAAAGTCGTGTATTGTGACAAAAAAACCGGCCAAGGAGGAAGGAGTAGTGCAAAAAGACCGACAATATCAAACCGACGGCCGCAAAACCGTTACGAGCTGGAGAAGCCAAGCCTGGAGAACGTTAGTACATCGGCTAAAAAATTATCAGATGTAAACTTCGATGATTTTGAAGTAAATGAAGGTTTCGGTTACCGAATTCTGAATTTTGTAGCAGTGTTCTCCGCGATATCGCAAGCTCTTGTATGTAAAAAATGCAAATCCGATGTAACGTTCGCCGAAACTGGAAAGCGAGGCTTGGGTTTCAAAATTGTGATTTCCTGTAAAAACTGTGATCAGATTACTATTCCTAGTTGTCCATTTATTGAGAAAGGATATGATATTAATCGCAGAATTGTTCTTGCCATGCGATTACTAGAAATAGGATTGAATGGCATTATAAAGTTTTGCGCCTTCATGGATCTCCCGCGGCCAATTTTTCAATAGTTTTACGATACAGTTGTTAAGAAAATTGCCATTGAAGCAGAAGCTGTTTGTAAGCTCAGTATGAAAACTGCAGCTAAAAAAGAACGAGAAAAAACTGACGATCCAAATGGCATTACTGTATCTGGTGATGGTTCGTGGAGGAAGCGTGGTTTTTCATCTCTTTACGGGTTTGTTTCACTTATCGGCTGGTATACTGGCAAAGTAGTCGATGTTTTGGTGAAATCTAAATATTGCAAAGCTTGCGAATTTTGGACAACCAAAACTGACACTATCGAATTCAAGGAGTGGAGCCAAACTCACAAAGATGAATGCCAAGCGAACGACATCGGCTCCGCAGATAAGATGGAAGTGGACGCCGTCATCGAAATGTTCCAGCGCTCAGAATCTTTGCACAATTTGAAATACGGTAATTATGTGGGCGACGGAGATTCAAAAACCTTCAAAGGAATCATGATTCTGAGAAGAAAATGCGCAATGAAATCTACGCAACGCTGGACAACAAATTATCTACTGATGATCAACCGAGACACGAAAGATGCCCGCGCGGAGAAACTTCATGATGCTCTTGGCAAAAGGCTCAAGCTACTGGAGAAGATTTTGTACATAAACCACCTCTCTCTGAACAAGTTTATAAAGCGATTTCGCCAATTACTAACGCATTGCTTAGGCGGCTTCACACAAAATAGCAACGAAAGTTTCAATGCGACTGTCTGGTCTATGGCTCCAAAATCTTTCTCTAGTGGCAAACACGTGCTCGATACCGCAGTATATATTGCTGCAGGTATCTACAATGATGGCCTTTCAAGTGTCATGAAGCTGATGCAACACTTGGGCTTGACAATCGGACCGAACTGCTATAATTTCTGCGTGGAGGCGGACGCGCGTCGCATCAAGTTTTCCGAGAGATCCCTAACAGACGATGCCAGAGAGTCCCGGATGTCCTTAAAATCAGCCAGGAAGGAAGAGGAGTAGTCAGATATTAATAGAGATGGCCAAATGTACGGTGCAGGCATCGCAGATTAGAGGTATATAAAAATTTCAAGGATTTAAATGCTCCGAAAACTTTAAACGCGTCTTTCTCGAAACGGGTTTTTTCAAACTGGGCGCACTCATAGCTTCAACACCATTGCATGGATCGACTTGCAATTTTTACAGTAGCTTCACAAATATATTCTCCATCGAAGTACGCAGCCGTTTTTTGATATTTTGAAAATTACTTGTTTTATTAACAATTTACTACTCTTTTTTTAGTCGAAAATTCATACGTTTTGTTCAGAAGTGCACAGTTTCTACAAAAATTGGAATAAAAAAAATCCTACGTACTGCGATAGCTATTAGTATGTAGCTTCAGAAAATTTTAAAATTTTAAAATTTAATGGTACCTCGCAGTGTTAGGTTATTTACGTTTGTCACCTTTTCTCTCCCTTCTTTTTGTTCCTATCTTAGCATCTCTTTTTTTATGTATAATTTCCTCTTGATTAAATAAATTATTCGCTTGCCCCGGCTTTTCTCTCTGCCTCGTGGGAGTTTTTACGCCGAGGCAAGTTGCCTTATTTTTCCCGCGAAAAATTCTGTATTTATTTATCTACCCAGCCTTCCCTCACTCATTCATGTTAAGATTAATTAAGTATTAGAATAAACATTAATCAAAGGTACGTACATTTATTTTAAATATAGGCATAAGAAAATTGTTTTTAAATATATATTTTGTGAGATTTTGTGAAATAAATATTTTTAAGAGAATGCCGTATTCTGTCCTTGTCTAATCCAGATTATACATAATTGTAATACAGAATAATATATTCAAAAATGTTGGAATGTTTTTTAGTATTTCTTTAATTTAACTAGTATATTTTGCTTTTCTAGGACAAGAAGTGTTTTGACATAGTTCTGTAGAATGAATCACACTGCCCAGCATGCCATTCATGTAATACAAACTATTCTCATAAGAATATTGGTAATATGAAATTAATGACTTAGGCTACTTTTTATTGAAAATTTATTATAATATACTTTTGATTAATTTTTAATATTTTTTTTATACAGTATTGGAAAACAGAGATCTCTTGGTAATCAATAGGGAGTTGGGTTTTATAAGTCAATAGATTTAGCTTGTTGCCAAAATTAAAGATTTATGAAATTCCATGACAAATATTAAGTAAAGGTAGGTTTTTTAGAACGATTAAGACTTTCTATGCTGTTAATTAATGTAATTTACGTAATGAACATTTGGTTTTCACTTTCATTGTTAAAGATAATTTATTGTCGAATTTGTTTGCATTACAGAATTATAAAACAAATATTTCTTTAGATTCTGTTTCTTTCGAGTATCGGAAGTTATTAAATTTCACCTCATGTCAATGCATAGAATGTATACAAATATCAAGATAAGCTTGATCAACACGTGTAAAAGACTGTAAATATGAAGATAATGAGTCGTGTAACTTATATGTTCTATTAAACCTTGGATGAATATCAGCCAAAGTTATGTATGCCTTTTCATAATGTGTATTTCAAGTATCTATCCCGAATCTAGCCCGAAATGCAATCAGTGTAGGATGTGCACCACTGTAAAATAAATAAGTTACAGGAAGAAAGAGAAAATTTATTGTTAAATACTTTTAATAACTATTAATTATATTTTTTATCAGAATTTGAAACGAAGATGTTTTGATTATTGTATAAAAGCTATTTATCAAAAGTCTGTAAATTTTGTTTGCTGCCAAGATAATTTGTAAAATTTAATTTAAACAACAGATGTCCTATAAATGAAACTGAAATTAAGGTTGTCTAATAGAGTACTGTATAAGATTTAAAAATGCCAGGATAAATATTAAGCAAAGGTAGGTACAGTTTTTTTTAAATCTCTTAACATTTTATATGTTGTTGGTTCAATATAATTTAACTAAAACTGGATCTATATAAAATTTTTTTAAAACACTTTTATCGCAACTGTAATCTTGAAAAAAATACTATATAAAATTGAATATTCGGTAGTAATTCATATAATAAGCTGATTTATTTTTTACATCATAATTTATTGTTGAATTATACTTATAATTATTGTTTAACATCTTTACATTATAGCAAATTTTCTTATATACCAATTTTTAAGGATTTTGAAAGAAATCGTAAAATCCGGAGAACTACCTTAAGTACACTATTTAAAAATGTAGTTTTTACTGAGTTCATAACATACATAATAATATGTATGGTATATTTCATGATTAAAAGTTAAAAGTTGCAAAAGGTCGTTTACTACTTTCCTCTTTTCTTAATTATGTTTTTTAAACATAGAATTAAATTGTAAATTAACAATTCAAATTGATATCTTAATATTTTTAAAATAATGGCAAGTTGTTCTCACTACAGGATTTCAGTCAGCTAAATTGTAAAATAAGTTTTATTGATATCTTTGAATTTGTCACAAATATTTAAAAATAGAGTTAAATAAATTCTCTCTTCTGTCATTCCTTTATTTTGCAGCCGTACAAATTCTACACTGATTGGTCCTTTTGACATCACATAGCTTGAAACGCAAATAGCATATCAACGACTCATATGAATACTATCACATTTGAAACTCCCACAAAAATTAGCACGTTTCAGCACTTTCCACGAAGAGTAGAATATTTGGAAACCCCCACAAAGACTGGGACATTTTGCAATTTCCCCATAAAGACTAGCACTTTTCGCATAGAATATGTAAATTAAAGCTGTATCCTGCTAACTTAGGTTTAAGTTAATAGGACACCCCCTTATAATCTTCCAAGAAAATAGTCTATGCCATTGAATAAGAACTTAAAATTTGCCTCTTTTTCGACGTAAAACATCCCTGTACTTTGCTCAAGACTTTATTTTACCATTTTTAATTGCACTATATGCCAACTTTAGATACAGTTTAAAGAGTACCCTCGTAACAACCAGAAAATTGATTCTTCATTTATTGGATAAGGACCTAAAATTTGCTGAAAATTATATGCAAATTATCTTTAAGGTCGGATGAATTGCCGTGGATTGTTATTTCTTTTTTTTTTAATTAACCACGTACATTTCTAATTTTAAACAAAGTTGGCAAGTTATCTCCGTAAAAACTATAAACAGAGTATCCCTCACTTTTTCTACCTGGCTTTAAATTTTCTGTAAATTATCCGTGTATTCTGATAAATAACCATACACCTTCTTAACTTAAGAGACAGCAGGGTACCCTTACAAAAACTACTGGCAGACCATTCTACACGAATACTAAGCTGGCGTATCCACCTCATAACCCGCTTACTTAGCTATTCTGATATTTATTGAGGATATAAACTGAGGGAGAACCTAACTTTAGTAGTTTAACTTCTATTTCAGTTAAATTTTGCAGTATTATGTAATATGTAGAATTTAATACAATATTTAAAACTTCAAATGATGATTTAATTTCATTCTATTGACAAAGAAAAGAACCACCGTGGGAGAATAGCGCCGCTGTCGACTAGTCGATATGGCCGGTCGAAATATACATTTTACATAGGATTTATATGGGAATCTTAGGTTTTTATGAAAATAAAAGTTTGTCCGCTTAAAATAATGGTTATCGCATCAATTGTAAACATTATGAAAATTCACAAATATATATATATAGATTTTAATATATATATATATAGAAAATATATACTATATATTTCTTCTCCTAATCTTCTTCAATGATACTTTCATCCAGGTCATCAGAAAAACCTATCTTTTTAAAAACACCGCATTTATTTCCAGCGGTATAATTGAACATTGTTCTCCAACCTTTTTGTTTGCCGAAGTATTTCTTAGATAATTCTAGAATCAAATAAAAATTTTCAAAATTACAATAAGCCAAAAATATCAATTATAATAACAATAATAACAATAATAACAATAATAATAATAGTAATAATAATAATAATAATAATAATAATAATAATAATGTTACGTCGCACGTAAGCAATAAATGTCGCGAAGTTAATATGAAATTAAATCGCATTCGTCTCCAGTTTCAGTCAATACTTGCGTAATTTACCTGAGAGTCGAGGCATTAGCAAAAGCAGGATAGCGAAAATGACATTTAATATGATAGCAGTAAGATTAGGAATTGCGAGTTTACGACAGGATAGGAGAGGCTAGTGAGGTTTTTAGGGACTTTCGTTGAGTGTATGCGTATGCCTTGGTTCCGTGTAGTCGGCTCGGTTCGGCTGCGTTGCGCTGCGGGCGGTCTCGTGCTCGGGATGGTGGAGGGAGATATGAATAGGAGCGCAGGTACAGTGGATAAATAAGCGCGAGCAAATAAATTTAAGTTCAAGTTTATTGTATAAGAAGTTCAAAGTTAAGTATAAGGTCTTTACAAGTGAAATGTCAAATAACAAACTGGTGCGTACGTGCTTGCAGCTCAAAGTCTGAATGTAGAAGGCTATATGCTGAAGGCAAAAGTGTGAGGGCAAATGGCAAGGAGCTATGGGGGGCTATGCCTTTTATAATCTCGTGGGGTTCTCATGCTTAGCCTAAACTTGGAATTAATTATGCGTACTCGAGGAGCGGATGATAAGGTATAGAGTCGCGGAAAGGAATTTGGGAAATATTGGGGTGGATGAGTTTGTCATCATAGAGTATGAGGTAGACAAGGTAGGATACTCGTTATATAGCGTACGTCGATAAGTAGGATTCAGTATGGTAAGATACATATAGCTTGCGACGAGCAGGTGTATACTAGGCGATGATCTAGACGTAACAATAATAATAATAATAATAATAATAATAATAGTAATAATAAAAAAATAATAATAATAATAATTGCATACTTCTAGATGCATCTAAACGTGCTGAATCCAAGGCTGGTCCAGGTTGTTTGCCTTTATTGGCTTTGCACTCCTTTCCTGTGACAGACTGTGCCCTTAAAATATCAGTAGTGTAATCTTCAACGAATGACGTCCTCGCGTTTGGTAACATCGACTTTATTATTTTAAATACTGGCGAATCCTATAAATAATATTTTATTAGTGGTTTCATATTATTAGCGTGGATACATAAGGGACACATTATTGCACTGAATAATGTAGAGGAAACAGTTACTACATCTGATGATTTTTTTGATTGTGATGTTGATGGCCGTGAAAGTTGAAAGTTTGAGAGTGAAAGTTTTCTATCAGACTTTTTGGCAATAACGTTCGTAGGTTTTACGCTTTTCTTTGGTTCGCTGCTTTTATTTTCAATATCCATAAAGTCATCGTTTTCATTGAAACTGTCAGGTTCTGATAATACATGCATTTTCTAAATATATAATTTTATTAAATAAGTATAAAATATTTTTTGGATACTTCAGACTAATTAAAAATGAATAAAAGAATACTTGCCGATGCGCCTGTTTAACAGTCTTTATTCATCATATCCGCAAAGTGATGTCTGTGTGATGATGAGAAATTTTGTATTCTTTTATCTACTATATCTTTTATTTGATAAAAATCTGGAATAAACAATTATTTAAAATTGAAATTTCAGTATTATTTTTAATTACATATACGGGCATTACTGCCCTTAATCCAGGTAGCGGGTTACAGGCCCGACCTCTGTCACCAAAAAGTCCGGAATAACATTTTCTTAAAATGTCCCCGAAAAATTCGGACTGACGGGGATTCGAACCCGCGCCGTTGAGCGGCCGTTGTCTTAAGAGGTACGCGTTTACCACTTGAGCAATCGACCACCCCACTATTTTTAAAATTGTTGAAATTGAAATAAATATTGTTGACATAAACATATCATTTAAAAAAGTATTCATATTTTAAGTTTTTCTTCGACTTCATCTTTGTAAGATGTAAATTGTAGTTCTACGTCTTCTTTATTTTGTAACAAAGCTTTTTTCTGTGCTCTTTGATTTTTCACTTGTTTTAATTCTAGTGCCTGGGTTTTTATCTGTTCATCCTTTTTTTTCTAACGTATTCACTATGTCTGAGCCATTTTCCTCTTTATCGGACTCACTTTCGGTATTATCATCGTTAGGTTCGTCAGATATGTCTAAATGTATCTCGTATATTTTTTGTGCTATATACAAATAATTTTATTTTTACACAACATTTTATACAGAAGAATCGATTTTTAACAGAGTAAAACAGTGACGTATAATTTCAAATTATATGAAATGAGCTCTATTGAAGTTTTATGAAGTAGTGTAATAATTCATGAACAATGATATACGTCGTTAATTAAAAAATAAAATATAGTAAATTGAACACATTTTTAACGTTAAAAAATATTAACTTTTTTGTTATATTAATGTCAGATTTAAAACAGTTATATACTATGCATTAGCTTGTTTCGTGCAGAAGACGTTGCATTTATCTTTGATAGCAGATTTTCTTTATTGTTTTGACTTAGTAGGTTTGAATTAGTTTTGTTTATTTTTATATCATTGATATTAGCGTCGCTACCTGAAGCTTCATCATTATTCGGACGTCTTTTTGAAGCTAATGTTCGCCTGTAAACTCGTATGGGACTTTATAAATCATAGTCAAGCATACTTTTATGTTTATGCCTTATGTTGATCCATTCTGAAAAAAAAAATTATGATATCTTGTAACGCATCTATCTAATGCAATATTTATTATTATTATTATTTTTTTTATAGCTCGCAAAAATCATAGACACCATGCCCTGAGTTCCTGCACTCTGACGTGCTAGTGTGGGACTCCACTGGCGCGCTGTCCAACCCTAGCTGATGACCGTGCTAAATGCCCGGATTATAGCCGAGGCGGGCTCGCCGCCGTGTACTACCCAGTAAAAACGAGTGTGCCGCATTCGACCCCCACTCGGAACCGCTTTCGCATTACTTCGGGTGGGGAGCCGCCTGACTTTTTTCTTTCGTCGTTAGTCAGTCTTGTCCTACTTTGTTTTGTCTCGTTTTTCGTTAGTCTGGACCGTCGGTCAGGCACCCGTCTTCATGTTTCGCGCATAGAAACTTTACTATATACGATGCTGCCGCGTCCCACTTGTCGTTGCCCTCCAACATCGTTGTATCGGTGTTGGCGGGCACTGTCGGCCCCGTGATGGTTTTTAGTCTGCGTCGTTCGTGTGAGTCCGTAAAAAATGTGTGCTCCGCGTCGTCTTTGTTGTGTCCGCAGTAAGTACATGCCGACGTTCAAAGCTTCCCCATTCTATGTAAATGCTGTCTGAAGTATCCGTGCCTAGACAAGAACTGGGAGAGGTAAAAATTTACCTTCTCGAATTGCCTTTCCAGACACGGAGCCAGTCTCGGATTAGTTCGTAAGTGTATCGTGCCTGTTGCTGCCAACGATGTTGTGGTCGTTGCCTCTCACCCAACCATTCGTCCTGCCACGCTGTCAGTATCCATTCCCGTTCTTATACCGCGGCGCGAGCCCTCCCGAACTCGTGACTCCTCTCGTATAACCGCTTTCGTTCTTTCGCGAGCAGATATACGGGGATAAGCGCTTGCTATTCGAAGTGCTCCCCTACGTTGCACCGCCGCTATGCACCTCCTGTACTTTTCTTTGCTCATAACATAGGCCCAGACTTCCGCTCCGTAAAGGAGGATGGAGTTCATGGTTGCCATGAGCAGTCTACGCATTGCAGGTCTTAGCCCGCGCACTTTGGCCATGAGCCTGCTTAATTCTGCTACTCATTTCGCTGCCCTATTCGCTGTGCTTCGGAGGTGTAGAGCAAAGGTCAGCTTATTGTTTAGGGTTACTCTCAGATACTGAGCCGCCGGACACATCCTCACCACCGCGTCACCTACCGTTATATCTAGGCATGTCTGCATTCATCTCCTCGTCAATAATACTACTTCTGTCTTGTCTAAAGCTAGCTGCAACCTGTGTTCACGCATCCACTGTAGTATTCGCCGCATGGAAGCTGAAACTGGGCAGAGTCTGCGTCGCGCCCAACTATTACGACTGCAACATCGTCCGCGCACCCTATCAGTGACCCCCCAATCGGCAACTGGAGGCTCAACATTGCGTCATATAATGCTAACCAGAAATCGGAACCCAGGATCGACCCCTGCGCCACTCCGGCCGTGACAGGTCTGACCCTGAGTCTCTCGTCTGTTTCGTACAGGAGGTTTCTGTCTTTTAGATAGTCTTCAATCCATCGCAGGGCATAGTATGGCACGCCGACGGCTCGAAGAGTCGCCAGGATGTCAACCCATCTCGCGGAATTGAATGCGTTCTTAACGTCAAGAGTCGCCAGCACGACTATCGGCCTACCCGCGTGACACGCTCCATCTGTCCTTGCTAACGCCGCTGTTACATCGCGCACATGGGTTGGGAAAAACCCATCGATTACTGATTCGATTTTTCGTGTGCTCATCATCGAGTTGGCCGCTCGTGCTTCCAATCTTTTAGTTACTATCTTGTAGCCCGTCCCCCATGGATTGCCGTCGACGTCTTTGTAAAATTGTCTCCAGCAACGGAGCTTGCTATGTTCGATCGCTTAGCGGAGCAGCTTCTATGCCACCCTATTATGCTGCATTAGTTCGCCGCCCCCCCCCCCCCCCGGAGTCGCGCTCGCTGCGCCGCATATATATTATCAATTTCGTTGTTTGTTCCACGAGCACCTCCGATCTTTCGCACCTACTAGTACACGCGGGATTCTCACACAGGGAAGTTCCGCATTAAGTAACACCTCTGCCAGTCTCTCGCGTCTAGAAATCTGACGTTTCATCGCGGAAAGTGCTCGCTACGGCTCTGCGTATTTGTCCTATCGTCCGCGCCCACGCTCTCGATTCGGATGTACTGATGGTCACCACCGTTCTTGATGTCAGTGATGTGCCAGTTCCGAATGTTTCTAAACAACCTTTGGTTTGAAAATGTTACGTCTAGTATGGATCGGACAAATCCAGGCCTAATGTAGATTGGTGTCGAACCTACATGTAGCGTCGTCGGTCCAATCCTTGCCGTTGCGTCGAGTATGAGCTGCCCTCGGCCGTTCGTCACGGACATTCCCCACTCAATCGCCCTGGCGTTGAAATCTCCGCCAACCACGCGACTGCCGGTTATTCCTCGTAATGCGTCTTCCAACGTGTCCAGTTTACGCATGAATTTGTCCAGCGTTAAGTTGGGCGAGACATATATGCTTACGAACGTAACGGCCCCGACTTTTGCCCACGCGAAGTCCTCTCTGGCCCTTCTGTCCAAGGTCACATGGTCCCCGTGCACCCAGATCGCGGCTGTACCTCTGTCGCTCGGCACCCACGACAGGGCATTCTTGTGTTTGTATGATTCCGACAAAACAATGACGTCCACATACCACTCCACGATCAACTGTGAGAGAAGGTCGTGGGCGAGGCTGCTTTTGTGCATATTTCCCTGAAGTATGTGAGTCATTTCGGCGGCTGTGACTTGCATGCCTTAAGGGCGTCTCTGAATACTGAGCATGCACCTGTGTCTGGAAAATGGTCTCGAGCTTTGATGTCGATCCCCTCATCCACGCACAGGTAGCAGGCGAATTTGTTATCGCGCTTGACTTGGCACGCTGCTGCCTTGTGGTCTTCTTTATCACATTTCCAGAAGAATTTGCTCCTGTTCGTGCCCTTGCATTGCTTTTTCTCCGTACCCGAGGCATCTGTAGCATCGGATTACTATCACCCTTTGTCTAATTCGGCAGTTATTGATCCAGCCTACTCTTATTTTGTCCTTCTTTAGTAGAGCGGCGGCCATCTTACTATATAATTCAACTAGAGCCATTTTCTGACCTCTGTCATTTAGGTCAAACATGGTTATTTTCGTGTCTGGCCCACAGTCAGTTTCGCGATTGATTGCGTCGTTCACTTCATCTTCTGTTGCCGTACAGTATAGATCTAGAATTTTAATTATCGGTCTTTCTGTCGGGCCTTTTTTGTTTCCCATTCCCTTGATAGCATCCGTGATGGCCTCGCGGAATGGCTGCGTATTGGGCGTCCCGTGCTCCAGGAAAAGGAGGACGCCACGTCATCCTCATCCTCATCCTCATCCCCATCCTCATCCTCATCCTCCTCATCCTCATCCTCATCCTCCTCATCCTCCTCATCCTCATCCTCATCTTCATCCTCATCCTCATCCTCCTCATCCTCATCCTCATCATCATCCTCATCCTCATCCTCCTCATCCTCATCATCATCATCATCTTCATCATCATCATCATCATCATCATCATCATCATCATCATCATCATCATCATCATCACCCTCATCCTCATCATCATCATCCTCATCATCATCATCATCATCATCATCATCCTCATCCTCATCCTCATACTCACCCTCACCCTCATCCTCATCCTCATACTCATCATCCTCATCATCCTCATCCTCATCATCATCATCATCATCATCATCATCATCATCATCATCATCATCATCATCATCATTATTATTATTATTATTATTATTATTGTTCTTGCGGGTGTGCGTTGGTGGATTCCGTTCGTCGCTAGGCCGAAACAAGACGAGATGTGTGTAAAGGTGGAGAAATGATCGTAGGCGGAATGAAATGATTAGGTAGAGTTTATTGACCAACAGATTAACAGAAAATGGTCCGAAAGAGAGATCGCGAGTGTAAGTAAAGTGTGGACGCAGAGGAGATTCGCGCCTCGACTAGTGGTGGTTCTCCTCGCGTGCGGTTTCTGAGTCCTGACTACTGATAGTCGTCTCGTGAACGAGCGGAGAGTGCTAGCGAGTGGGCGTCGGGCTTCCCTTTTATAATGTATGCGCAAGCTGCCCTCTCTCTACCCCGCTATTCGGGGCCCGATAGTCGCGTGTTGCTATGCTCGGGGGAATTGGGGGTCAGCAATTTGGCTGGTGCGAAGATTCTAGAGCTATGCTCTAGAACGTATGTACGAGCCATCGTACGTAACGCGTCCGAGGCCGTGGGTCGTCAACCTCAACGACTTACCCTTAACCCCCACAAACTACCCCACGCGCGCATAGTAAAAAAAATGTTTTTAAATTTCCCCCTTTTTTTTAAACGTCCGATCTTTTTATATTTCGCTTATATATATCTATATCTACAATTACGATTACGTAAGAAATGGATCTTGGTTTTATATCTACGATTCCCATATCTACGGTAAGTTAGATTATATTTATTTAATTCATGTTATTGCGTTCGTGTACAATGTTAGTTGTCTTAGGTTGTCGAGGCGTCTATTTTCGAATCGATTTTGTGTTAAAAAATGCTTAGGTTGTCAAGCGGTCTATTCTCAAATTGATTCTCTGTTAAAAAATGCTTAGGTTGTCCAGTGGTCTATTCTTAAACTTTATTCTCTGTTAAAAAAAATGCTTATGTTGTCGAGCGGTTTATAATTGTTGTTTTCTAATATCTGTGTCCTTTGTTACATAGTTTGTGTATGTATGTGTAGGATGTTGTATATTTAGTCACCTTATATAATACTTCCCTATGATACAATATTTCTACCTAGCGGATCTATCTTTTGTACACATATTCATACACATTCTGTATTCTTGTCTCTCTTCTTTCGTTGCTTGGACTGAATTCGCTTATGCTCAGCATCTTAACGGTTTGAAGAGACGATGTTTCACAGAGATGCTCTGTAGGTTTGGTAGACTGAGGCCCATAGATGGTGGTGGTATGAAATATGGCATAGGTTGCATTATGCCCATCGTCTCGGGTCGATTCCACCCTTCCGCTTTCGATGCTCTTTGATAAGTTTGCTCTGCTGCATTGTAGTTATCTGAAAAAATTTTCTTACCCATTAGTAACGGGGCCCCCCTAATGGCTGGAACTTTCCAAATTATCAATATAATAATTATAACGACGAAAATCATGCTTCCTGAACAAGTCAGTGACGTTTGTAAGGAAAAAAATCTTTGTGAAATTGTTTTATATTCTCCGATTCTTCTAGCTTAAGGCTTTTCCTCTCTCTCTAAGGTCTCTACGGTGAATGATGATGATAATCTTTAACATAAGATGCGTAAGCTAAATTCGAGTTATTTACTATTAACGTTACGTCGAAAGTCGTTTAGTTGAATAAAATTGTCGTATAATCAGCCCTTATTTCACGGGAATAGCTACGAGGCGTATACTGCCTGTGCGTGCGGTGCAACCGTGCTGCAGGCGCAGCATCCCGGTTCCCTCGGTATCGAACGCGCTGTCTGACGACCGTTTGCAACTAGTGAAAACCCTTTATTTTTCGTTAGTTGAAAATATCCACGTATTTTGAATGCTAGTTCTTGTCCGAAATGTATCCCTTAATCTAATTAATTTTTTCTTACATGAAGAAAGGTCTAGCGGGGCTTTATGTACGCTTAACTTTATTTCGCATGCAGTGTTTTCATTGATCCTATGGATTGGTTCCGTTTCTTTACACACACACACACACACATATATATATATATATATATATATCTTCCTATATTATATAGTTGTTTGTAAATCTTATAAGATTTACGCCCTCCTCGCCTCTCCTCGCCCCTCCACGCCTCTCATTTTGCCCTCCTCATTCTCCTCCTCAAAACAAGGTAATATCGTTTCAAAAAATACGTTATTTTGATCTTATTTTTTGCCCTCCTCGCCTCACCTCACCCCTCCTCTTTGTATCCTCCTCATAGCCCTCCTCCCAGCCCTCCTCATGCCCTCCTCATTTACTTATTTCTATTAATTATCATTTTTTATTTTGGTTTTTTTTTTCTATATACATATTATACATATAAAAATTGTTTATAATAATAATTGTGAATGTTTATAAATTTATAAAGTGTTTTATTCATTATACATATAAGTGCAGTTTATTCCATTTTACATTTTATATAATTGAATTATTATAATTTTTTCCATTTTATTATATACTCTTACAGATCTAAATAATTTGCAAAAAGTATGAATAACTAAAATACATGCACTTTGTTTAGATTTATAAGACTTATGTTTTAAATGTTATATTTTTGATTAATATAATATAAATTATTCTTATAAATCTTAATAATTTGCAAAAAGTATGCACATTATTACAAATAAAATACATGCTACCATATTCAGATTTATAAGACTTAAATTTTATGAATTATTACTATCATAAATCTAAAAAATATGTAAAAAGTATAACACATAAATAAAATACATGCAAATTAATTTAGATTTATATGATTGAAATTTTTAAGTTTTTCATAATATAATATAACAAGATATATTGTAAATTTAAAACATAAATTAAAGTAATGTAAATTCTTATTACATTCAAAAGAATTATTTTTTTAAATTATACTTATTAATATTAAATTTACATATATAGATTATTACATACGAATTAAAAAGAGCTTTACAATATTACATTCAAATAAAAAACAAAATTAAAATAAATATATATGTTAAAAAATACAATACTTAAAACTAAATATAAATAAATGTAAGTATGAGTTACATATATTTATTTATAAATTAATTAAATAAAACATAAATTTGAATGTATAAAAAAGCTTATTTAACAAAACAAAAAAACGCGCCAATCTATTTACCTCCCGGGTGGTGTGGAAAAATAGAAAACCTTCATAAAAAGGGGGGTACCCCCTAGTATATATATATATTGAGACGGCATATCATGTAATGATAAGATGTAAGAGTGGAACGCGTGTACCGACATACCGACACACGTGTTACCCTAAGAATCAAGCAAAGAGTTACAAACTTGACCCACAGGTGGCGTCGAGACATATAACACGCAAGTGAGAGCACAAGCTCGGGTATATAAGCAGCCGTGCGGCCGCAGAGCATTCATTCTCTTTCTAGCGGCTACGCTTATTAGAGCGGGCTAATCTTACCGCGCTCTATATAGCCAAGTCCACCCTAGAATTGAATCAAACTTAACACAATCCTATGTAGATACATTAAACTAATAATAAACCCCTTAAAATATATAAATCTCTAACACTTCTTTAAACATCTCCTAACACTGCCAAACCGGAGTTTAATACCAGACAAGTTCCAGATACCAGATAAAAATTTTATATCTCGAGTAACGTAGCATCAAGCTTAGATAATTGCTGTAAAATCAATCAATTCTTCTAAGGTTTTGCATAATTGCATGAAATTCTAAAAAATGGCTGTTAATAACAAGCGCTCAGGCGCTATCTTTGAGGAAATCAGAGAAACTCAGCCTGATGATGTCTTAGATCAAGGCGATAAGAAACAAAGAGACTGGGAGACGCGGTTAGCCAAGAATTAAAATTGCTGTATGAGAGACAGGGTGCACTTGAGGAGAAAATCACGAAAATTGAGAAAGAGGGGGAAAACACCGGAACAAATTCCTTCCCCTCCTTAAAGGCCTCTCGCGAGGAAACGATAGCTCTAGATATAAACGCGCGCATCGATGCTCTCGTGGAAGTCATTAAAAGGTTAAAAAACGATAACGAAACATTAAAATCACGCGTTGATGATGTCGAATTGGATAATCGTCGCGTGCAAGAACGGTGTAGTTCATTAGAATCGGAGAATGACAAGTTAATTGATCGGAACACAGACCTGCAGTACGCGTTAGACAACGTAAAACCTATGTTACCCGATGACGAATACAAAGACGGGATACAAAATCAATTGAAATCATTCGAGGAGAGAACGAAGAGAGAATTTAAACGTGTAGAGTCATTGATCGGGAGACATTCACATGATACTGCGGGAGAAACCCATTCAAATTTAACTAGAAAATTAAAAATAACGTTACCTAAATTTAAGGGCTTCACGACGGATAGGTCTATGAAATTCTTGTCGGAATTACAAAATTACATGAGTATTATCAAACCCGAGGACTCGGAGTTACAATCTATAATTTCGCAATCGTTAGAAGGGGATGCGCATAATTGGTGGTACCTTACTCAAAATGATATAGATACCTTCGATCAATTTGTGAGTCAATTCAAAGATCGGTTATGGAATTTTAACGTCCAGCGCACCAACAGTTGTAAACTAGAATTCGGACAATACTTGTCATCTGGGCAACGTAGTCGCGTGAACTACGCCATTTACATGTTTGGCCTAGCTAGGGAATTAGAAATGAACTACACCGAGGCGGAAATGGTAGGTAAAATCGCGGAACACTTCGAAACGGGTATACGTCATACGGTGGACGGCCAACAGATTAAAGACATTAACCAATTCTTAAAAATATTAACGGATTTCGATAATGACGACCAGTGTACGCGATGCGAATCAATTAACACACCGGTATAAGCGCAGAACACATCTGACACACCGTTAAACCCGGATAAAACTCCGTACCCACCGGTATTTAATAATAATACACAGCGGAATAAGTCTTATAATGAACGTCAGATAAATGTAGCCAAAAACGTTGACGAGACGAAACGAAACTCGGATTCGGGATATAAGGCTAACCAGGGTACAAGGGGGGGCGGTTCGAACGCAACCTCGTGGAGAAGATTACCGGAAATCGATGTCTTAGATATAGATGAAGTTAACGACGGTCAAAATACTAAAATCTCGGGAAACGGGGAATAGTTGGACCAACAAAGGCGGATGCGCTTCCTACGAACCGGGAGAAAGATGCAACTACAGTAATGGCATCCATCTTGGAAGATCCCCGCGACGAACTATTACTCGATATAAATCCCGAGGGCGACGAAATAGAAATTTCTCACTATCCGGAGATAAAAATATCAATACAAGGGGTTGAGATTAACGCGTTAATAGATACAGGAAGCGAGGTAACAGCCATTTCGGAGGAATTTTATTACGAACACGCGGAAACTTTTAAATCGAGTCCTACCTTACCGATCAGTGGTAAACTTATAAAAGGCGCGACGGGCGGGAAATCAACGCGTTTAAAAATTCAAGTACGGCTAAATACAAAAATAAATAAGCTCGAAGAAAAAATTATTTTTATTATCATTCCTAAACTCATTAAACCGTGCATAATCGGATTTGATACAATAAAAAATTTAAAAATGTTAATAGATACGGTACATGAAGAAATTCTTTTCTCGATAAAAAATAAAGATGGAGTAATCTTGTACGTAGATAAAAGAGTACCGCGGAACGAATTCACGTCTCTGACAATAACGAATGAATACACCGTGAGCGGGTATGATTCGGATCTTGATAATCTTTACGAAGATTACGAAAATAATTATGAAAATCCCTACGAGCTACCCTTAGAGGAGATCGAGGAAAAAGTAAATTCTTGTGATTACCTAAATGAGACACAAAAACAAAAGTTAAAAAATTTAATAATCGCGAAAAAAGAAGCGTTCGAGAAAAAACCCGGTCTATTAACTACATACGAACACGAGCTCATAATTACTGATAAAACCCCGTGGTTTTGTAAGCCGTACCCGTTACCGTTCAGTCAAAGACAAGTCGCATTAGAAGAATTTAAACGCATGCTCGAGTTAAATATAATACGTAGATCGAACAGCGTATATATAAATCCGATAAAAATCGGAATGAAACGCGATAATTCAGTTAGGCCATGCCTAGACGCGAAAAAATTAAATGAAGTCTTGCAAAATAATTATGAAGGACCTCCCGGTATCGAAGAGGTACTTCAACAATGTACGGATAAACCGATAACAAGCGTTACAGATTTTACGGCTAGTTATTGGCAAATTAAACTCGAAGAAAATTCTAGAAAATATACCGCGTTTAAAGTAGATAATCACGTGTACGAATTCAACGTCGTACCATTCGGGGTTAAAACAAGCGGATCTGCGTTAATCCGGGGTCTAGCAGAAGCCACATACGACTTTGATAATTTCTTAGTTCTGTTCGTAGACGATATTATGATCAGGTTGCAAACCTACGAGGAGCATTTAGAACATCTTGAAAAACTCTATGATAGGCTTTAATAAAACATAACCTAAGAATAAATTTCAAGAAATCTAAATTCTTCTGCGAGGAAATAGAGTTTTTAGGGCACTATATATCCGCGAAAGGGGTACAACCTGATCCAAATAAAATAAAAACGATATAAAATTTAAAGAAAACACGAAATTTACGCGAATTTTAGATTTTCATTGGGTTTATTCATTTTTATACGAAATTTACAAAACATTATGCAGAGTATCTAAAACCTTTGTTAAATCTATTGAAAAAAGACGTAAAATTCCATTGGACTAATGATCATCAGAAGGCGTTTGAAGAAATAAAACCGCTTTTTGATGAACACGTGTTCTTAAAATATGCAAACCCAAAGAAACCGTACATTCTAACGACGGATGCATCGGACTTTGCCTGTGCAGTCGCGTTATCTCAATTAAACGATGACG
The DNA here is from genome assembly GCA_949152435.1 of Gastracanthus pulcherrimus. NCBI lineage: Eukaryota > Metazoa > Arthropoda > Insecta > Hymenoptera > Pteromalidae > Gastracanthus > Gastracanthus pulcherrimus. The sequence goes on from OX424575.1 coordinate 85,836,984, forward strand.
AGGAAGAAGTGGTAGTCTGCTTTGTGAGTAGAGCATTAAAGGGAAGCGAATGCTCATATTTCACAACTGAAAAAGAAATGCTAGCCCTTGTATGGTCGCTCAACAAACTAGACACCTTCCTAAGGGGGGCAGTAGAAATTATTGTCCGTACGGATCATGAGGCTCTAACGTTTCTAAAAACGTGTAAATTCAACAATCAGAGACTCCAAAGATGGAACCTCGCGATCCAGGACTATAATATAAATCCCATACACATACCGGGGAAGTTAAACGCAGTCGCGGATTATCTAAGTAGAATCGACGACGGAGAATATGTTAAAAAGTGAAAAATTGAAAATGATTAAAAAATATTTATTTCTTACTCGGGTAGGTTTTAACGAAAAAATCGGTTTTTAATTTTTCATTTGTATCGGTTTGCACCTTAAAATGTAAAATAATTCACAGATTTTTTTCTAATTCTTCTCTATATGTACGAATTTTTTCAATGATCTAGGCATTTTAGAAGTATTCCAACCGAGTTCTTAGAGCCGATTTAGAGGCCGGCACCTGCCCTTGGTTACCACTGTTTTTGGCATGACTCTTTTTAGATATACTATTATAATTTATAGTTAGAATTGCTCCACCTAGCTTTTATTTTGAAGTTCCTAAAATTATTTACCTGTAGTTTTACGTACTGTCACTAGATGATATATGAGTAAAATAATTTTATCAGAGCTCCTGCTTCTATGTTTTTGAACTCAGAGGGCTCAAAATTCGTTTACAAGTTTATTATTATATATAGTTGTAAGATTTACTATTAATATGGACCTACCTAATCTTGGTGTCTCACGCAGAAGAAATTTTTATACACATTTTACGTACTGTATGGGTATATTGATCGTACGAGTAAAAATATTTTGTCGAAGCTCTTGCTTCCTTGTTTTTGAAGCTAGAGAGTTCAGATTTGGGTTGGGAGTATGTTATTATATGTAGTTATAAGTTTTACAGTTAAAATGGACCTACCTAATGTTGGTCTCTTACCCATAAGAATTTTTTATACATATAGTATGCGCTATATAGTATATTGATTATTTGGTAAAAATATTTTTGTCGGAGCTCTTGCTTCTAAGTTTTTGAAGCTAGGGCGCCCAAAATTTATTTATAAGTGTATTATTATATGTAGTTATACGATTTATAGTTAATATGCACCTACCTAATGTTGGTCTCTCACCCACAAGAAATTTTGATACACATTTTACGTACCGTATGGGTATATTGATCATACGAGTAGAAATATTTTGTTGGGTTCTTGCTTCCTTGTTTTTGAAGCTATGTATTTTAAGCTATGGCTATATATTTATTTACTACAAATATGTATTTATACAATATTAATACATTGATATATTTATCTATCTGTTTATTTAGTGTTTAATATTTATTTATTATTCTATTGCTCTATATTCATTTGGAAATCTTAAATAACTTTTAAATTTCTTCAAAGCTATTATATATTATTAAACTTTGTCTACCTTACGATATGGGGTCAAAAAATCATGTAAGTTTCTCGAAACCCTAAAATATTTGAGTGTTTGGGTTTATTTTAAATCATTAGATGAATAGGTTAGTCAGTGGAGTAACTGATTAGTTAATTGATGCTGCCGCAGGTGGAGCTTGTTTGATCCAGCATTTTCCAGGGATCTTCCAGGGTTTATTTCGCTGACGTTGCATAACTGTGTGGTGCTGCGCTAATGCTTATGATAATCATATTAATATAATATTAATATTATCGTACGTAACAACTTTATTTTACTGTTAATACTTTATGTTTTTATGTCGCCAAGGTTCATTGCTTATTTTTATTTTTGATTTATTTCTAATTCCTTGACTAATGCTTATGCTAATTGTATTAATATAATATCCTAGTTTTATTGCTGATACTACGGAATATATATATATAAAACGGTACAGTGTGGCGCGGCGCGCAATATGGTGCACCTCTTTTTTTACGTATTTTAATTGGTTTTAATAAGTTAAAGTGACCTTATATAGTTCTCTAATATATTTAATGTATCCTGAAAAATTACTGTATCATATTGTAAATAAATATTTATAATTTTAATTAATAACATTCGGAATAAGTTATTTAATTAATACTTAACATCACAAAAGTACTATAGTTATGTCAATTTTATAGCGTTGCGCCGCACTGTCCGCTATAGCAGAAAGAAAGATTTGTGAATTTATTGTATAAAAAATTTGGACTTAAATAAACTTATTAGTATTTGTAGCTAGTATATCAAAGTACCCGTTAAGATTTTTTAAGCATAACGTTAAGTGAATATTAATAAGCATTTTTTTAATGCGCCCTTCTCCCTGTGTGTGTTTTTTTCTTTTTTTCTCGCTTAATATGATTAGTTATTATTTATAAGCGAGAAAAGATAATAATTATTATTACTGTCAGTATTACTCTTTTTGTTGTTCCTTAGCTTCATATATATTGTTTTATTACTTTCCTATTGAACCAGATCTATGTATATAATATATGTGGGTATATATATACGTATAACTATGATGTATATATCCAATTGATTGTCCTAGTGGGTCTCTTGCGTCGGCATTGAATGGGACTTGAATCCTTGCTGAATAATTATAATTACCATTATTGTAAGTATTGCTCTCTTTGCCCTTCTTAGCTTTATGTATATTGTTTTGTTACTTTCTCTATTCGTTTTTGTTTGTTCCTATATGAATATTGTGTGTGTGCATGTCAATGATGGTTGCTTAATTATTTATTTGAAATATCTGATTTCCAGTATCGAAATGTTGGTACGGTTCCTTCGCTGGATTTAATGGACCTCCTTCGGCAATTGATGGTTCCCAAGAATTTACCCTTTGAGAGGTTGGTTTTGCGTCCTACCTGTCAACCTGGTATTTTTGTGAATGACAAGAATGGAGGTTTGTTTGAAGGCTACGCGCTGCCTTAGAGGTACTGGTATATCCATTATTGTATCCCTTTTTTTTTGAGGTTGTGATGTATCTTCTTTCGTGTCTATCTCCCTTTGCTTATCTGATTGTTCTATTATTAACTAAGTTTTTCTTTTAGCGTCATTTTGATCCCAATATCGTGTATTATTCGATAAAAGACCAGAGAGATGCCGATGATTCTAAGGCTTCTCGTAAACTAATGGTGGCCATCATTGAGGTGACGCAGGAGAAGGGTGACGATATTGGCAACTGGAAGGGCGGATGTGCGGTGCTTCACCACCATAAGAATATCGGCGTTACTCCCGGGCCTCTCGAGAAGCACGATATACGGTGCCAGGTGGGTTTATTATTTCTACTCGTAATGTCCCGGGTATAATGTTCGTTAGCCCTTACGTATTTATGCATTTATATATTTATGTGTAATATTTATATTTTTAGGTTATGAAGCAATTGCCTGGGGACCTTGTATATTTCAGGCTGGGAGCGTACCATCAATTGGTCAATATTGACTCTAGTGTGGCAGAAGCGACCAATATCGGAGGCCCCTTCGCTCATACTTTCACCATATGCCTTTGTTTCGAGGATGATCCCGACCCTCCTGTAGACTATGTGGCGCCTAACGCCGATGTTTATACTCGCGCGTCTGAGCAAGCCCGCTTACGCTACGAGTGTGTTGTAAATGGTTGTGGGTGCGCTTACGTAGACGCGAAAACTTTCCATCTGCATATGCAGGTCCATTCGTCTGCACCTGGAGTAGTTGACGTGCCAGTTTGTGGTATATGTCACAGGACCTTCGTCTCGAAGCCGTCCTTAATCCGGCACGTTGACTATCTTCACTTGGTCGATCCCTCGAGGCGGCCTACTAAGGTTTGCAAGTTCTGTCGTCGAACCAAGTCTGGAAATAACATTTCCGAGCACCGCAGGATTTGTAAACAAAATCCCGCCCGAGCAAAGAGTAGGTGTAGGGGGAAGTTGCGGGTGGAAAGTGTTAGTTAGGTGCAGTTTAAGCATATTGTATCATACCGTATTATATTGTAGTTTATAGGTATAGGTATAGTGAATATGTGGTTTATATTAAATTATGTATATATGTAATTATGTTCCTTTATTGGGAAATCCCAGTCTGGAATCTTAGTGTGTACTTATTTGTAATTATATACTATGTTTTGCGAATATAATACCGGAAATTGTTAGACCTTTGTGTTAAGTCGATGGCTTGTTCTGAGACAAATGATTGAAATAAGTAATAGTTAATTAGTTCCTTGTCCACTCGTATACTTATATATATATATATATATATATATATATATATATATATATATATATATTGTAAATATACGACTAGACAAGGAACTAATAACTATATATATATATATGTGTGTGTGTGTGTGTGTGTGTGTGTGTGTGTGTCTGTAAGTATAATCGCAAGATTGGTATTATTCCGTAAGTTATTTAAAATGTGTTTTTTGTTGTTATTTAGCAGTAATGTGGTGCGTTAAATTAATAACTACAGTCCTACATTTTTTTAGCTTAGTCTGGAGGAATTTTACTTAAGGATGTAACGAATGTTCGTTTTCTTTCCATTTCCTGTTTTCCTTCACTCCAGTTGGTTTGCAATATAACAAAAGGTGCCGCCTCGGCGTTTTCACTCCTTATGAAATCGGCAGGACTTGTTACCTTATTTGAATTTTAATTGAATTTATTAAACCAGAAAATTATTTTACAAGTTTATTTCATGGCGTGCTATGATTTCTACCCTCCGCCTTTCTTCAGTCCTAGAGCGCTTTGTTTACTCGGTGGCTGTTCTGATGACTAAGCATCTGGCGACTTTGACGGTGTACAAGTCGGTGGTATGCCTGTGTCATGGGGAGGTAATTTTATTTTCATATATTCCGTACTAATTTGGTTATGGGTTTTGTGTTGAATTAAGGTCAGGTTACTCCAAAAACGTGATTTTTTTCAATAAATTTTATTCATAGTACAAAACATGTTGAGTAATCAATTTTTTTTACATATAAAAGCACATATATTAAATTACTTGAAAATTTTTTTTTTTGTTCAAAATGGCGGTTTTGAAAATGGCTGCTGAAACTCGTCTGATTAGTAGATGGATGACATCATTTCTTGGAAACGAATTATCTGAAAGCAAAAACCAAAACGGTTTCATGTTCTGTATCGAATTTGCTATGGCCTCAAGCAGAAAAAAAAACAAAATGGCGGACTTTTGAATTTTTTTACCCTTTTTTCACTTTTAATTGTTTATAACTTTTTTAAATAATAATGAATATTTCTGGTTCTGCTTGAGGATATAGCCAGACATCTAAAGAGTAAAATGCCGTTTGGTTCATGTCGATAAGTGCAATAGTTTTGAAATGAGAGTGTCATCCATGCGAAAAAACGTGGTTCGGAGAAAAATCAGTTTAAAGTTTTTATTCGTGAAAAATCGTAAAAAAATTGAATTTTACTCACATATCCATTCCAGCTTCATACACAACTCCTTCCTGGTCTTCGTAAGCATCATTCTGAAGAATTCTTGCATTTCTTAAAGCAGTTCTGTGTTCCATAGACGCTTCAGTAGCTTCTAGCTCAGCTCGATCAACACGCCTGTTGTTGGCTCTATCAGCAAAGTTACGACAGATTGTTCGCATTTTTTACCCTTCTTCTTTTTGGGTACTTCTTCACCTCTTTCTAGTGCCTCTCTTTTTTCTTGCGCTTTCAAAGCTCTCTTTATTTTTGCATGGTTTTTTTTGGCTTCTTTACCACGTCTATATATACTCTTACCTACGTGTAAAACACATGCTTTTTTCTTTACTTTGACAGCCTCGCCGTACGGTTCAGATTCTTCGAGTCTCTTGAAAGTTTTAGCGTCACCGTCGCCGACATAATATTCATACACAACACCGTACTGCTCCACAGACCTCCGAAACATCCCTTCCACTCCTTCAACTTCTAAAAGACCGGCACTACCATCATGATCCCTTGTGCAATTGCCTGCTTCACAATGTTCGGTAAACCAAGCATCAAACTCTGGCGTATTTTCGGGGAATTTTTTGAATAGTTACTGCATGCTTGGCAAATCTTTGATTTTACTATAACATCTATGACTTTGTTCGTGTACTTGCCGATCAAACTAACAATACCGAATAAAGCTGTGAATCCTCTTTTTGGCCAGGAACCATCGCCCGAAACAGTAAGCCTATCTTCGGGTAATCCTCTCTCTTTATTCTTTTCTTGCTCTTCTTTAGCAGCTTTTTTAAAAACTATTTCACTAACAGCCTTCAATGCAATATAAACTTGCTCTATGCATTTATAATAGCCAGTTATACTTAATGCAGTTGCTGAGATATCCATCAGTCCACAAAAATTCAATAAGCCATAAAATCCAACTCCTAACAAGCGCATTGCATAAACTATTCTTCTGTTTATTTCATAACCATTTTTGATTTTTGGAGATGAAGGGCTTGGTTCACTCTCCTCACAATCACAGATAATTTGTAATTCGAAACCTAATCCTTTTTCGTCACTTTTTGCAAATTCCACTTTTTTATTACACTTTGCACAAACAACTCTCTGTTGCAATGTAGCAAATACAGACCACTGAACGATCACGTAAGTCAGCAACGGATGGATTTTCACTTCAAGTTGAGGAATGGCGTTTTTCAGTTTTTTTGCAGCAGCACTGGTTTGTTCTGTATCATCATTTGAAGTATGTTGATTACCCAAAAAACTCCTTCTTCCCGATCTATGTGGGACACCACTTCTTCTTTTTTTGTCCATGATAAATTTTGAGAGCACACAAACGAAAAATTTACCGACGCGTGCGAGGACTGAAGCGAACAACCATCACCAACGAAAATTTCACTTGTACTGCCGTATATTATATACGAAGGACGCTCTCTAATTGCAAAAGACAGAATATTTTCGAGAAATAGAGGGGAATCGCACCGCTCCCCACTCTTTTATACCTGCTTCTCGGTCTTACTGACCTTCGGGAATAATTCTATACTATTTCTACGAGTATACAGTAGCAATTTATGAAAAAAAAAATTTCGATTTTTTCAAAATTGTTTGGAGTAAGCTGGCCTTAAGGAATTGGTTTGTTTAATTTGCCGTATTTCGTTGCGAAAAGGCTTATGTTTATTTACGCCACTAGCCATCTCCGCCGGTATCTATACAACGCCGCTAATTGCTATTTGTTTAATGATAATTACGTGACCACGCTTTATTACTTTTATATATATATATATATATATATATTATACTTATTTGTGCATTTTTTTGATACATTCATTTTTCTTGAATTGTAGGTAGTGCTATTATTATTACTAATATTACATATATTCTGGATTTCCTAATTTGCCAAAATTTTGAATCCAATTGTCTCAAAAATACTTTGTAATGGATTATATTGGTTCTGAATACTCGAAATGGCTTTTATTTCGCTAATCTCATGGTTTTCAACTGGGTTATATGCACCTATTCTCCTGCTTAATTGAAAAAAAGGTTGTATACTTACATATACTTATTTGTGCATTTTTTTGATACATTCATTTTTCTTGAATTGTAGGTAGTGCTATTATTATTACTAATATTACATATATTCTGGATTTCCTAATTTGCCAAAATTTTGAATCCAATTGTCTCAAAAATACTTTGTAATGGATTATATTGGTTCTGAATACTCGAAATGGCTTTTATTTCGCTAATCTCATGGTTTTCAACTGGGTTATATGCACCTATTCTCCTGCTTAATTGAAAAAAAGGTTGTGTTCGTTTGCCTGTGATATGAACTAAATAACCCAATAAGTTTATATGAAATTTATTCATTGAAATTTTGTAATTATTTTAGCTCAACTAATTCTAAGTATTGATATAACAAAAATTTCCGCATGAAACATTATTTTTATGATACATTATTTTTTTTTTAATTACAGCTAGTGTTATTATTATTACTAATATTACATATGTTTTCGATCTCCTTACTACATGCGTTACTTAATTATTACGTTGATTCTGGTTCCACTATTCTCGTTTTTGCTCAAGTTTTGTATACATATTTTTGCTGACTGCTTCCATTCTTTCGTTCCTTCTATCGGTTGCATTCGCGTGTACGTAGGTGCTTCAAGACGGTCGGCAAAAATTTGCTTTGCTGGATTTTCGATTTCTTTTAAATCATGCGTTTAGTGTATATGGCTACTTAATTATTGATTGTTTTTTTTATTTAAGGTAGTCGAAGTATGTCCTGTGCAAATAATAATAACTTTTTCACTTATGTCCAGGGCAAGGCGCGTATAGTCATATTATGTACATTTTATGTGTGGTTATATCGTGTTTCTTTTATTTTATACCCGATCGGTAATCGTGTTTAGTTTCATTTGCTTAGTTTCTTCGGATCCAGAATAATCGTATATTAGTATATGAGTTAGTGGCGCGAGTTAACTAATATAACTCGTGTGCGCATTTGGTATAAAAGAGTTGTGCTTGGCCTTTGCAGTTACCTGATTCGATGCCGCAGGCTGCAATGCGTAAATTTGACTTATGTTTTTTTTGTATCGGTTTATTTAATAAATACGTGTCGAATATTTATCGTTTTTTGATAGGGCTCTTTTATTTTACTTACATTAATTTAGTCTAGGTATAGGTTTAGTGGGTTGTTCGGCGTACTATATGCCTTATGGCCGGTCTTGTACTATATTATTGTTACCCATTCCTATTTATTATTCGGCAGCGGGTCTAGAGGTACCCTTATTATTACGTTCATTTGGTATCGATATATTAATTCAGTATATTCTATATTTCTATCAATTCGCATTTCCCTCAGTTGTCTGCATTCTTCTTACTCGGGTCGATTCACGATGTAACGTGAAATGCTGCCTTAGCATTTGTATTCCCTTCTAATTGCCTTACTTATTAATTTACTCATTAATATTTTCTTTTTCTATAATCATTAATGCCTTTCCTATCTTTGCTTTTATTGACCCTGTTAAGGCCGCATTCAAATATGCGCGCCACTCTTGCAGCGATTCCTTTCAGGAACTTCGCAGTGGGTCGCTGCGAGAGTACCAAGAAGGATTTTTTCCCTTTCTCCGAAATTGCACGGCGTTGCAGCTGAAACAAAACTGCGAGCACCAGGCAATTTCGACCTCTTTCCGCTCTGACCACGGCCTCAATCGTACATTCCAGGTACCAGCCGTGCGCCTTCGCAATTATCCATCGCCACATGCAAGGCCGCACACATCCGGTCGACTTTTAGTTATTAAATTCAGACACACACATACTCACAAGCAAGTTACACCGGTACATATTTATTGTTTATTTTTTTTAAGTGAATAAATACTGAGTTATTGTTACTTACATCCGAGTTGAACCCTGTTACTCTCCTTCACGTCTATTGCCTGTTCCACGAGCACGTGCTCCGGGATATTACAGTGCCCCGCTGCACTCGCTCAATACTACAACCGCGTCAAACATTTTAAGGGTTGTTAATATCCTGTTTTAACAATTAATAATTTGGCCGGCTACTGCGCGAACAGAGCCTTTTAGGCTATTCGCACTGCTAAGATAGATTGTTCCTATAATCGTGCCTGACATAACGTGCTACGGCGCCTTGATTCCACGTTTGCGCGTTTGACTTAATGTGTACTGAACCCCAGCGCGTCATCCACGTGCGCGGCCTAGTTTTTTTTTAGTTAGTTTTATTTATTCCTATAATTATTAGTACATGATATTCCCTTAATGTTTTACTTAATCTACGTCAATGGTTATAATGTTATTATATTATATAAGGTTATATTATATAAGGTAGTAGGTCGCGCTGAAGTATCTGTTTCTGCTCCAGTCGCGGTCTGCACGTATTAATGGGACATTAATTGCATTTACATCTGATTCCTTGGCAATTAGAGCAACTCCATCCTTTACAGATGTTACATAGGCACCACGGGGTAATTGTCCCATTCCTTCAGAATCTCGCGGGGCATTGGCTACATATAGTTCCCGTTGCTGGTCTTCCAGTATTCGTCGTTTTTGCTTGTTTATTTAGGATCCTTTTGGTATCATTTGGTCTCTCCGTTTGATTTGGTGACCCTTTTAGCGCTTTAATTTCAATTTCGATTCCCTTTATGTCCCTTTTTATCTCTTTTAGTTTATCAAGAGCTATTTTCAGTTTATTATATCTGACTACGTGTTCTTTCTCCTTCTCGTCCAGTATGAGTTCTAGTTTTTGCAACTTTCAGCTTTTGAACATTTGGTCGGTTCTTTCTCCCGTGGTGGGCTACGACGCAGTGAACAGGTGAACTCGACTATAAAATTGTCGCTCGTTTGGGATAGGGCTGACTTTGGGTTATCCGCTCTTTTATAATCGTCGTCGTGTTATCTTTTCCACTGTAACGGTTCTTATTACATCTTTTTGCTCGACTATTATTTGCTTGACTATATTCCATTCTGCCAATGCATTGGCGCAATTTGTTTTCATCAATTATCGGCATTGTCTGTCATGCTACAATGTATATACGTATATATATTTTTCTTTTATTTACATTATTAGTTCGATCCTGCATTTCTCTGCGGTATTTTGTAATTATATTTGACTCGCGTGAATCGATTTTTCTATTTTAGTTTTTATTTATTTCTACTATGTCACCGTTTTCCTATCATTTGATTGAGCTGATATCGATCGATTTTACCCGGCATTCGTCTGTACGTAAAAATAATTTGCTCTCTTATATTTCGCGATTGCTGATGTCCGCGAGGGATACCTGATACGTCTTTCCCCAATTTATTTATATTATCTAGGGAAGGGAATTAAGCTAAAATGCTTCGAATTTTTCGGAAGCTTCAGGAGCGTCTGTATCGCTGCAACTGGTAAGGGATGATTCACTAGGGAAACGGTTAGAAGCATCGCATCGGTTTGGTGTGTTATCGCGAGCGGAAGCGCCTGCTTCAACACAAGGTTCCAATTTTTCTGAATGCCCAGGAGCGGTGAAGCCGATGCAACTGGTAAAGGATGATAATGCAAGTGGTCGGATCTTCGGTAGCAGCTCAAATTTCATTGCCAGATTAGTCTCACGATTTATTTGATTTGTTATCTGTTTTGCCCGATTCTTTGCCAAGTGGAACCGCGAGTAGTTCAATATTGTTGCAACCCACCGATATTCGAGTGATTGCCTATCTGTTTCTTCCGAGTGAGAAATGCAGGAAGTTAATGATGATGAATTACTACGTACGCCCGTGGGAGAACCGAATTCTACCGTCTTGCCCTGCCAAATTTGTTTCAAATGTATGTTTAAACCGATTTATCTGTGTTCTAATGGACATTAAGTTTGTAGTTTATGTTACAAAAGTGCCTTGACGTGCCTGTTCTGTAGGGAGCCGCCTGGTAAAATACGCAATTTGGACATAGAGGCACTAGCGGGTGTTGTTTCTTACCCATGTCGTTACCAAACGTGAGGTTGTCCCGAGGTTGTTAGTCCGGATAGTTGAACTTGCCACGTTTTACATTGCGCTTTTTCTTTCGCGCGCTGTGTCTCGCCGGGTGAAGTTGTATCCCCTCCATCTGTCGCGGCTACTGACTCTACCCGTCGTTCGGGAGCTTATCTTTCGAGAGTGACCGAACACCAGTCGTCTCTGAGTCTGAAGATCTATAATTTTCTGGGGGGCGCTAGTTGCCTAAATTTTTTCGCGCATTCTGTCGCTTCTACACATATATGCTATTGGTTTATCCGAGCCGCTTGGCTTTGGATGGGTTCGGCGGCCGGATGGATCAAGTCCTCCGGAATTTGTTGACATATGAGAAATAATCCTTTTGCTTCGTCATTTCTCTTTTCCGCTCTTTTCCTGTACCTTCTTTTCCTGTCCCCTCTATAACTAGGTCTAGGTTTCCACTCGTCGTCTACGTCTGAGTGACCTCCGCTGCCTGACGATTCGGCATAATCGATTTCGCGGCTTTTACGCTCTCTGGGATTTCCTGAGTTGTTAGATTCAGTGGTCGTGAGTCGAGTGTCTTTCATGGCTTCGTCCGTTCTCTCTGCCTGTGAGGTAGATTTTTTTCGTATGCGAGAGTGTTAACTATCCATCTTAGCGAATTGGGTCGAAATTCCTTAACTACGTCACGAACGGCCCTACTAAATAAGACGAGCATATCCGGATTGCCATCATAATGCGGAATGGTATGTAGTGCTTGATGGAGAGAGAACAAGCTTTGTCCACCCCTAGGTCGTTCTCCTCGTCGGGTTTCGTAAGGAGAACCCGCAAAACGTCCGCGTGCAGGGGGTGGCTGTCTTCGGTTTTCTAGTAGCCTGTCCACGAATGCGTTGTACTGTTCGATGGAATTACCATTTTCGATTCCCCTATTACTCGTTGTCGTTGTTGTTCCGTGTCATATTTGGGATCGTCTCCGAAGTCTCCCCCTTCAGTTTTGAATTGATTTAACATAGTTTAACGTACGTTGCATGCATGCTCCGTATAATGCGGCTCGTATTTCTCTATCCCATTCGGAAATATGTAGTTACTCTGAAGGTCTTGATTCCGGGGGCTTGGTTTCGGCGTCGGTGAAGCTGCCGATTTCTGACTGGCGATACTGGCTCCATTAGTTCCTGGCCAGTACTCACCCCAGGGGTCCTGTGGCTCATTTTTAAGATTCGTGTCGAGTAACGACTTCGACGGGTTAGCATGAAGTAACGTGAGTCTTCGTTGCAGAAATTCAAAATCCTTGTCTGGAAAGGATTATTCCGACGGGTTTTGTTTTCCGTATATATGCCTTGCTTATCATTTTCAATGTCCGCGTCGTAATCGAGGAGATTGGGTTGTTTGGAGATCGCCTCCGTCTGAGATGTTGCTCCCAACTGCGATACCGGGGTTATCATACCGGCCTCCGTGATCTCTATCTCACATTATTTGTTTAATATATGTTGTTTCGTAACCATAAAAAAAACTAATGTCTTTAGCAGAAAATTTATCGGCAGCCTTGATACCTAGCTCAATTGAACGAAGGGCTATTACCAGGGTATCCTTGTGGGGGCATTGTAAAGCAATTTCGGCAGTCACTAAGGTTTGTCTAATGTCGAGATGTGGTTCCTCTCCGACCGAAGGGGTATACGTAAGATTTCGTAGAGCAGTGTTGTCCCGCGAATCCCAACGCGCTCGCCTCATTTTGATTTGCCCGTGTCCCAACTGGCTCATTCTCATTACCCGTTGGAACTAATAGACCGCCGCCCGGATCCATTTTCTGGCTACCGTCTATCATTTTCCTTAGTTTTATGCGATAAAGAACTCTATCGAACTTAATTTTTGAGCCGTTTCTACGATAGAAGCGCATCGAGCTCAAATATAAGTTCAATGTCTAAAGTTTGACTAGGTAGTGTCAGTGTATCGGGATGGACAGCAGAATTATTTTCGTAGATAGGTTCAATTTAATTATTTACTTAATAACCAGCAGAAAGTTCCTACCTTTCGCAGAATACCCTCGAGGACAATATATTATAATTATAAGTCACTTACCTTAAGGCGACAGCAATGATGAGGATTGCAGTGACTGATGTCATACTTTCGTTCTTCCTGTCAAGTGTGATCGGGTTACTGTGCTGCGTGACGTCGAACGGCAAGGTGGCTCGATTAATTAGGATGATGTATCTTTTTTAAGGCTTAAAATCGCGATCACGCTCAGTTGCTTTACAAATGGAACCCTACATCTAGCACCAGAAATGTTACGTGTGTTCGTTAGCCGCATCTCGACTAGTGGTGGTCCTTCTCGTCTGCGGTCTCTGAGTCCTGACTACTGATAGTCATCTCCTGGACGAGTAGAGAATACTCGCGAGTGGGCGTCGGGCCCCCCTTTTATAATGTATGCGCAGGCTGCCCTCTCTTTACCCCGCTATTCGGGGCTCGAGAGTTGCGGGCTTCGTCGACGTCTTGCTGTGTGCGCGGGAATTGATGGTCAGCGATTTAGCTGGAGCGAAGCTTCTAGAGCTATGCTCTAGAACGTACGTACAAACCATCGTACGTATTATTATTATTATTATTATTATTATTATTATTGTTGTTGTTGTTGTTATTGTTGTTGTTGTTGTTGTTCCCCTGATTAAGGACTGTTGACATGTAGCCAGCAGTGCCGGATCAGTGATAGGTAACCCATTTCATCCACCTGCAACATGGAACTACGTTAGTAATACTTCACGTTGCATGGTCTGTCCAATTTTCTATCGTCTCGTATGGTCTGTCCGTATATTTCATTCATGTTAGTTTACATGTCTTCACATTCATTCTCCATGCGTTCTAAAAAAACATTCTTTCGTGTATTCTCGCGTTTCTATTCCCTCTGTCATTTTCTTTCGCTCATTTCAAGCACCCATCCTCTTTCGTCCCTCTGAGTACTGTCTCAACGAAGGTAAGTACTCCCGTCCAGCTGTCTGCGTCGCGTAACATTCTCTGTATAATGTTCTCAGGCGTAATGTTTTCTGGTCCCAGTCTGTGTCTGTCCGTTGTCCATCTTTGGCATACGAAAAATGTATGTTCTGCGGCATCCCTGTCGTGTCCGCAGTACTTACAGTTCGGGCTCTGTACCTTGTCTCTCCTGAAAAGGTAGTATCTGAAGTAGCCGTGTCCGGTGAGGAATTGGGTAAGTTAAAAATTCACCTGGCTGAATCCCCGCTCCGTTCACGGTCGCAGATCCCTTATCAGGCGTCGGGTCCATTTTGCTGTCTTGACTTCCGTCCATCGTTCGTACCATTCCGCCATTGCCCTGCTTCTTTCGGTTAACACCGCGTCAGCTCGTCTTATCGCGGCGCTTAGTTCGTAGATTCTGTGGGTATCACGCCCGACATGACCAAGATAGCCTCCTGAGTGACCGTCCTGTAGGCGCACACAATCCTCAGCGCTCCCCGTCTTTTTACGTTCATTAGTCGCTTGCAGTACTTTTTCACCCCGAGCTTGTGTCGACTCAAATTTCCTCGCCGTATAGCAGGATCGAGTGGGTAGTTGATATGAGTAACCGTCTTTTTCCCTGCCTTGGTCCGTACGTGTTTGCCATCAGGCGGCGTATGGAGGTGACTCTTTCAGCTGCCTTCTTGGCAGTCTTTTCTATGTGTGTCCAGAAGGTCAGCTTTGTATCCAGGGTTACCCCCAGATACTTGATCGACTTCTTCGTCTCTGTCAGTTCGGTGCTGACGTTCATCGGAATTCATAACTGTCGGTATTCGTTGTCCTGTGAGCAAAACCAGTTCTGACTTGTATATTGCCAGTTATATTCCGTGTTCTGTCATCCATCTGTGTATTCGTCTCATGACCTGATTCAGCGTTAGATGGGATAATTCTGGGTTGCGTACAATAACCACCGCGATGTCGTCCGCGTAGGCTACCAGAAAGGCGCCTTCTGGCATTCGTAGTCTCAGTAGGCTGTCGTATATCACGTTCAAGAAGTCTGGTCCTAGTATGGATCCCTGAGCGACTCCCGCGGTTATGTTCCTGGTTGTCCACCCCTCGGTCGTTTCATATGATATCCACCCACCTGACCAAGTTAAAAGCGTTTTTAACGTGTAGCAGTCCCGCGAGAACTAACGGTCTGGCCCAGTAGCAGATTCGTCTTGTCTCTCGAGCGGCCCCGACTACCTCCCCTATCTTGGATCGGCCCCTGCGAAAGCCGTGTTGGTTGTCGGAGAACCCTCCGGCGGCTTCAATCGCGTCTGTCACTCGTGGTCTAAACAATAATTCGAAAACCTTGCCTGCGGTGTCCACTAAACTCAGTGGTCTATAAGAGGACGGCGCATCCGGTACTCCTTTTTCCTTATACAGAAAGATCAACCTGACCGTCTTCCATCGCTTGCTGAAAGTCCCTGTACGTAAACTGTCGTTGTACATATTCAGAAGTATTTCCGGCTTCTGGCAAGCCACTTGCCGAAGAATTTGTCCTGGGATGCCGTCTGGTCCGGGTGCTTCCCCAGATTTCAACGATGAGGTAGCTCTCAAGAGCTCCTCCTCGCCGAACTCCGGGACGGTTAGCGTTTGATCGTCGATGTGCTCCTCCCTTACCTTACGGGTCGTCAAGAGCCCGACCACGATCGCGTGCATTGTGGTTCTGTCCTTTAGTTCTGGTGAGCCGAAGGCTCCTAGTCTCTGCGTTACTACCTTGTAACCCAGACCGGGGGTCGTTGACGTTGTCGTTGACGTTGTCGTTGTCGTTGTCGTTGTCGTCGTCGTCGTCGTCGTCGTCGTCGTCGTCGTTGTCGTCATCTCCTCTCGGGCGGTACGCTAGTCGTGAGGCAGATGAACAGAAAACCGTCCGACCCGATTGTTCTCGCGCCGGGACACGCTGGGAGTGCCCGGACCCCCGTCGGTTGTGCCGATCGGCATGGGCAAAGGGCTGATGAGAGCCTAGCTCTGCGAAGGCGGTAGTTTCGGTGCGGGATCAGAAGTCTGCCGCTTCGGGCCCTGATCAGGAAGTACGCATTGGGCAGGGGAATCGGAACCTCTATTGCTCCGGGCGAGCCCTGGTCTGTCCGTGTATTCCGGGATCGGGAAAACGGAGGCTGGGCTTCAGGGAACTGGGGTAGGGTGAAAGTATCCGAGGACACACCCGTTCCCAGCTATTTCGGCCGGCCTCCCTACGCACGAAGCGCCGGTTAAACAATAAAGAAAGAAATGTCCTTACCTAACAATGAGATAAACCAGCAGGCAGGTAAACTCCAAACTGGCGAGGAAGCAATAGACCGCATAAGGGTCGTTAAAGTGAATCTCCATAGAGCCGAATTAGCCAACAGCCTTCTGACTCAGAATATATCTCAGACGAAGGCTGATGTGCTCCTAATCAGCGAGCAGTACTGTGACTGGAACGTACCTACGTGATACAAAGACACACTTCGCACAGCAGCAATCTACGTGCATCTACGAACCATCAGAGTGGACGAACACGGGGCCGGAAGCGGCTTTGTGTGGATTAGAAGCAGAGACGTAACTTACATGAACTGTTACTTTACCCTGAACGACCGCATTGAGCAATTCAGGCGGAGTCTAGACGAGCTGGAAGATGCGATCTGCGAGATAGAAGGCGAGATCGTAGTCGCCGGCGACTTCAATGCCCGAGCATTGGAATGAGGCATGCCAGTGCCGGACAGCAGAGGAAAGTCCAGCATGGAGATGGTATCTAGACTCGGTCGCAACGTTGGGAACTGGTTGACATTCAGAAGGGTAGGGCATATTGGGACGATTCCGGACGTATATTTTGAATCCGCAAATTTAGCGCGTAAAGCGTCGGCTTGGAGGGTAATAGACGATTACAGCGGAAGCGATCATCAATACATCACATTTCAGCTTCACGATAAATCCCAAACCCAAAGAGTCGCGATAAAGCCACTCCGATTGAATCTGGCCACGCTGAACACCGATAAACTAGTCGCGGTACTGCTCGAAGGAGAGGGGAATTTACCGACGACAAACGTCACCGAAGACAAGGATGGAACGGAGGGCCACGCAAGGGATCGCGACATGGACAACCGACTCTGCTTACTGGTGGTCGGACGAAATCGCGCAACTGAGAGTGAAAGCGAAACGCCTCAGAAGAAGAGCACAAAGATCGAGAGACGAAACGGAGGCAGCACTGTTGTCGGCGCAGCATAAAGCAACTCTCAAGCGGCTCTGACGCGAGATCAACCGGAGGAAAGCATAGTGCTGGAAGAACCTGACGGAGGACGTCAATCGGGACGTGCAGGGCCCGGGCTACAAGATCATGACCAAGATACTCTGCGCGCTCCTAAATCATCCTTTCGGCGTGAACACCATCGGTCGAATAGTGGTCACTCTGTTCTCAAAAAATCCGCCAAGACAAGACCACGAGGAAGTCGCTAAAGTAGGTGAAATTCCCCTATTCTCCACCGAGGAGTTGCGGTTCGCCGCCAAAATGATGCAGCGCAGAAAGACGCCTGAGCCCCACGGGGTATTGAAGATCATCGCGGTGAAAGCACCTTCTCTATTCCAAAACATGTACAACGCGTGCCTGAAGGCGGGTGTCTTTGGCACTCCCTGGAAGGTTGCGCATCTCGTGTTGATCAGCAACAGGATCAACAATCAGTTACAGGGTGCTGTACAGGCTGCCGGCGATTTAGCGGACAACCAGAACGTCTTCAGGAAACGTCGATCCACGGTAGACGCTATACGAAAGGTAGTTCGGTTGGGAAGGAGAGCATGGACTGGAAACCTTTTTTCCAGGAACATTGCGCTTCTCGTTAGGCTGGATGTTAAGAACGCCTTCAAATCGGCCAGGTGGCAAGACATCTTGGACGCGTTGAACGAGTTCAGAGTCCCAGAGTACCTCATGCCGGTGATATGGAACTACCTAAAAAACCGTAATACTCCACTACGAAATAGAAGAAAGCCAACGCGAGAAATATCTCAGTGCCGGCGTGGCACAGGGGTCGATCTTTGTCCCTGATTTTTTAAACATCCTGTACGATGCCTTGTTACGACTCGCGCTACTGGAAGAGGTGTATATGATAGCCTACATTGATTATATCGCTTTAGTCATTATCGCGCGGGACTTTGAAAAAGTACAATATCTGCTTAACCAGGCGATGCACAGGATCTCGCGCTGGATGGGTAAAAACAGTCTCGACTTGGAAGCCGGTAAGACAAAGATAGTACCCTTCACTGGCAAACGGATTGAGACCATCTTCCCCATGTATGTGGGAGATGCGGAGGTTTCGACAAGGAGGGAGGCTATATATCTGGGATTCAAACTAGACACTAAGCTTACTTTCTTTCGTCATCTAGAGTATGCAGCGGATAAAGCGGCGAAAAAGGCGGCACAGTTGTACCGTCTCATGGCGAACGCGAGCGAGCCGAAAGCGATCAAGCGTCGATTCCTCACGTCAGTGATTATATCCATCTTATTGCGAGTTCTGAAATATGGGCCGATGCAATGGAGGAGGACTCATGCCGGATTCGACTCACTTCCGTTCAGCGTAGAGGAGCTCTCAGAGTCACTAACGCTTACCGCACGGTCTCAAAACCCGCAGTGCTCGTTATTACGGGAATCATCCCAATCGACCTACACGCTACAGAGTGCAAGCGAATCTACGAGCGGAAGAAAACAGGAGAGGACAGAACAACATTCCATAGAGAGGAACGGGAACGCACCGTTGAAATGTGACAACGATCCTGAACAACCCCAACCAAGGGTAAATGGACAGCAAGGCTGATAGACCAGCTGTCCCCTTGAATTAACAGAAACTGTGAGGAGGTAAATTACTACCTGACCTAATTCCTGAGTGACCCTGGGTACTTCTGCACATACCTCAATCGTATGGGGAAGGTTCGGAGCTCGAGTTGCATCTTCTGTTCCGCTGATTGCGACGATAGGTTTCTATTTCCTTTACTATTTTATTTTTCGTCCTATATTATACACACGGCGGATGCATCCCTAACTAGCCCCACACTATCCAGCCGTGCGGACCTAGTAGGGTGTGCCTTAAGTGGCATTTCCTACATAGCCTCGAAAATAAAAAAACCTTTGCTTAACCTCTTCCCGTACATATCCACGTATGTGGACATTTTTTGAGAATAATTTTATGCGATAACTTTTTAAATAGTGAATATAAAAATCCGGAAAAATTCAGTTGATGTCTTCAATGCTTAAGCAACGTAAATAAATGAGTAATAATTTTGAAATATGTTTTGTTTTGCTGGAATCATGAACTTAGCAATAAAATTTAAATTACTTTATATATATAATAAAAGCCTTCAATGTAATAGTATCTGGCTGGAAGAATCAGTTTCCACCATGTTGTTTTGTAATGTATACGCCAGAAAGTATTATAATCAATCATAAAAATTATTATTTATGATCATTTAAAATACCTAGATAAGTTCCTTAATTGTATGCATATATTTGGCCAGTTCTCTTAGCAATTCGCTCAGTCTTAATAATTTATATAACTAGTTTAATTAATAGTTAAATATCTTGATTTTCAATTACAGTTTCTCTATATCTTACTAGTATAGAGTAGTTATAGCTACTCCATACTGCATAAAGTACTAGATGATATTTAAACTTTTTTGAATATATTACTTACTGTTACTTTATTTAAATTATTATTAAAATACTAAATTAAAAAATATTTACGTTCTTATATTTCAAATATAGATCCAATATGGAACTGATAATACTATGAAGTTTCAATAAGTTTCAAAACACACATCCTATTGGTAAATATTTATTTCAACTTATAATGAAGCTCTAATAGTACATCTTAATTTCATAGCACAATACCTTCCTTCCTATTCAAAGCTTAACACTAATCATTTGGCCAAAATGATTTTTCCTTTAATTCCACTCTTTTATCACAGGTAAAATCTATTCATTCCATTAATATGAAAAAATACATATACATGTACTACTGTCACATATTCAATTAATATTAAAAATATATTATGTTGTACTAAAATTATAGTCATAATCTGATGTTTAACCCTTTCACACATGGAACAAATTATATTCAGTTAACGTGTAAAAAGCATATTAAATAGTCTTAAAAGTCACTGATTTCCAATCTAAGGTCAGATTTGCAAAATTCATTTGTTTAAATAATTTGGTTTTTAATTGTGACTCCAGAATAGTAGTCTATGGAAAAAATAACTGAAGAAATGTATGACTGTTTATCTTTTAAATAGATGAATTATAGACATCTGACCTTGAATTTAAAGTCGCTGAAACTTTTCAAACTACTTAGAATGTTTTCAAACTATGAGTTAAATATTGACGTTTCTTCTATATACAAATAGGTCAAGAAACCATTTTGTACAAATTTCAGGTACAGATATAATATTATAAAACATTAAGGATTTAAAAGTGTACATAGCTTTGGCTATTATTTATTGCGGAATCAAGCTATTTAAATTTGAGATTTCACATGAACAACAGCTGAAGCAAGATCTAGAAACTCATAGAAAATAATTCTATTACAATACATCATAAAGCCATCTGTTTTCCAATTCTGTAATACAAACAAAAATCTGTAGTAAATATAATTATTAACCAATAAATTACTTTTTTTACTATTGTAAATATTTTTGATTAGTTTAAAAACTATTCTTTATACTCATACCTTTGCTTCATGTACATCTTAGCATTCCACAAATCTTAAATAATAGACAACCTCACTGTCAAAACTCGCTGACTTTGCAATTACAATTCCTCACTTTCATCATTTGATTAAAATAACTCTCTTTTAATTATATTTAATTATCATGCCAGCAAGAAGCTATAAGTCAAAACCAATTCAGTTTATTTAAAAAATGACTACAAAAATCAAAATATTTTATAAATATATTATTGTGAATTGGTATAAAATGCATACATACCTTAGTCTGATATTTATCGAATATTGAATAGAAAACTCATCAGGTTACAGGACTTGTTATCTTCATATCTCGTACATGAGTTGATCAAACTTTTCAATATGTACGAAAGAACGAGGTCAAACCGATTGAGTGGGTCAAACCGATCACTTAATTATGAGAAATATTAAGTTTACAACTAACATTGACATGAGGTTAAATTTACTGACTTCCAAAAACCTAAAGAAACTTTCTGATCAAACCCTAAGAAATATCTATTTTTCAATTCTGTAATGCAAACAAATTCAACAATAATTATAAATATAATTTCACAATAAATTATCTTTGACAGTGAATCGAGAAAACCAAATGTTCTTTACATTAATTAACATCTTTGCTTAATATTTGACCTGGAATTTAATAAATTAAATTTCTTAAATTATATTCAATAAACTATCTTGGCAGCAAGCTAAATCTATTGACTTACAGAAGCCTCGTTCCTTTTAATTACACAGAGATCTCTGTTTTCCAATACTGTATCAAAATAATATTAAAAATTAATCAAAAGTATAGTATAATAAATTTCCTTTAAAAGGTAGCCTGAGTCAATAATTTCACATTACCAATATTCTTATGAGAATAGTTTGTATTGCATAAATCATATGCTAGGTAGTGTGATTTAATCTACAGAACTACGTCAAAACAGTTGTCCTATGAAAGCAAAATACCTTAGTTAAATTAATGAAGTATACTATGAAACATTCCAACATTTTTTAATACATCATACATTACAATAGATTTTACATTGAAAAACTGATTGCACAAAATATATTTAGAAACAATCATCTTATGGCTATATTTAATATAATATTTTCACATATTTCACTTATAGATTTAATTAAATTTAATTGAACATTATAAAGTGATAAGAGGTATGAATAAACGTAAATTAGGATTTTAAAATTGGGTCTTTTATGCACAGCGCTCATTACTTTTCTGTTTTATCTCGAAATAAGAGCTCGCACAATAACAGTTTACTGATTATTTTTTTATTATTCTTTTATGCGCAATCGATTAAAATTGGTCGTATATTGTATACATTGCATTTTGTTACTCTATTCACTTTAGCTTTAATTAATTATTTTAACATACACTCCACGGGCTGACTTTGCACTTTACAGAATTTAGTTATAATAAAAGGGCGCCAGGTAAAGCGCGGCTAGTCTAGCATGAACTCTACCCCTGAGAAGGTTCCGTGATGCAGGAAATCAGGATGAATTCTTTAACTACTAAACAATAATACTATGTTCTAGCAATTTAAGTACCTAGGCTTTATTCATATATACACTCAGAAGGTGGCTAATAATTTACAGGTAGAATTATAAAGTTAACAGTCGCTTTTTCCAATATGGCTACGTCAGCCCGCGCACGCCGCTAATACGATTGAATCACCCCGTTTTCCTGAGCTAATAAAATTTCCTATATTATAAATATTTATATATAAGGTGTTACATTCAATAAATACACTCTCGAAGTACATGATAATTTTTTTTTATTCATTTCAGTGAATATAGATGCATTAAAATGGTGGTTGAAAAAAAATCCAAAAAAGAGGAGGGTGTGCGCTGTTGATGATTTCTCTGGGATGGATGGTATAAAACTAAAAAATGAAACGGCTTTAGATTCAGTAGATGGATGGCTATACCGCATATCATACGATTTTTTATTTTTTCAAAATTAACAAAATGGCGGACATTTTTCAAAAAGTAAGAAAAAACACTGTTTTTCAACCATTTTTTGCAAAAAAAAAGTTAAAATCAATATTTCAAAAATCGTATGATATGCGCTACAGCTATACTCATAAAGAATATCAGGTAAAATTTTGGTAAGAATCGGTTAAGTAGTTTCAGAGATTTTATCAACAAGCCGTCCAAGAATGTTGTTTCGAGAAAAACGCGTTTAAAGTTTTTTTAACGAAAAATCGTAAAAAAATCTCATCTGAGCTTAATCAGTGATGCCTTCACCATACATTATGCCTTCAGTTTCTTCAAAATGCTCGTTTTCATCCAAAATAGCCTATCTGCGCTTTGTTCTGGCATCCTTAGAGGCATCAGTGCTACGGCGATTCGCAAATCGTATTCGCTCTCTCTCACGCTCAACGACAAACTGTGCGGCCAACGGTCCGATTTTGACGCCCATTACCTCTAAAATCTTCAGAACTGGCTGTAATCCTTCATTAAATATGCAAGCGGCTGTTTGGCAGGCGATTTCAACAATTTATTTTCCGCTGAAGATATGTTTAGGAGCTATTGACCACACACAGTTGTTGAACGACTCGTTATTATTCTGTGTGTTTCCACCCAGACATCTTTCAAGTGGTTCTTGCTTCGTTAAATCTTCATATATCGGTTTTAAAACTTCTTGAACATCTTTAGCGAAAGCAGGAGGATGTTTAAATTTACGAACGGTATTATCCCTCACAACTTACTTTTTTATACTTTCACCAGGATTCAGAGCAGTAGGTATGCTGCGGGTTATTATCGGTTGAAATTTTATGATAATATCCGGCCCAGATCTCCTTGCACATATCTTTTAAGGATTTGCAGTGTCTTCGAATTGCTAAACCGTAATTTGTAGAGAGTTCTTTCATTAATTTGATCGTTAGATCTTGTGTTTTCACAACTGGAACTTTTTTGCGACGGTTTTTCTCTTGTTCACAACTTTTTTGGCTGTACTTTTTTTCACAGGTTTTTTTTTCTCTTCCTTCTTTGCAGCTTCCTTCTTTGCAGCTTTTCTTGCCTGTGTAAGAATGTTTTTAGCTTCACTGGCATGCTTGAAAATTCTTTTTGCAACGTGTAAGACGCATTCTAACTTTTTAACAAGAAACTCTTCACCATACGGTGATCTATCGAGCAGCATCTTGAAAGTTTTCGAGTCACCGTCGCCGATGTAATAACCGTAACACCAAATTTTTCGACAGATTGCCAAAACATATCATATACACTGTCAACTTCCATTTTCCCTGAACTACCTGAGTGGTTAGCGCTGCAGTTTTTCTTGTGTTCTTCGTACTACGCTGCATATTCAACTGTGTCCTCAGTTCTTTTTCTCTTGTCACACCCTTTAAAGTAACTTGTTTTGATAACGACGTTCGCAATCTTTCTGCTGTGTTTGTAAATTAAAGATATAATGCCAATAAGAGAAGAAAATCCTCTTTTTTGGCAGGAACCGTCACCTGAAATGGTTAAAACATCTTCAGGTTCTCTGTGCTCAGCACTCAAGAGTTTTTCTTCTCTTACAGCCTTGAGCGTCACTATATCGAACACACTTTTCGCAGCGATGGAGATCGAATTAATTATTTTATAGTAAACAGAGGAGTTTATTCTATTACCGAGTTCCATAAGTCCGCAGAACATGTTGATACCACTCAATCCAATACCAATCAATCGCATTACATATACTATACGACGATTGATCTCATAACCAGTCGCAATTAGTGGACACAAATTTATGAACTGTTCTCCACACTCACACGTAACACAAAGTTTAAACCTGAATCCATATTTGCTGAATGACACATCCTTATTGCACAATTTACAATTCAATAACTCTTGCAACGTATAAAAAACCAGGAAGAAGTTAATAATACTGTACCCTGAAGTTTGATCTATATGAACGTCGAAACTCTTATCTTTCGACTTTTTCAGCTTCTCTGCAGATGCACTAACATAGCTTGTATTTGCCTCATGGGCTTGTGGATACACTCCATGACACTTTCACTTCTTAGGGTTCGAACCTGCACATCTCCATGAGGAACTTTGTTGCTTAGTTTTCTTGTCCATTTTGGAAATCACGAGCACAGAGATGTTGACGGTTCAAAATTTTAGACTCGACTGATGAAGAGAGAACATTGTGTGTAACGGTTCTATTCGAAGAAGAGGAGAAAGGGAAGAAAGGGATCATACAAAGGCATCATAGCAGCTGCTCAAGTGTGCAAAGGCAGGTAGACGGTACCGCTCCGAGCGGTGCGGATTAGCGCGCTCATGTAGCTGAGCAAACAGTGCCTAAAAGTACACTTACACTGCTCCGATCTTTCTGAAATTTTTGTATAAGATTTTCAGATATATGTACTTTCGAAAAATGCAATAAAAAAAAATCGATTTTTTAAAAATTCTAAAGTGGGTAGACCCGTTAACAGTCCAACTCACCGCAGATTCAAAATGTCCATGCTGCGTGCGCTGAGTCACTCGTTCTGTGCCCGGTATCCCGTGTTTTCCTGGTCGCAAATCTTTAATAACTCTAGTCCTAATTTCGAGCATTCCCCAAAAAAATTAACTCACCAAACTCAACAAATTTAACAAATCTCAGAAATCTTTAACTCGGCTATGCTTTCAAAAATATACTCTCAAAACACGTGCTCTCTCGTAGACGCCGGGGTCGTCATTGGCCAAGATCTGAGAGACCGGAAATCTTTTGCAAATTTGGCTTTTCTTCTGCCCATCTTCAACCCACTCACACTTGTTGCTTCCATCCTTATCTTGTTCTTGATTGGCCTTGATTTCCTTTAAATTAGGAAACCAATGCTAGGTCTACTGCGGGATGAGTCGCTATTTTTCATTGGTTCGCGCACCATGCGTACAGCGCGCGCGAAATATGAATTTGTAATTGCGAGTATGATACGTATAGCCCGGCGCGTATATCTATACGGCCGCTTGGCTTTTCGTCGCCGCTGAGCCCTACAGTATGGTAAACCGGCAGCTTCAGGCAACTCGCGGCGAGGCGGCTGCTAGCTTTCTCATGAGCAGTCGGCTGCCGCGTCTCTCTCTCTCTCTCTCTCTCTCTCTCTCTTTCGTCGCGCGTCTGCTAGGTACACCTGCTTGTGTTTTGGCTCCTGCATTTACACCGCACTCTGTTGCCTCCTGCGTCCGTGAGCCGGTCTGTTGTGGTGCCTGCACAGTGGAACATACTAACTATAGCTGTGATAATAAATCACAGCTTCCACTGGTCCATCGGCACGGCTTTTCAACATCCAAGCAGCAACACCCGGCCAGGTGTTATGAGGTTAAGTGAGGTGAATACGGCAGAGTGGCGGGAGCCAAGCACGAAGCATAAATAACTCAGATGTACCACTTCAATCTGGACATACAGCACGCAGCGCCATACTATCAAGGCGCCACCTGCCGACTCGAACTGCAACTATGTGACTACCGAGGCGACACCTGCTGCATCCTAGACACACCACCATTACCTTCCACGACTCATCTTTGTCGCCACTAACATCATGGTCGACAACTGCGCCATCTGCGGGGAGGTTCCTAGGAGCAGCAACTCGCTACGTAAATGCTGCATATGCAATATAACATATCATCCGGCGTGCAAGCCTCTTGCAGTGCATACCCGCGTACAAAGAAGTGCACTACAGCTACAAACCAAAGCGGTAGCGTGCCAGGCATGCATCGACTCGAAGAGGTCGATGTTCGAGTCGGCAGTCACGAGCGCTACGAACGCTAACAACAACATGAGTGGGAAATAAAAAGCCTGCAACAGCTGCGCGCACCAATCAGGCGAGCAAGGCCGCGCCCACCAACTCCTCACTCTCTCCGTTGCAGGGGCTAGGCCCCGCCCCCCACCCCCGCGTTAAAAAAGGGAACAGCGGTCTCCTGCCTGGTGGAGTACGCGAATTCAACTTCAAAAAACATTGACAATGCACTTGCTAGACATTGCACATCTATTGAAGGCAGATTGGAGGCAATTGTAAATAGGCTAAATACGTTACCAGCAGTACATACTTTGGCACTTTCAATTGAATCCAAGCTGCAAAAAATTGAGGAAAAACTGTCGAAACAACACTCCCAGCTGGAGGAGATGAAAAAGGAGAAGCAAGTGCTTTGTCAAGAAGTAGATAACCTAAAAATCAAAAATAAAAAATTACGCGATAGTAACGTCGACACGAACAATTTGTTGACCAATACAGAGGTAAATTATAATACGTTGCTTGAAAAAATTGATAATCTAGAGCAGACTAATTTTGAGCCACAGACAAAAATTGATAATTTTATATTAAATACTTTTGAAAACGATTTCCAAAACTTAACTAATAAAATCGATAGAGTTGAAAGTGACAACAAAGAAATAATAATAAAAATAGAAAAAATAATAACAAAAGAAGACTTTACCTTTGCATATACTACTACTATCAACAAAATTGAAAAAAATGTAGAAAACATCCAAAAAGATAACCAACATATATTAAACAAAATTGAATACCAACAAATCGCAGTGCTCCCCAGTACACAAAGCAATACCGTTTCTCTGACAAGTACAAATAAATGTAATAATAATAATAATTCATCTGCTACAAATAGTAATCTACTCAACAATTATAGTAATATAAGCGACACAAATGACAATTGTAATATCAATAATAACGCGTTCATCCAAGTTGTCAATAGCAGAAAAAAAACATCTAGTCGTTTGAATAAGAACAATATTGACAATGATGATGCTGCAGCATCACCTGCACGAAGCACGCGGGTGCAAACGATTGATGGGGGGATAATGCACAGTAAAAACATTAAAAGCGGTAATACGGAGCTCATTATTTCTAACATTTTCGACGGTGATGTCTCTAAGCGTGTACGTTGCACACGCGATACTGCGCCGTGTCTGTGACAGCTGCGGCATCAACAGATACAAATAGCGAACATAGACGGTCACCATGGGTTGTTACTCTTTCCAGCAGTGCGTTAGGCGAGAAAATAATGCGAGCCAAAAAGCTAATCAATGGCTTTCATGCTAGAGATGTCGACATTGCAGCTCTTGACCAGGACACAAGGGATGGGATTATAAATGGGAAAATTTTTATAAATGAATTATTAACAAAAGAATGTTTTATTAAATATAGAAGTCTCAAGGCCCTTGAGATGAGACTTAATTTTAAATATGTTTGGCATAGAGGGGGTCGTTTCCTGGTGAAGAGGCGCGATGGCGACGTCTCTCATGAATTTTCATCTGCGGCTGATTTACAAACAATAGTGGCATCATATGCCATTAATCAACCATCACAAACCGTAAATAATATAACAAAAAACGTTGATAAAGAAATCGTAATTGATAAAAATGTTATTCCGTCAACTGCTGCAAAAATTGACTATCCGCAGACACTGCTGGGGGGGTTCACTGTAAGGGACTGGGGGCAGGTTTTGTCAATGTTACCTCTCTGATGGGGCACATTGGCATGATTAAACAACACCTTTCAGCTCGTCCTGCCTACCATCTCTTTGAGGTTGCTGAGTCGCACCTTGACCCTGATGTTGGGAGTGATCTCATTCAGATCGACGACTATTCACTACTTAGACTTGATCGCAACAAACTAGGGGGCGGGCTGGTCCTGTACATACATAACACTTTCAAGGCCAATTTACTATGCAGCTCTCCAACAACACAGGAGGGCAGGCCATTTATACTTGAATATTTAATGTGCAGTGTTCAGCAGGGCAGCCTTCCCCCCGTCTTTGTTGCTTTAATATACAGACCACCACACGTACCGTTTTTACAGGGCTCTGACTTAACAGACAAACTAACGATACATACGCAAGACTTTAGTCACAAAATTATTATGGGAGATCTGAATGCGAACCTACTCGGAACGTCAGGCGATGCAAAATATGTTAGGCGGTTGGCTGATGATCATAACCTTCAAATAATTGATCATGGTGCGACTCATCATCTCACGGATTTTCACACGTGGATTGATGTGATCTTGACATATAATAATGACGTTGTACTGAGCAGGGACAATCGGCCGGCGCCTTTTCCCAGTCATCATAACATCATAGAGGTCAAGATTGGGGTCGAAACTGCTGCATCCCCTGTGGCTGAATCTTTCAGCTACAGGGATTTTAAATCGATCCAGCAAGATGACCTCCTGTCTCACCTAGCTGACTGTGATTGATCGCAGATCGATGGTCCCGCGGCGGGTGTTGACAGTCAATTAGAGTGCCTCAGTGTCAACCTCATGGCTGTGATAGATAAAATTGCGCCGTTAAAAGAATTCACACCGAAAAAGAAAACGAATCCACCATGGTTGAGGCTGAACTAATACATCTTTACAAAAAACGTGACTCCGTACGACGACGCTATGCGTGGACCAAAGACGACAGACTGTGGCGGGAGTATCAGGGTCTTGCAGCTGAAGCTGAATTACGAACGAAGGAAACAAGGGAAAGATTTTTACAAAATAGAATTTCTGAAGCGATTGATAATAAGAAAGATATCTGGAAAGAGCTCAAGGCTTGTGACGTGTATTTCACGTCCCAATAATATTAAATACGGGCAGTCAATCGCGACCCAGTCGCCCGTCACCAGAGCCGAGCATTTCTCAAATTTAATTAGTATTGTTATTAATGGGGTATTGTTATTATTTGTTGAGGGAATGAGGATAAGGAGTCGCGACCGAGGAGGGCTGCAGACCGGCACACACACGCACACACCCATACCAGCGGCACCAGCTGATCGCCGCAGCGACGACTGCTTGGAGCGAGCAACGGCGACGAGTATACACACACAGGCACAGCACCAACATCACTGCACACTGTACGCGCGACTCTCTCTCTCTCGATTGCTCTTTCTTCCTCGCCTCTCGAGGATGATGAGCCGCTGCCCGCGCACACACATACACACAAGCGCGCGCGGCCGCCCTCTCTCCCGATGCACGCAGACGCGGGAGGAGAGAGGATTCACAGCGGCAGCGGCGGCTTCCTCGAGGCACACCATCTCGGCTGTAGCCAAGAGAGAGAGAGAGAGAGAGAGAGAGATACCGACTCGGCTGTCGGTAGAGGGGAGAGCTAGCAGCCGCCGCGCCGCGAGCCGCATGGAGCTGCCGGCCTCTCCTAGCGTAGGCCGACGCGCGCACGTCGCCGCTGCCAACTGTGTTGGTCCGGCGGCGATATAACCGAAAGCGCCCGATATAGATATACACGCCGGGTTGCCCGCGCGTGTATATCTAGCAATTCATAATTGCCCGCGCTGCGTAAGCAGGGCGGTATTAGCGAGGCGAGCCAATGAGGAGTAGCGACTCAAATCACCGCGGACTTGGCCTTGATTTTTGCATCTAGGGAAAATCAAGGCCAATCACCGCAAAGGAAAGGGCGGAAGCAACAGGAGTTTGAGCTGAAGTTGCGCGAGAAGAAAAGCCAAAATTTTGGAAGAGATTTCCGCCCTCTCCGGTTTTGAGCATTGACTGCCCGGCCTTCAAGAGAGAGAGTCGAAACTTTGGGATTGCCGTCAGAGAAGGGAGACCGCGTGGAGAAACCTATAAAGAAAAAAAAGGACCGGCGAGCGATAGTTTTTGGAGAGTCTTTTTGGCGACCTGCGACCTGATAGGACGAACACAGCGGACGCGCCTGATTAACCACGGTGAGTGGGCTGTAATTGCCGAGCTTCCCTCGGCACTTGCAAGCGAATTATAACATTACTGTACTTCGCCGCCATGTGCTCGGGGCACATATAAAATTAAAGCCGTGGTGGTGTGACACCGATATATAAAAATCAGTGCGGGTCGGACCAGTAACGAATTTACACCTTATTGGGGGGAAATTTCCGCGACGCAGGAAGACGGGAGACGTGGTGAATATGATAGTAGCGAGGGACGCGTGACTCGGCTAGCGTAGCCATTTTTGTGTATCGCGACCGCGTAGATGTAAGGATATTGTAACTTGCGACCGGTAGTGTTAACCGACGAGGAGAAATAAATTTATATATATATTTAAAGAAAAATTTGTGGGAAATTATTATAAATTGTGCATTCCTGATTTTTCCTATTCACGGAACTTCCTCTGGGAAAAAGGGGGCTCGTGACGAGTTAGCCGCGCTTTACCTGGCGCCCATTAATTGAGAAAAATTTGGTAAAGTGTCGAGACAAAGGTAAGCATCACTAATGTAGTGGTTTCGAATTTTCAGTAACGAATGCCACGTTACAGGCTCTGGGCCTTCTGCCAAAGACAAGAGAGGAGCTTCATGGTTTCTCATCGGAAGAGCTCAATGCCCACTTTCCAGGGGTGTCGATCTCCCAAAATGAGGGTGATGAAGAACTTGACAACGTCCTGACCACTGCCAGTGATGACGGCTTTGTTTTCCGAGAGGTCAGCTTCTCGGACGTGGTCCTGGCTGCTGCCCACTTCTCAGCACAGGCCAGAGGGGAAGACGGCATTCCGCAAAGTATAGTGGCTAAGGCTCTTCCGTTTGCGGGAGATCATATTGTTAAGATCTTTAACTCCTCTCTGTCCAGTGGCATTTTTCCGGGAACTTGGAAGGGAGCTCAGTTGGTGCCTTTGAAGATGAAGCCTGTCCCATCTACGGTGTCAGATTTCCGACCAATTGCCCTACTGAGTTTCCTTTCTACGGTCCTTGAAAAAATAGTACACGACCAAATAACTGACTTTTTACGAGAAAATAATACTTTGGACCCGATGCAGACTGGTTTTCGACAGTTTGATTCAGGTTGGCTAACCACCAATCTTGGCGTTCCACAGGGCTCAGTCCTGGGACCTCTGCTTTTCAGCCTGTACATAAACGACTTACAAGACGCACTAGACTTAGATGGTGTAGAACACATACTTTACGCTGACGACCTGCAAACCTACACACAAGTGACCCTGAAAGGTCTTCGTGATGGTATCAGTCGCATGTCGGCTGTAGCACGAGCGGTGTCGAACTGGGCAACGTCACTGGCCTGCGCCTCAATGTCGGCAAGACAAAGGCGATCATTTTTGGATCTGATCACAACATCAAACAGGTTCAGAACCTTGACTTGCAAGGCATTGAGATACAGACCGGCGTACACGTTCCCTTTGTCGATACAGTCACCAACCTCGGCGTGGTGATGGATGGAAGGTTAACATGGAAGCCGCAACTGAATGCGGTCAGTAGAAAAGTAAATAGAGCTCTGTATAGCTTAAAATTATTCCGTTCAAGCACCACAGAGATACTGAGGAAGCAGCTGGCATGTGCACTGGTACTACCTCACTTAGACTATTGCTCAGTGGTTCTTCTTGACGTGTCAGGGGAGCTCCAGATACGACTACAACGTCTACAGAATGCGTGTGTGAGATACATATGTGGTGTTAGGCGTGATAAGCATATCACCGCTTACGGGAAAAAACTGGACTGGTTAGATCTAAAGGTGAGGAGGGAGTATTTTATGGGTCTGCTGCTTTACAAAGCGGTTGTCATGCGGCAGCCACCATATCTTACTGCCCTCTTTGCAAAAAACCAGGCCAGGACTTCAAGTAGGGGTGGTATGAAAGAGCTCTCGGTTCCGGGGTCACGCACCGATAAGGGCCTATTCTCATTTCAAGTTTAAGGTGCGCACCTCTGGAATTCGCTCCCAAGCAGTGTGAGGTGCCTGACATCTTTTTGTAAATTTAAAACGGCGTCTAGCAGGCACCTTAAGCTATTACATGGTGAAGGGAATGCATAGAGGTGAACTTTTCGAGAATCGCATTATACATTATTTTGTTCATCTCTGTGTATTCCCAATCTGAATCTGACTCGGATATTTATTTAGACTATTTATTTATTTATTTGAATTATTTATTTATTTAATTTATTTATTTATTTAAATTTATTTATTTATTTATTTGAATTATTTATTTATTTTATTTATTTATTTAAATTTATTTATTTAATTTATTTATTTATTTATTTAAATTTATTTATTTATTTATTTAATTTATTTATTTATTTATTTAAATTTATTTATCTATTTATTTAATTTATTTATTTATTTAAATTTATTTATCTATTTATTTAATTTATTTATTTATTTAAATTTATTTATCTATTTATTTAATTTATTTATTTATTTAAATTTATTTATCTATTTATTTAATTTATTTATTTATTTAAATTTATTTATCTATTTATTTAATTTATTTATTTATTTAAATTTATTTATCTATTTATTTAATTTATTTATTTATTTAAATTTATTTATCTATTTATTTAATTTATTTATTTATTTAAATTTATTTATCTATTTATTTAATTTATTTATTTATTTAAATTTATTTATCTATTTATTTAATTTAATTATTTATCTGGCTTATTTATTTATTCGACTTAGTAATTTATTAATTTATTTATTTATTAAATATGTTTAGTGTTAGGTGTGAATGTATTTATTAGCGTGATTGTTAAAGTGTCATGAATGAGTGTGTTTTAGATTTTGACGTGATAGTATACGTAAAAATTTAGCAAAGTATGTGTATGTATTCTTTTTATTTTTAATATGTTATCTCTATTGTATTTATTTTATTCTATGTATTATTTTTTGACGAAGCGTGTTTCTGTGATATCTGACTATGACTAGTTCATTATATTTAAATTTTATAAACTGACGAACTGATACAGCGAATAATATTATTTAATAAGAAATGCAATAAGTGAACGTTAATGCAAGATAACAAATACATAAAATTGACTGATATTTTCATTATTATAACTACATGTACATGCAATTGTAAGGTTTTCGTCTCTTGATGAATAAAAAGTATATCTATCTATCTATTTATCTATCTATCTCTCTCTCTCTCTCTCTCTCTCGTGGCTACAACCAGTTTTGTGTGCCTCGAGCAAGCTGCTGCAGCGAATCCTCTCTCCTCCCGCGTCTGCATGCACCGTGATAGAGTCATAGGCAGTATATTCTTCAGTTTTAGCGTAGCAGCCAAGTGCAGGGGTGTCTGCTGAAGTCCATCCTCAGAGCTGAACTCAACCTTCTGCAGTAGCAGCTCTTTTACTATGTCAGGATGTACTATCTCGCTGCTACGTCCTTGCTCATACACTGTTGGTCCTGCAGAAGGAAGTCATCATTGACATAAAAGACTATCACTCTGGGCAAACGCCTTTGCTCCGTGTAGCTGTCGAAAATTCGACCAACATACTTTAGAAGCAGCTATAGGACTTTAACACCAAATTTAACATGTCTTACAACAACGGCAGAACAGGCCTACAAATAATCTTTGATCCAATAGTGTACAAGCATGAAAGTAGCAGCGAGACATGCACCCAAACATAGTAAAAGAGCTGCTAGTGCAGGAGGTTTCGGTCAGCTGTGAGGATGTACTTTAGCAGACGTTCCTGCACTTGGCTGCTACATTGAAACTAAAAAATGTACTGCCTATGTTAAGTACTAACTTTTGCTACGGGCATAACCTGTGCGACAACAAGGGCAGCACTGTTCTGTGTGTTCTACTTTCAAACTGAATATGCCAACTCGGACTGCAACGATGAACCCTAGAACCTCAAGACTGCTAAAGAGCTGCTCATGCGTGGAGCCAAGGTTGACGTAAATAGTTCTTTTTGTCCAATTTTTTAATGATAAAGTGTAATAGTGTTAATCGAAAGACGTTGATTTAAAAAAATTGGTTTTCATTTGGTTTCAGATAATTACACCAAGATAAATTTTACTTTTTCTTACTTGTTTACTAAGGGTTATGAAGTCTAAATTGTTCAAGAATTACTAAGCCAGATGAATTAATATCTCAGTTTTATATTTAATCAGTATTATAAAAGAATTATTTTATTATGTTATCGGTGCGCAGACGTTAAACATAAAATTAATCCAATTACATTTTGATCAATTACTTAATACATCACTTAAAAAATATTGCGCTTTCTTGCAGAAAAATAAAGGTTTTAACTAATTGCTTATAAATTATTTATAGATTTTGATTTATTGTTGTTTAAATATTAAGTTGTTTGACAAAATAACTAGAATAAGGTTTGAAAATAATTAGCATTACATTTGATAAAAAGGATTCATAACCTTTATGAAAGTATAAGATATGTTTAAAAATACAATTTTTATCTTATGATAAAAGATTGTTTGATTTTAAAAATTTGTTCTTTTTTATTTCAGATGATTACGCTAAGACAAATTTGGCTTTTTTGATACTTGTATACATCCATTCTCATGCTTTTT
Source organism: Gastracanthus pulcherrimus (assembly GCA_949152435.1). Classification (NCBI taxonomy): domain Eukaryota; kingdom Metazoa; phylum Arthropoda; class Insecta; order Hymenoptera; family Pteromalidae; genus Gastracanthus; species Gastracanthus pulcherrimus. The sequence continues at coordinate 85,872,247 of OX424575.1, forward strand.
ATCAGTACGAGAGAAGAATTATTTCTTTTGATGTTTTTCTTTTATTTCAGGAAAATAATGAAGTACCTGTAGAATGATTATGATGAGATGAGACTATAATATAATCTATATCTCCCTGTCTAGCTCATCGGTAAGGAGGTGTGACTCTCGTTTTTGGATTATGCTTCCCTTCGGAATATCATTAATATACAAAAATCATTAAAGTAATAAATATCTAAATATGTATTGAATGGCATATTGTATATACCACAGCTTAATCGCATATTATTTAATTTCAGTAACAATTATGAAATTTTCAAAGTATACGCTTTAGTACGTACTTTTGCACATACTCTTGTACTTATTGAAATCGGTCGATTTTGGGATATACATTTATACGCACTTTAAATAAAAAAATTTCTCTATGGTATAGAAACCATTACATTTTATTTAATAAAAAATATCAACATAATTTTCAGGTAAAAATCAGGTGATAATCATTTGAGAATCATACGCGATTTTAGCATGATTTTCTCTTGATTATAGCATGATACTCACCTCATTATCATCCAAGTTTTTTCAGTAGAGATGCCATCTTAAGAATGTTTTGACATATTTCAAATAAATCAGATGAAAATTGACGAAATTATTCAAGCATGTACGAACCTTGCTCCGAGAGCAGGTAGCGCGCGGTGGGAGAGGCATGGAGCGGAGAAGGCGGCAACGTCGTGCGCGCTCAAAGTGCCAGCTGTTTAATACATTATAAACATTATTATATTCTTCGGAATGGTCATTATTAGTTATTACTTCAAAACTTTTCTGCACTTTATATATAATTATGTCTATTGGCCCGAATGTTCATGCATATATGGTAAACGAAGACCAAGAACGCATCGTTATTGCCGAGAGCCGCGCGCAACAAAATACAAAAGAGGCCAGAGAACAGCGTAGCCAAGAGAGAATTGATGCTTTGAAAGCGATGATTCTGTGTAAGTTAAAAAATTAAATAATACTCAACTGATAACTAGACCGAAAACTTTAAACACGTTTTTCTCGAAATTACCTTTTTTAAAAAAATCCAGTGCGGTGATCATGATATCTCAAACGCCGCTAAAGCAATCAGCTTAGAACCTTTTCCTACTTATTCTTTGAATCAATAGCGACATCGAAAAATTTAGAGCTTGAAAAATCGCACTTTAAAAAACCAACCGCCATTTTGTAAAAAAAATTTTAAAAATACCTCCATCAAATTGCCCGCACACACATAGGCTAACCGAATCTTTCTGTTTTTTTTATTTCAGATGATTTGGCTTTGAGTTATCGTGATTAACGTACGACACCTCTGGAGAAGCAGGCTTTCTTAAGATGGCACTACCTTTCTTAATTTATAATATTTTTCAATGAAAAAAATCATGAAAGTTGTTTTAAATAAGCAGTTTTGATATTAACATTTTGTTTTAGAAACAAATAAATTGAACTCTATAAATAGAACTATTATAAAAATCCTGGAAATATAACATTTTTTCAACTCCTAACTAGGCATAACCCCTTAAAAACATAATTATTTGAGAGTTGGCGCGCGGGTCGCGCTGCGGGTACCTACTGATATATATATATGGGTCAATCCATACCAAAACACACGCGGCTCTGCCCAAAAATGGTAAAGACTTAGAAAAACTTGTATAGGGTCAAAATTGAGGGTTTTTTTATGTAGAATCAATAGCTATGTGGCGCTTTTCAAAATTTTCAAAATGGCAGTCCCAAAAACCCGATTTTTTGACCAGTTTTCCGAAAATTTTCTGATTAATCGGTCATAAAAATATAGATAAAAGACGAAAATTGTGAGTAAAGGTCATTTTATATGTTTTCGGATACGCTGAATCCGAATCCGCTGACCGTTTAACCTTATCACTCCAGGATTTGCTCTAACCTCAAAAAATACCTCAAAAACGCTCAAACAGGCATAATTATGGCTAGATAAAGGTTCGTGACAATGCATTTGTTCCTTTCAAGGGTCGCGTATTTCAAATCCAAGGTCCGTTCAGCTCGTTCAGTCCAAAATTTGCCCCTAGCCTCAAAATATTTTTCAAAAACGCTCAAATAGGCATGATTACGGCCAGATTAAGGATCGTGACCATAAATTTATACCTTTTCGCGATCGCTGATTTTAAGTCTAAGGTCCGTTTAGCCCGATAAGCCCAAAATTTGTCGCTAACCTCAAAAAGTACTTCAAAAATGCTCAGCGGGCATGATGACGGCCAGATGAAGAATCGTGACCATATATTTATACGTTTTTGGGGTCACTGATTTCAAATCCGAAGTCCGTTTAGTTCCATCAGCTAAAAATTTGTTTTTAACCTAAAAAAATACCTGACAAACGCTCAAATGGGCAGGTTCATGGCCAGAAATGGACTGTTATACTTTAAATCTCTACAACAACTTCCTTTTTATCACTTGAAAATTTTCTGAAAATAATACTCTTGTTTCGTAGTGGAATAAAACAGTGATTGCTTGAAATTTGTGGGACAGAAGGAGCCTCGTCAAATCGTCTTTTTAATCTTCTTTGAGTGTTGCTATGTGTTACTTTTGAATAATAAAAGAACTTTATATTTTTTATTGAATGGCATGCCCACTCATAAAGCTGCTTAGCTGTTAAAATGCTGTTGATTGCTGATGCTTGGAAGCTTGCGTTCCTAGCTCCTATTTTAAGAGTTGCACCAAGGCCATCATGTACAAACCCGAAATGTCTGCAAAGCCTAGCTGGTAGTGGTCGTAATGATTTGCCTATGTGAGCTACCAATTTGAACGGATTGCAACAGCGATCTGTTCGAAAAGAAACGGACCTTAGACTTAAAATCAGCGATCTCGAAAACGTATAAATTTATGGTCACGATCCTTAATCTGGCCGTAATCATGCCTATTTGAGCGTTTTTGAAAAATATTTTGAGGCTAGGGGCAAATTTTGGACTGAACGAGCTGAACGGACCTTGGATTTGAAATACGCGACCCTTGAAAGGAACAAATGCATTGTCACGAACCTTTATCTAGCCATAATTATGCCTGTTTGAGCGTTTTTGAGGTATTTTTTGAGGTTAGAGCAAATCCTGGAGTGATAAGGTTAAACGGTCAGCGGATTTGGATTCAGCGTACCCGAAAACATGTAAAATGACCTATACTCACAATTTTCGTCTTTTATCTATATTTTTATGAACGATTAATCGGAAAATTTTCGGAAAACTGGTCAGAAAATAGCTATTGATTCTACATAAAAAAACCCTAAATTTTGACCCTATACAAGTTTTTCTAAGTCTTTACCATTTTTGGGCAGAGCCGTGTGCGTTTTGGCATGGATTGACCCATATATATATATATATATATGTGTATATATATATATATATATATATATATATATATATATATATATATATATATATATATATATACGGGTTCTAGAACACCCGGGTTCTAGGTCACCTCGCCCAGAATCCGCATGACGCTGCTGAGTCACCTCTCCATCAACCATCTGCCTCAGAATCCCCATTGGGTTTCTGGGTCACCTCTCCTCCGGCCCAAGAATTCTGGAACGCCACCCGGCCGCGGGCCTGGAGAAGTCACCTGACCTCAGGCTCAGAGACGCCACCTAGCCGCGAAGCCCGGAACGCGGGCCCATACCTGCGCACGCAAGCTCGCATCGCGAGCATGAACTAGCGCTATCACAAGAGTAAGCGCGCGTAATGTATAAAAACTCTGGTTTCTCGCTCAAAGCATCGTTCTATACGAACGCCGCTTATAAGCAGGATGAACTATGTAATACGAGAGAGCGTAACCAACATTTCTGCATTTCTACTACTATTTCCTCTTGAAGAATCAAATCGCGCTATAGTAATTATTGAAAGAGAAAGAGATAGATAGATAGAGAGAGAGAGAGCGAGAGAGAGAAATTATTGAGAGAGAGAGAGAGAGAGAGCGAGAGAGAGAGAGACAGAGAGAGAGAGAGAGCGAGAGAGAGAGAGACAGAGAGAGAGAGAGTATGTGAAAGAGAACTAGAAATAAATTATTGATAGAAAACGAGAGAGTAATTACAAAATAGAAATTAAAGAGCGTTTGATTTATAATTAATAAGAATACTGAATCGACATTGAGTTGCAGGCCCGCCTCTGTGGCCCTTGTAGACACTGCCCGTGCTACAGCCGACATGCACCTGATGCCCCTGTCAAGATTCTGCCAGGTCACTTGAGTATAGATGTGCAGATCATCAGCGTATAGCAAGTGCTCAATACCACCACCAACCAGAGCTTCCTTTAAGTCATTAATATATAAACTAAATAGTAGAGGTTCCAGGACTGAACCCTGCGGCACGCTCAGTTTGGTGGTCATTCAATCTGAGGATCCATTATTAGTAATAATCTTTTGTTTTCGACCAATTATGTATGATTTTAGCCATAGTAGAGCACTCCTGGAGAAACCCAAACGTAATAATTTTCGTAAAAGTTTGGAAGGTGAAATGGTGTCGAACGCCTTGCTGAAGTCGAATAATACCAGTTCATCAAGAGTTTCTTCTTGTCATTTATGCCAGTCCGAATGTCCTCAGTTAGTTTTAGCAGTGCTGTTTGCGTATTGTAATGCTGTCGAAAACCTGTCTGCATTGGGTCAAGGAGTCTTTTCGTTTTCAAAGACTCTCTAATTTGATCCTGGGCTAACTTTTCCAGCACCTTGGAGAGAAAGCTCAGTAGTGCTATTAGGTGAAAATCCGAGACTGACGATGGCACAGCAGTCTTTTTAAGTGGCACTAGGTGAGCTCTCCACCAGGTAGCCAGGAATACGCCCAAAGACAGAGAGGAGTTGAAAATTTGCATGATGTAATTGCTAATAAGTGGAAAAGCCTTAACCATCACACTTTGGGGAATACCGTCCTCACCTCTTGCTTATGATGTAAAATGCCAGGACTACATCTGAAAGTGTTACTTCTTTAAATACTCTTTGAGTCGTCATCACTGGCTGAGTCAAGAATACTACCCAAATCTGCATCACCCACGTTCTGGGAGACCGATACTCCCGCAAAGTGGGAGTTAAGCTCCTCAGGTGTAAAACAACGAAGCTCCTCTCGTGCCCTTGGCAGTAGCCCCAGACCCTTTAGTTCCTCACAAATGTCTTTTTTGTTATCTAGAGCATCGAAAACTCTACTTTGTTTGTAAGCTTCCCGTTCGCTTGTCAAGCGTTGTCGTTTTGGCCGCGAGAGCCCGGTACTCCTGTCAAAAATGGTTGTCCTTGGTCCGTGCATAACGTCTCTGTACAGCGTCACGTTTTCTGCAGAGGTGTGCTAGCTCAGCATCAACCAATGGAGGATTTATCTTGTTTTTTGGTTTAAATTGCTTTTCTGGAGCTAATGTATCTATAGCCTCTAATAAGTTGACATTGAGACATTCCAACATACCGCCCACATCACTATTGCCAGTGCAGTCAAATGGCGACGCGTCGCAGCTTGTCAAGTGAGATAGAAGGTTTTCCTGAGTAATTGACTTAAAATCTCTGTACTTAAGCACTCCAGTTTTAGGGGTTGTGCTGGCTCCAAAAGCAATTTCAATACTGATGATGTTATGGTTGCTGTAAGAGGGCGACATCGGATTGCAGGTGTCAAGCAATACGTCATTGTCGTTTGCCATTGTGACATCTATCCATATGTGAGAGTTTTCAAATCATCAAAACCCATTATCAATGCTGGTATTGCTTTCGCCATCTCGAAATCTTCAGTAAACTTGGAACTTATGGTTTTTACCCCAGACATTACAGTTCCTATTCTAGTAGCGATAACTGAGGTAGTACTGGTACATTCATGAATTTTATTAAACTTATTTGTATTCTCTTTTATGGTGTGATCACAGTTATTAGATGTTGTGTTGTTGGCTCCGCCGACGGTTGAGTTCTTCATAATAATACACGAGCTATAAGAAAATCGGTGCCCCTGCTCAGCTGCAACCCCTCGTGCGCCTGTACTGAGAGAAAGAGAGACAGAGAGAGAGAGAGAGAGAGCGAGAGAGAGCGTGAGAGAGAGAGATATTGATAAGCATTTATTTGCTTTCTAAAATAAAAATATAGTGTACAGTCAGTTACATAAGTATATCACAAATATCGTACAATTTCACTTCGTCACGTACATAATATCACAGTTATATAGTAAATAGTGTTGTAAATATATATCGCGTCATTATTAAAATCCTTAAAATCGCTTACATTCATCGCTCACACATATGCGTTCATACAGACCTATTACGCTAATAAATACACACACACTAATAGAATTATCACATGATTGCAAGAAATATGCTCGTCAAAAATGTAACATCATAATTTATCATTTAATAAAATTCGTCATATCACACAGTTTTGTTACTCGCGCTGTAATAAGTGTAAACATTTACACGCGCACATACGCTGATAAATGCAGGCATACTCAACAGTAAAGTAAAATGAAGCAATAAGTAAATAAATACAGGACATATACAGATTTAGAACAGTTTATCTTGCTGCTTTATAAGCGTATATACCTGCGCATCGCTGTCTTGAATTTACACAGCGATGGAAGGTACTTAATAGTGGGGGGATGGAGTTCCAAAGATGTGCACGGATGGCGCTGAAAGACTCCAAACCTACATCAGTGTTCGACCATGGAATATCATTAATGCTTTCACCCCTACTGGAAGTTCTGGTCTGGTTCTTCTTAAAAAGTGCATGAAGATAGGATGGTTGCTATTCAATATTTAACCAGTCCAGTTCCAATCTGTAAGAGGTGGTGTGTTCGTTCCTCTTGATGCCGCAAATGTACCTCACACGTAAATTCTGCAGTCGTTATGGTTTAGGCCGCAGTTCCTGGGACACATCAAGGTATACAACTGAGCAGTAATCGAGGTAAGGAACAATCAATGCACTTACTAACTTCTGACAAAGAGCATTCGGGTTGCAGGATCTAAAAAAATTTGATCCATAAAGAGCGCGATTAACGCACTTGGAGGCATATTATACGTCCTGTTTCCAAGTTAGTTTTGAATCTATAACATCACCGAGGTTCGTCACTGTGTCAACGAACGGCTCGAAAAGAAGAAGAAAAAAGTGCGCGCGCACGCATTCCCTCGCCTCGGCCTCCAGCGTTCGCGCACTAAGTAAGAAGTCATTATCCTCTGTTTCTGTAGTTCTTTTGCGAGCTGCACGCGCCAGCTGAAAGGACTGTGTGTGCGTTGACCTTATACAATTATTCCATAGTAGTACTAGACCATAGCAGCAGCAGCAGCAGCCAAAGTCAAAACAACAACACCGCGACGCCGCCGCGTCGTCGTCGTCTTCGTGCGAAGTATCGCTCGCTCGCTTCAACCTTTGTCTCTCTCTCTCTCTCTCGCTCTCGCTCTATTACTCGCTCTCGCTCGCTCGCTAAACCGGTCTCGCGGAAAAATCCTGCATCTGCCAATGGCTCTTCTCTTTGCTTCCAAAATCTAAAGCTCCATGGCCAGTATTTAATTGTATTCAATCTTGCCTTAAAACTCTCCAAGGGAAGATAGATAGGTCTAACATTCTTTAAATATTTTAAAAAATCACTACGTCTTCCACACTTTTTGTGTACTTCAATTAGAGAATCTTGTCTACTCCAACGACACGTTTCCATGCGACACTCAAGATAATTCGCTCTGTCTATGTGTCCACTGTAATAAAATCCTACTGGAGCGAGACCTTCGACTTTTGGAAATAGAAAGTTCTAGTCAGCAAAACTCTTGAGTCGCTCGCGCTCTTTTCGATAAAACATAATACAATTGTTTAATTTTACAATAATGTCACTGCGCGCCCACACACACATCAGTTGGCTTATGAGTAGTCAAAGCCACCAATACTACTACAAGCATGTTTCTGTTGTTCATAAAATCTTCTTGCGAAGTCTCGCTGCGACTCGATCGCTTACATTACACACATTCTTCAACCTCTCTCTATTTCTTCCTTACTTCGTCTACTACTACTACTGATACCGCTGTCGTGTCGTCGTCGTTGTCCTCGTCGCTTCTGCTGCGACCTCTTTACCATTGTCTTTACTAGTACCTCCTACTCCGATGATGAGGATGATGATGATAATGACAATGAATTAGCTCTATTCTACTATACTGTTTTTTCTCTCTTTTTGTCATGGATGAGCTGCTCTAGTTACTCTTACCTTTTATTTCGCTCGCAAGCATACAAGTAGGTCCGCAGCATACTTTATGTCTTCATCTTATTCTTCTTTGTCTTCGTATTTGTCATTATCTTCTTCTCATCTCACTTAACTTCACATCAACTCATAAGTTATGAGTCATAACCACTAATATCCTCTCCAGCTTTTCAGCTCTCTCTCTCTCTCTCTCTCGTTCTCCCTCTCTCTCTCTCTCTTTCTCTCTCTCTCCCTATCTCTCTCTCTCCCTTTCTCTTGAGTCTCCGCCCTCTTTCCGGTAAGTTGCGAACAACGACGCCTCTCACATCAATATAGACAATTCTGATCGTTTTTCACTCTGAGGAGTGATTTCTTTATAGGGGAAAGTATCCTACAAAAGGCTTTTATGCTCATGCCAAAAAACCACATCATTTTTGTGCTTTCAATGAGCCTGGAGTGGTATTGTGCTAAAGTGCAAACAACATAACCTCAAAACTTCTAAAGACCGACACCGAGTGAGGATCTGGAGGGCCTCGTCATACCATATCGAACTAGACGGATGTCTTGCAAACACAGCAGATTCTCTGATTTTGTTCAGCACTGATAAGCTGAAAAATTTTACCGGAGGAGGCATGGGAGAGTTAAGGAAAATAATTTTTTGAGGTTAGAGTATCTATCTCTCTCTGTCTTATTTCTCTCTTCATTGGCGCTGTGTCGATTTGGCAACGCCGCCTAGCTAAATTTATCTGCGTCATCCACCAGATGACAGCACTGTCTTTTCATTTTTCACCACCAGAGGACAGCAGCATCTTGTTCTCTGTTTGGTTAGCAACATCGGTAGTTAGATCTTCATCTACTCAATAGATGGAGATTAGACCATCGAACTCAGCGCATAAGCGTGAATTTTTAAATTATTTTAGTAGAAAGACTGTTATTTTTCTTATTTTGATTAATAATCTGATCTGTGATAGACTTTTAATGATGCTTTTTTTTACATAGCTCCGCTAGTATTTATGTATGAGAAATACAGTCAAATGTCAATTTCAAATCAACTACTTAATTAGTTATTGTAAAATAATTTAAAATCTAATTATACGTTGACCATTTCTGACTAAACATAGATTTGCTCTACTGATTTTCGGGCTTTGGCTAACGATACTCAAACTTACAACGTGTCTTTAACATTTTGGCTAACGGGTCTTGCTCTAAAGTTAAGAAGATTACAAGAAGAAATGCTGTTATACGTAGTTGTTATGTTTGCCTAAAATCATACCATGATGTATGTTACAGTATGATAGTATTAGACAGAGACAGGTTTCTCTGCCAAGGCTGTAAAATTAGTAGAGCGCATAAAGCCAGTAATAAGAGTAAAATACCCCATTTTTCCAACAATACTGATGTACTAACAAGGAAACTGCTCGATGTGTCCGCCTCCAATTTTCCTGAATTTTTGATATGTTGTAGAGGATCGAAAATTAAGAGAGACGTATTTTTTTATCGGCCAATCCGATATTAAAGGGGTGAATACCGCCCCTAAATTTTACCTCCGAAAACGTTTTTTTTTAAATACCTTAAGTTCTAATTAATGTTTTGAAATAAAACAAAATGGAAAATACTTCTCTTTGAATGACGAAACTAGCAAGTATAGTTTGGTCCCCGGGGGTGGCAACCCTTACTGTTTATTTCAGAAAAACCTTATTTTTTAAACTATTTTTGTCTGCTTAGCAATAAAGCACAAACTACAGGGATTGTACAACCAGAATCAGTGTGGCTTATGTAGAGAAAACTCGTGAGACAGACAAGGGAGTGAATATGAGAGCAGTTAATAAAAATTCTATTAGACATTTGTAACGCGGTTCACACGCGCGACTAATACATCAAAGACCGATTTCGAGACGGAATCTGCCATGACCACGAGAGGAGTCTCTCCACCTTGCGTTCTGAATCATAGTAGCTTAGAAAAAAATAATGCGTAGATTCGAATTAATTTTTTAAGGAAACAAACAGCATCTTTTTTTACGGCGGAAATCTGGCGCCAGACATCATCAACAGCCCATCAAAAGCTGTGTCCCACTGCCTCTCAAAGGCAACGAGCCCAGGCGTGCCTGAAACGTCCATAAGACCTCGCAGCTCGCCGTAAGGCAAAATACTCCATAGTGTAGAAGCTTATTTTTCTTTCCAAGGGCGTACGGCAATTACGTAACAGCCCACGGACTATGGCCAGGCAATGTACTATAGACATTTCTATATACAATGTCTCCTAACTTCTCCCCCAGCGAGCATGGAAATTTCCCGTGCCTTACGCAATATGATTGTTACAGCATCAGGCGATTTCGGGGAGAAGAAGACCAGAGGCGAGAACCAGAGATTCCAACCTGACGTGAGGGTTGCTCGAGCGAGCTCAGACTCGGTAGACTCTTCTCCGGCCTTCCGGGCGACCAACACCTTCCTGGCTACGGGACTTCATCCAACATCCGCGCCGCGAGTCCCTTCTGGTCTTTGATTTTTTTCTGGTGTTCAGTCGTATAATTTTTTTTTTTTTTATACGAATTATATTTTTTTGTAACTTTGATTTAGTTTTTTTGTATAAATTCTCGTCGAACCTCTTCGTGTGACTGCGCTACTCGCTTCAGCCTCCACGCCATCGACGAGAAGGACACTAAGCTAAGTCACCACGTTTTTGTGCCTAATATGGGCCAATAATTCGACGCCGAGTTGCCTTTCCTGCCCCGGGCGTTTAATAGATTTTTTTCATACAATTTTATTGATACAATTTTTTTATTCAATTAATTAAATTTAAATTAAGACTAGTTTTAAAGAAAAGTTAAAGTAGAAAAATTAGATACGTTAAATTTAGTACGGTTTAGAGATAAAAAGTAAGATTCAGAATTAAGGTGGATGTAGCGATAATTTCGTTGGCAAATTTTTGTAAGATTGTACTTTGTTTCAAAATTGGAATTTTGTTAACTCACGAAAAAACTTTGTTACTTTCAACGAGGTGCCTCGAGGGAGACCCGATAAAACGTTATTGTATAAAACCTACAGCGTATTCTCCCACTCGCATAGGTTCTCCGTGAAATAAAAGGAACTACATTCATTTTAAATCTAAATATACAGATCATACTATTTTATTTTTTTTGTGTTGCCTCACTCCTATGTGTGTGTCTGTTTCAACAAGCTTCGCCTAGATTTTCACGTATAAAGGTGAAATAAAAATAAGGAAGCTGTAACCGTCGAGACCCCACGACTCTCCGCGTGTAGAAACAACTCTTAGTTAGCCGTGTCTAAGTGTGTATACTAAAAGTAGTTAATATAAATTAGAACTCCCTTTCGGGGAAGAAGCAAATAATAAATTCAAAGAATATGACGAGGGGCACTCCTCGTCACCGTTTGTAAAATTTTAACTAAATCGGAATACAGTGCCTGGCGCTCAAATTTAAATAAAATTATGAACTTTTGGAGGTCTATGTTTGATTGCTTGACGGCGTATGCCGATTGGCAATTAATCATAAGTTTCGTAATAATTTATCTAATATTCATTCTATACCGTGGTTCCGGGCCGCATGCCCACGGCAGTCCGAGCCACGCGTTATACATTGTATTAAACAAATCCGTCAACTTCTTAGCGACGGTCAATCCTATCATCTATTCAGAGTGGCTGAAACATGGCTGGATGATGAGAAGGGCGACAATCTCATTCAAGTCAATAGTTACTCGCTTGTGCGGTAGGATATAAATGTACAAGGCGGGGGGGGGGGGGGGGTGCACTTTACGTTCGAGACAAGTATAGGGTCAGAGTACTGGTTCAGTCAAACACTGATGGACCAGATAAACCTAACAAGTTCGAGTACATCATGTGCGAGATACAGTATGGTGCACAAGAGCTTGTATTTGTTGAGGTAGTCTATAGATCCCCTGTCATTGCATTTATTAAATATTCCTATTTTGTCGCCAAGTTGAGAGAATATTGTGATGCATTTAGTTGCAAAAATATTATGGGAGATATGAATGCAGATATGTTGACCAACAGTGCTGATGCGAAGTTTCTTCGCAAACTTACTGTTAAACTATCACTTTAAATTGTCCAACACGGGACTAAACATTATACCTGTCGACAGTAATGACGTTGTGACGGAACTTATAAACCGCGATGCAACTTGACCTAGCAAATATAACATCATTGATGTCGCAATAAATGTACATGCGCCTACTCTGTGCGAGGAACCTTTCTCGTACAGAGATTATATGAGCATCAATCCGTTAGATCTGCAGTCTTTCTTATCGAATTGTGACTGGTCTAGTTTGAATGCGCGTGATGTCGTCATCGATTCAGCGCTGAACTGCCTTAATAATAACTTATTAAACGTAATAAATAACGTAGCACCTATAAAACGAGTTAAACCTCGTAAAGGCAGTTCTTACGACGGAACAGTCGCGTATTGCTTAGTATCATGGTAGACTGCTGGGAAAACAACATAGCGATATATGGAAAGAATTGAGCAACTTGGGACTTCTCCATACAACCAAAGGAGGGTTGCACGGGTTCACAGCGGAGGAACTTAATACTCACTTCGCGGGAGTCTCCATAACCGCTGATGAAAATAACGAGGCTATGGATGACATACTGAAATCGGTCAATGATGATGGCTTTCAATTTCAGCCAGTCGGCATCGCAGATGTCGTACTTGCGATTTCATATTTTTTCTCGCAAGCGAGAGAGCAGAGTGTAGTTGCAAATGCATTGCCAGTAATCGAGCAACACGTAATGAACCTATTCATCTCCTCGATGGAAAAGGGAATATTTCCGAATCTATGGAAGGGGGCACGAGTAGTGCCACTCAGCAAATGTACGACACCAGTGTCAGTGTCGGACTTTCGGCTGATTGCACTGCTGTGTTTTCTTTCTAAGGTTTTGGAAAAAATCGTACATGACCAGATAGTGAAACATATAAAAAAGACAAAACAACTTGACCCTATGCAGTTCGGGTACAAACAGAATAACTCAACGCAAACTGCTCCACTAAGACTAACTGCAGACATACGAACGGGAATTGACAAAAGACTGCTTACTGTTTTATTACTGTTTGACTTCAGCAAGGCTTTTGATACGATCTCGCTAACTAAGCTTTTAGCAAAGCTGCGAGCCCTGAGATTCTCCAGGCATGCCTTGGTGTGGATAAAATCTTATATATTAGATAGAAGGCAAACCATTGTAACATGCTCCGACATCAAGTCATCTTAGCTATCTACAAATCTTGGGGTACCTCAGAGGTCAGTGATGGGACCCTTACTGTTTTTTCTTTATATAAGGGACATGAAAGAGCCATTCGACGACTTGAACAAACATCTGAAAAAGACGACCCGAGACGCATCAATCATCTGTCTATGCTGACGACCTACAGACTAATGTACAGATCAGTCCGCAAAACTTTGTTGAAGGTGTTGAGATCATGTCTAGAGTTGCGCAGGAGGTGGCTAATTGGGCCGGAGGTATCGCTCTCAAACTAAATATGACCAAGAATAAAGCTGTTGTTTTCGGCTCTTGTAAATATATAAATAGTCTTGAGTCGCGAGGTATGCCGAAAATAAGTTTGGAAGACGGTATCTCTGCACCTTTCTCACAGACTGTGACAAGCCTGGGTATTATATTTGAATCTAAACTCACGTGGCAGTCTCACATAGACGTGTTTACAAAGAAGATTAATAGAGTAGTATATAATTTGAGGTTCTTTAGAAAGTATACCACTCAGAATCTGCGCAAACATCTGGCCATAGCTCTAGTTTTTCACAGGCTGCAATTAGAGTGGAAACAAGTTGAGACAATAAACATGGTTTTAATATCTCAATTAATATATACAATACTAAATATTAAGGAACCAGCGTATTTGGAACCATTCTTTAAAATGAATAAATCCAATCGGCCTATGGGGGGTGATGTAATTGAGCTCTTTATTCCACACATGTGTACTGAAACTGGAAGAAGATCTTTCTAAGTACATGGCGCGTATCTGTGGAATTCACTCCGTTTTGCGGTACGCACGTTACCATCATACAAAGCGCTTAAGGTGGTGGTTAAACAACATTTTGCAAACATGGACTAGCTCATGATGACCTAATTTAATCAAATTATATCAGTTAAGTCCTATGTTTGATATGTATGACTAATTTATAGCAGTGTATGGATGAGTGGTTGAGACAGATTGAAAGTTCGAATGTAAATATTCTCTCTTCTTCTCTCTCTCTCTCTCTCTCTCTCTCTCTCTCTCTTCTCTGTCTCTCTCTCTCTCTCTCAACAGGAATTAATAGTAAAAAGAAACTGTTGACAATTTTACTATTATTCGATTTCAGCAAAGCATTCGACATTATTTCAGATTCATAGCTGCTGCGTAAGCTGTTGCGCATGGGTATTACAGGTCGTAGGCAAAAAGTCATTACTAATATAAACGGAGAATCAGATTGCCTAACCACTAATCTTGGCATGCCACAGGGCTCGGTCCTTGGTTCTTTGCTCTTCAGCTTATTCATTAACGACCTAAAAGATGCACTTAACGTACGCAACGTCGAACATGTACTATACGCTGACGACCTGCAAACCTACACGCAGGTAACCCTGCGGAATCTTCGTGAGGGTATCAAGCGCATGTCGACAGAAGCGCGGGCGGTGTCGAAATAGGCCTGATCTGCTACTCAATGTCAGCAAGACACAGGCGATCATCTTTGGTTCTGATAACAACATCAAGCAGATCCAGAGCCTTGACTTGCAGGGCATTGAGGTGCAGGATGGCGTATTCGTACCCTTTGTTGACACAGTCACTAACCTTGGTGTGGTAATGGACGGAAGACTTACGTGGAAGCCGCAAATAGATGCAGTTAGCAAGAAGGTAAACAGGACTCTTTATAGCCTGAAATTCTTTCGTTCATGCACTACTGAGGTAGTGCGTAAGCAGTTGCCAGACCTCACCTAGATTACTGCTCAGTAGTTTATCTTGATGTGTTAGGCGAGCTTCAGACACGACTGCAACGCTTACAAAATTCATGTGTGAGATATATATATATATATATATATATATATATATATATGGTGTTAGGTGGGATGAGCATATCACTCCTTACAGGAAGAGCCTGGGCTGGTTAGATATCAAGGCGAGGAGAGAGTATTTTATGGGGTTGCTGCTTTATAAACCGGTTGTTATGCGGTAGCCAACATATCTTACTGCTCTCTTCGAAAAAAATCAGGCAAGGACTTCAAGTGGGGGGGAGGGGGGGGGGGGTATGAAAGAGCTCTTAGTTCTGGGGTCGCGCACGGATAAGAGCCTATATTCTTTTAGGGCCCAAGATGCACGCCTTTGGAACATGTTCCCCTGCAATGTAAGGTGTCTGCCATCACTATGTAAGTTTAAAACGGCGTTAGGTAGGCACCTTAATGAATTACACGGCGACAAGACTCCATAAATCCGCAATTAAAATCTCGTCATTGTTTTTCGTTAAATTCTGTGTAGTCTTAATTTATTCTAAGCGTATTATTTATTCTTGTAGTCGTTAATTTATTTAAGTGTTAAGTGTGAAGTGTGAGTGTAATTATTAGCGTGAATGAGTGTGTGAACGAAAGAAGAATGTAAGGCGTTTTATTTTCCGACGCGATAAATATATGTGCAATATAAATGTGTATGTGTATATATTACTGTTATCTATTTATTTGTATATTATTAAGTTGACGAAACAATATGTGATACTACTGACTACATTATGATATGTTAGACAATATTTGACGACCTATGATAGCGAACCGAACTTTTTTTTTTAACTGTAATGACTGATAATGTAATAACAAATTTTAACAAAATATACATACAGCTGTAAATTTTTGTCATTAGTGATAAATAAAAAGAATATCTATCTATCTCTCTCTCTCTCCCTCTCTCTCTCTCTCTGGCATAGGGGGGGCCGTTTCCTGGTCAAGATACGGGATGGCGATGTTTCCCACGAATTTTTAACAGCGGCAGACCTCCAAGTAATTTTAGCCTCGTATGAAACTCCACAAATTGCATTAGATTCAGATAAAAAAACAGGAAAAGCAAATATAAATAAAATAGATAAGTTGGACATTCAAACAAATAATCAAACGGAGGCTGTCGCAAATGAATGACTATCGTTGGACACTGCTGGGGGGGGGGGGTGCACTGTAGGGGACTGAGAGCAGGATTTATCAATGTGACCTCTCTAGATTGTCATATTGGTACACTCCGTCAACACCTTCTATCAGGTCCCTCCTACCACCTTTTTGGAATTGCTGAGACGCACCTTGCTCAAAACATTGACGACAATCGCATTCAGATCAAGGGCTATTCAATTTTAAGATTAGATAGGAATAAATTTGGGGGTGGGTTAGTCCTGTATGTACACAATAGTTTTAAGGCAACCATACTAAGCCGCTCACGTACCACCCAGGATGGTACGCCGAACATTTCTGAATATATTATGTGTAGTGTGCAACAGGGCGACCTTCCCCCCGTATTCGTTGCTCTGATTTATAGGCCACCGCATGTACCATTCCTGCAAAATTCAGACTTAATTGATAAGCTAGCTACATACACGCAGGACCATAGCCATAAAATCTTGATGGGTGATCTGAATGCGAACCTGTTGAAGACGTCGGCTGATGCAAGATTCGTTAGGCGATTAGCCAACGATTTAAATCTAAAAATAATAGAGCATGATGCGACTCATCACCTCGAGGGGTCTCACACGTGGATTGATGTCGTTATGACAGATGACAACGATGTGGTGCTGAATACCAGCAATCAGGTGGCGCCCTTTGCCAGCAATCACACAATTATAGATGTTGAAATAGATTTTAAATTAAACAATAGCCCCATCACCGATACTTTTAGTTACAGAGATTTTAAAACAATAGAACAGGAAGATCTTCTATCTTACCTGAGTAAATGTGACTGGGCGGCGTTTGATTGCTTGGACAACAACGACATGGACGATTTATTGGGACAGCTCAGCGCCAATCTCATGGGGGCAGTAGATGAACTCGCTCCACTGAAGCAATTTACACAAAAAAATAAAGCTAATCCTGCATGGATTGACGCAGATCTGGCTCACATAATAAAAAAACGTGACGCCGTACGCAGACGACTACAGCGCACAAAAAACGGTAATCTTTGGCAGGAGTACCGGTCTCTCGCGGTCGAAGCAGAACAACGCATGAAAATCGCGCGGGAGACTTACATGCAGAATAAGATTTTTGAAGCCCTAGAAAATAAGAAGGATATTTGGAAAGAACTAAAGGGCTTGGGGCTCCTGCCAAGGGCACGGGGAGGGGGGTTGCATGGCTTCTCGCCGGGTGAGCTGAACTCGCACTTTGCGGGGGTATCGGTCTCCCAGAGTGAAGGTGACGTTGATTTGGGAAGCATCTTGGACTCGGCCAGTGACGACGGCTTTGTTTTCAAAGACGTTACAGTGACGGACGTAGTCCTGGCTGTTGCTCATTTCTCGTCGCAGGCTAGGGGTGAGGACGGTATTCCCCAAAGCGTTGTAGCTAAGGCTCTCCCGTATATAAGTCATCATATAGCGAGGGTCTTCAACTCCTCTTTGTCTGGTGGTGTCTTCCCAGGGGTTTGGAGGGGGGCTCACTTGGTGCCTCTAAAAAAGGTTTCAGTGCCATCTATTTTATCAGATTTTCGCCCAATAGCACTATTGAGCTTTCTCTCCAAGGTGCTGGAGAAGATAGTACACAACCAGATTACCGATTTCTTAAGATCCAAAAATATCTTGGATCCTCTGCAAACCGGTTTCAGACAGCATCACAGTACCCAGACAGCTCTACTAAAACTAACCGAGGACATACGAACTGGGATAAACGACAATAAGAAACTAATGACTATACTGCTACTGTTCGACTTTAGTAAGGCGTTTGACACTATATCACCATCTAAATTACTTCGTAAGCTGATACGCATGGGTTTTTCCAGGAGTGTTCTTCTGTGGATCAAATCATACATCTTTGGTCGCAGGCAAAAAGTCATAACTGTCATAACAATCTAGGTGTGCCACAGGGTTCAGTCCTGGGGCCCTTGCTATTCAGTCTTTATATCAATGACTTACAAGACGTACTGACTGGTGGTGATGTTAAACACTTGCTATACGCGGACGACTTGCAAACTTACACTCAAGTGACATGGCGAGATCTTTATGTGGGTATCAGATGCATGTCGGCTGTTGCGCGGGCAGTGTCGGAGTGGGCCGAAGCATCCGGACTGCGACTCAATGTCGGAAAAACAAAAGCGATCATTTTCGGCTCCGAGCACAACATCAATCGGTTGCAGGATCTTGGTTTGCCCGTCATTGAGTTTCAGGAAGGTGTACATGTGCCTTTCTCTGACTCGGTCACAAACCTTGGTGTTGTCATGGACTCTAAACTCACGTGGAAACTGCAGGTTGATGCAGTTGGAAAAAAGGTAAATCGTGCTCTTTATAGCCTACCATTTTTTAGTTCATGCACAACTCAGGCGTTGAGAAAGCAGCTTGCATGCGCGCTGGTAGTGCCACATTTAGATTATTGTTCCGTGGTTCACCTTGATGTGTCTGATGAGCTCGAGATGAAGTTGTAACGACTTCAAAATTCATGTGTGAGATACATATGTGGTGTTAGAAGGGATGAGCACATCATTCCTCACAGGAAATATCTTGGCTGGCTTACAGTAAAGGAAAGAAGAGCGTACTTTGCGGGGTTATTATTGTATAGGGCAATCAATATGGGACAACCTCCGTACCTTGCGGCTCTCTTTGGTAAAAACACAGCTAGGACTTCCAGTAGGAGCGGTGTGAAAGAGCTCTCGGTTCCGGGTTCGCGGACTGATAAGGGTCTCTATTCGTTTAGAGCCCAAGGTTCGCGATTCTGGAACACCCTCCCCTGCAGTGTGAGGTATCTGCCGTCCTTATGTAAATTTAAAACGGCGTTAGGCAGGCACCTCAGACAACTGCACGGTGAGTAAGTTGACATTTTTTCATGATGACGGAGAATTCACATACATGGGTAGTTATTTATTTATTTATTGACTTATTTATTTATTTATTTATTTATTTAATTATTTATTTATTTAATTATTTATTTATTTATTTATTTATTTATTTATTTATTTATTTATTTATTTATTTATTTATTTATTTATTTATTTATTTATTTATTTATTTATTTATTTATTTATTTATCTATTTATTTATCTATTTATTTATTTATTTATTTAATTATTTATTTATTTAATTATTTATTTATTTATTTATTTATTTATTTATCTATTTATTTATTTATTTATTTATTTATTTATTTATTTATTTATTTATTTATTTATTTATTTATTTATTTATTTATTTATTTATTTATATATTTATTTATTTATTTATTTATTTATTTATTTATTTATTTATTTATTTATTTATTTATTTATTTATTTATTTATTTATTAATTTATTTATTTATTAATTGTATCTTTTTATTTTTTTATTTTAATTTATCCGTTCTCCCGTGTTCTGTATTCTTAGTCGTGAAAAATGTTGTAATATAAAGAGTACATTTTAATAAAGAGTAAATATATCTGCGTGTGTGATGAGTGTATGTATCGGCTGAATTGTAATTGTTTTTAAATTGTGACGTGATGGATGTACGTGTATGCAAGAATGAGTAGACTTCAGAAATTGTTATGGAACTGTGATATAAACAAACTGTGATATTAGATAATGACAAATTTGTGCAACAATTTTTATATTTATACACTGACGAACTGTGATAGTGATCAAAGACTTAATGTAATGACAAAATAACAATTTTTATGTAATGTATTTTTGCCAAAATTGCCAAATAAATCGTATATCTATCTATATCTATCTCTCTCTCTCTCTCTCTCTCTCTCTCTCTCTCTCTCTCTCTCTCTCTCTGTCTGTCCGTCGCGCGTCTGCTGGGTGCACCTGCTCGTGTTTTGGCTCCTGCATTTACACCGCACTCTGCTGCCTCCTGCGTCTGTGAGCCGGTCTGTTGTGGTGCCTGCACAGTGGAACATACTAACTATAACTGTGATAATAAATCACAGCTTCCACTGGTCCATCGGCATGGCTTTCAACATCCAAGCAACAAGCATAATCCAGAGGTACCACTTCATTCTGGACACACAGCACGCAGCGCCATACTATCAAGGCGTCATCTGCCGACTCGAACTGCAACTACGTGACCACCGAGGCGACACCTGCTGCATCCTAGACACACCATCATTACCTTCCACGACTCATCTTTGTCGCCACTAACACCATGGTCGACAACTGCGCCATCTGCGGGGAGGTTCCTAGGAGCAGCAACTCGCTACGTAAGTGCTGCATATGCGATATTACATACCATCCGACGTGCAAGCCTCTTGCAGTGCTTACCCGCGTACAAAGGAATGCACTGCAGCTACAAACTAAAGCGGTAGCGTGCCAGGCATGCATCGACTCGAAGAGGTCGATGTTCGAGTCGGCAGTCGAAAGAGAAGGAGCTAGCCAAGTCCACTCCGGCCAATAAAAGGCCTGCAACAGCTGCTCGCACCAATCAGGCGAGCAAGGCCGCGCCCACCGACTCCTCACTCTCTCCGTTGCAGGGGCTAGGCCCCGCCCCCACCAGCAGCCTACTCCGGTTGGCCTCACAGTCACCTGTGACAGACTGTGGCGGGAGTATCAGGGCCTTGCAGCTGAAGCTGAATTACGAACGAAGGAAACAAGGGAAAGATTTTTACAAAATAAAATTTCTGAAGCGATTGATAATAAGAAAGATATCTGGAAAGAGCTCAAGGCTCTGGGCCTTCTGCCAAATACAAGAGAGGAGCTTCATGGTTTCTCACCGGAAGATCTCAATGCCCACTTTGCAGGGGTGTCGATCTCCCAAAATGAGGGTGATGAAGAACTTGACAACGTCCTGACCACTGCCAGTGATGACGGTTTTGTTTTCCGAGAAGTCAGCTTCTCGGACGTGGTTCTGGCTGTTGCCCACTTCTCATCAGAAGCCAGAGGGGAAGACGGCATTCCCCAAAGTATAGTGGCTAAGGCTCTTCCGTTTGTGGGAGATCATATTGTTAAGATCTTTAACTCCTCTCTGTCCAGTGGCATTTTTCCGGGAACTTGGAAGGGAGCTCAGTTGGTGCCTTTGAAGAAGAAGCCTGTCCCATCTACGGTGTCAGATTTCCGACCAATTGCCCTACTGAGTTTCCTTTCTAAGGTCCTTGAAAAAATCGTACACGACCAAATAACTGACTTCTTACGAGAAAATAATACTTTGGACCCGATGCAGACTGGTTTTCGACAGAATCACAGTACACAGACAGCACTACTGAAACTGACGGAGGACATAAGATCAGGCATTAACAACAACAAAAAACTATTGACTATTTTGTTAATGTTTGATTTTAGCAAAGCATTCGACACCATCTCACACACTAAACTGCTGCGTAAGCTGATGCGCATGGGATTCTCCAGGAGTGTTCTCCTGTGGCTTAAGTCATATATTATGGGGAGACGACAGAAAGTCGTCACAATCACAAACGGGGATTCAGGTTGGCTAACCACCAATCTTGGCGTTCCACAGGGCTCAGTCCTGGGACCCCTGCTTTTCAGCCTGTACATAAACGACTTACAAGACGCACTCGACTTAGATGGCGTCGAACACATACTTTACGCTGACGACTTGCAAACCTACACACAAGTGACCCTGAAGGGTCTTCGTGATGGTATCGGTCGCATGTTGGCTGTAGCACAAGCAGTGTCGAACTGGGCAACGTCAGCTGGCCTGCGCCTCAATGTCGGCAAGACAAAGGCGATCATTTTTGGATCTGATCACAACATCAAACAGGTTCAGAACCTTGACTTCCAAGGCATTGAGATACAGACCGGCGTACACGTTCCCTTTGTCGATACAGTCACCAACCTCGGCGTGGTGATGGACGGAGGGTTGACATGGAAGCCGCAACTGAATGCGGTCAGTAGAAAAGTAAATAGAGCTCTGTATAGCTTAAAACTTTTCCGTTCAAGCACCACAGAGATACTGAGGAAGCAGCTGGCATGTGCACTGGTACTAGCTCACTTAGACCATTGCTCAGTGGTTCTTCTTGATGTGTCAGGGGAGCTCCAGACACGACTACAACGTCTACAGAATGCATGTGTGAGATACATATGTGGTGTTAGGCGGGATGAGCATATCACCGCCTACAGGAAAAAACTGGACTGGTTGGATCTGAAGGTGAGGAGGGAGTATTTTATGGGGCTGCTGCTTTACAAAGCGGTTGTCATACGGCAGCCACCGTATCTTACTGCCCTCTTTGAAAAAAAACAGGCCAGGACTTCAAGTAGGGGTGGTATGAAAGAGCTCTCGGTTCCGGGGTCGCGCACCGATAAGGGCCTTTTCTCATTCAGAGTTCAAGGTGCGCACCTCTGGAATTCGCTCCCGAGCAGTGTGAGGTGCCTGCCATCTTTTTGTAAATTTAAAACGGTGTTTAGCAGGCACCTTAAGCAATTACATGGTGAAGAGTATGTACAGAGGTGAGTCGAACATTTATTTAAGCTTTTTATTTATTTTGAATTATTTATTTATTTAATTTATTTATTTATTTAAATTTATTTATTTATTTAAATTTATTTATTTATTTAAATTTATTTATTTATTTAAATTTATTTATTTATTTAAATTTATTTATTTATTTAAATTTATTTATTTATTTAAATTTATTTATTTATTTATTTAATTTAATTATTTATCTGGTTTATTTATTTATTCGACGTATTTATTTATTAATTTATTAATTTATTTATTAAATATGTTTAGTGTTAGTTAGGTGTGAATTTATTTATTAGCGTGATTGTTAAAGTGTTATGAATGAGTGTGTTTTAAATTTAGACGTGATAGTATACGCAAAAATTTAGCAAAGTATGTGTATGTATTCTTTTATATTTATATGTTATCTCTATTGTATTTATTTTTTATTCTATGTATTATTTTTTGACGAAGCGTTTTCTGTGATATCTGACTGTGACTAGTTCATTACATTTAAATTTTATAAACTGACGAACTGATAAAGTGAATTATTATTTTAATAAGAAATATGCAATAAGTGAAAGTTAAGATAACAATTATATTAAATCGACTGATATTTTTAATTATAATTATAACTACATGTACATGAAATTGTAAGATTTTGTCTTTTGATGAATAAAAAGTATATCTATCTATCTATATGTATCTCTCTCTCTCTCTCTCTCTCTCTCTCTCTCTCTCTCTCTCTCTCTCTCTCTCTCTCTCTCTCTCTCTCTCCCTCATCATATTAGCGAATCTGACACATGGATTGACGTCATACTTGTAGACGAAAATGACAAAGTACTGAGTTCTGGAAAACGAACGCCGACCTTTCCTAACCATCATGACCTAATCGATGTTGTTATAGAAATACACTTGAATCAAATTCGAAAACCTTCACTTTTATCTATAGAGACTTCAAATCCATAGAACAAAATCAGTTATTAACAAAACTAATTAATCGTACTGGTCGTCGCTCGATGACGCGGACGTCGATGTTGATACGAAACTAGCATGTTCTTGCGAAAATCTCATTGAGGTCATCAATGACGTAGCTCCGTTAAAATATTTTACTCCCAAAACTAAAGTGAGGGACCTCCATGGGCAGACGCTGAGCTTGCGCACATGTACAGCAAACGTGACAGCATATGACGACGCTATAAAAGGACGAAGGACAATACTCTAAGACTGGAGTACATGACATTGGCGGTAAGCAGAATAACGCACTAAAGAGGCGTGTGATTCTTTCCTACAGTATAAGATATTCGAGGCCATCAATGATAATAAAGATATCTGGAAAGAGTTACGCTCTCTTGGGCTCCTGCCAAAGACCAGAAAGAATCTTCACGGCTTTACACCTGATGAACTTAACACTCACTTTGCGGGGGTATCGATCAACCAGAGTGAATGCGAGAGGGATTTGAACGATGTCGTAGCGACGGCTTGTGATGAGGGCTTCACTTTTAAGGAGGTCACTTTTGCAGACCGTGTCCTCGCTGTCGCTCATTTCACCTCGCAAGCAGCGGAAGAAGACGGCATTCCGCAGAGTGTAGTATCCAGTGTTCCGCATAGTGTAGTTCCAGGATCTTGGAAGAAAGCACATCTTGTGCCACTGAAAAAGACTAGTGTACCCTCATCTGTATCCGACTTTAGACCAATAGCGCTAATTAGCTTTCTCTCGAAAGTGCTGGAGAAAATCGATCATGAAGATTAAACTAGTGGATATGAAGCTCAGAACTGTATTGTCATATTTATTTATTTATTTATTTTATTTTCATGTTATCGGAGTGATTGTATTTATTTGTGAGTTTGATCTTCGGCTACTGATGCATGTATGATAATTTGCGAGTATGCGTGTATTTTTACTATAAACGATGACATGATAGATATTACCAAAGTTAAATTATATATGTACCTAACAAACATAATTGTGATTATCCAGTAATGTATTTGACGTGATTTTATTCTTATTGAATTCGAATGCGTTTTTATTTTACAAAACATGTACTAATCATTTCCAGATGTTACAGGTATCATCAGCGGCGACAAGGGAACGACAGAAAGCCGAGGAAGGGTGAAAGATAAGTAGAGAGAGTATAGATAGGCCGAAGGGAGGGGTTGCACAGCGGGAGCTACAACTATTCGGCAGAGGCGCTTCAGCTACCGTGTAGTGTAGACGCTTGTTGCTCGAATGTGAATTATAGCCCGGCGCCGATACTTTCGTGGAACAACGTGCGAGCTCCGTGCAACGAGTACGGCGAAAGCGGCTGAGACGGCAAGAGCTGCAGATACGGCAGGCGACTTGTGCGAGCTTCGCAGAGACGAGCCTACATACAAGCAGCTTCCTAGTGACCGAGCGCGACCCGACGCCGAGGATTACATGTACATGCGAGTTCGACTCTTGACTCTGCTATCTCTTTCTTTCTTGTCCACTCGGGATCTTCTCGCCCGGTTTGTGCCTGCGAGAGCGCACACGCGCGGTGTGCATGTACACCCTTACTATTTTGATTGAATATACATATTTTTTATATTGAACACGTTGAGTCGTTCTTGACTTCACCACATTCCCCCAAGTTATCCTCGTGTTCTAACTTATAATAATATATCGTGAGCCTTACTGGTTAAAACTTCGTTATAATTATATATTTCTATTCTATATTATACATAAAAATTAGTCAAATTTTTTTAATTTGCGCTAGTAATTCACTTTATTTAGATATAAATTAGTATTTAGTATCTCAATTTTGTAAGATCATACGAAAAGTTAATTTTATTATAATTATGTATTTTATAAATATTATTGTATAAAATAGAAAAATATAAATAAAATTAGATAGGAAAGATTGTGTAAATGAAACAATCAACAATAAATATTAATTTTAATATTAATAGTAATAATTATACACCAATAGATGTGGATTTTTTACATATGAGTGTTTCTATAATACCCACATAGCGTACACAGCTCGCATACGAATGTATGAGGACCCTAGTGTGAGAAATCTATTAAATCCTATTAATTCCTTTTTCCTAATATGAAAAGATCCTATTTGCGTATAGGATGTATATGCAATTTTTGTATTGGTGAATAGGATTTAAAAGATTTCTCTACAAGGAGATGAAAATAAATATTAGACTGACTAATGTCCTTTCTCCATTGGAACTATAGGTGAGTCACACATTAACAGAATAGTATAATCAGTAGAGTATATTTTTCTTTATTTTTTACACCTTGACAGATTTTGTTTACATGAATAGAATAAATATTATTCAACATTTGAAGTTAAAGGGAGACGAACTTAAAGGCCCATGTGGAGACGGGGCATAATGTATACTCTACGATAAAATCATATCTTCCGAACGTATCTCTAAATAACAAGTTTTCTTTAGTGGTAAGAATGTCAAGTCACTAAAAAGTTAACAAAAATATGACTTCAGATGTTATTTTGTTTCTCACACTTATGAAAAAGTTGTTATTTAGAGACACGTTCGGAAAAATGGTTTCACTGTTGGGTATATGTATAATGTAATTAACTTTTTAGAAAAATTATAGTAATCACGATTGTTGACTTTTTAGACTAAATTATTTATATAGAGTTAAAATGACAGTTCTATCCCTCTCATTGAAAACGCGATTTCCAGTAACACCTTATAATATATAAGAAGAAATAAATTACAAGTCAAATTATCACATGAGTGTTTCAAACTGTAGGGTTTATTATTAGCTTTAGAGGTAAATTCAATTATTTACTATTATAAAAGTATGTATAATTATTGTCTAGCGATTCGTATCAAAATGCTGAAAACAGCGTTAATCGATTTGAAAAATGTACTATGTATATCTATAGTATATAAATGCAAATGAAAATACTTAGCATATAGTATTATCAAAGGTATATAAAACTGTAAACGCACACAAGAAGTTTTTTTAATTTTAGTAACGTACACAAATTTTAGTCAATTCCATTACATGTTTTGAATGTTATTATAAGTTTAAAAGAAAGTCCTTAAGCCCCGAGAAAAAGTTATGATAATATAGATGTTATGTTAATATAGACTAAACAGTATCCATACAAGTTTATCTACCTACTATTATACATCAGCATTCATTTATAATTATTATATCACGATTGAAAAAATTATATTGTTTTGGATATATGCAGTTGATTTTTTCCTTAATAGTCATAACATAAAATAAAAATAAGAGAAATATTAAGAACCTTGCTACTCAAGATATAGATAAAGAAACTTCAATATTAGTTTATTTATCTACTTCTTTCCCGAACTATGATATTATAGTTAAGAGAATACTAAAAAAGAAAAATTATAATTGATTAAAAAAATATATAAAATGAAACACGTAAAGTATTTTATGAACATTGAAAATATTACTATATATATATATTTTATATTGATGAAATATATAACTAAAAAGAAGTATTCAACACTTTTCATAATTATACAATTATGGTTAATTACATCAACGTAAAATGCTTTATATATCTAATAAGCGATTGTAACATTAGAAAACCTAAAAACGTTATATTTAAAGAAAAACAATAAGTAATATTACAGACTACAACTTATATAAGTAATATTACTGACATCAACTTATATAAGTTGTGATTTGATTCAGAGCAGCGTTTTATGAAATATAGCATTTGAAATGTTTATAATACATCGTTATTTATTAAAAAGTATTATTATTCATAGAGACTTAATGTAATTCATTTAAAACAATAATATATTAATATTTGTTAACTTATATTTGTATATTTTTTCAATAATTATAAATGTTTTTTATATTGATAATATATATACGATTGTCAAAAAAGTTTAACATCATGTATTGTATGCTCTTAATATGCTTTTGAACATAAATTATTTCTAAAACACTTTAGAACATTGTCTTTTATCACATAGAAGATTATTCTTTAGTTTCCATATTAGCCTTTTTTTTTTGTTAATTAGAGTTAATCACGTTTAACTATTAAAATTATAATTTACTTAGCATATTTAAATTAGTTGTAACTTTGGTGTTACGTATAATTTATGATTTATCAATGATTAAGAGTATGTGACAGCTTTTCTATTGAGCAAGTGAGGAAAGTGAGTATCGGCATTCTGCTGAAATATACAAACCATATAAAATAATATCACATAAGAACAATTAGAAACAATATTTGTCTTTTACAAAAAAATGACTAAATCAAGTTTATTTTTCGCGGAAAACAATAATTATTCTTTCAGGAAATAGGTTCAAACAAAAATGAATTTTACGAAATATTATTTTATGAAAATGTAATGAAATTTTTGTAATACATTTTAAATTCAGATACAAATTTTTTTAATTTGCAAGACAGTATTATAACTATTAAAATATTACATGTACAAACAATTATATCCCCATTAATATTGTTATTTGCTATGTTACGTGTATGAAAAAGCATTACATAATTTATATACATGCTAATAGAATTACAATTTGTTTATGTGACAGCCCGTATCACCAGATATTATAAAATTAAATAGGAATGATAATAAAGACGTATATACGTACGTCTATAGCCACTTGTATACATTCGACTTTACATGCTTAATAGCGAATACCGAATTATGTCAAAATATTGATCAATGCCTCGCGGAAGACATTTCGTGAGGACGAGACGCGGGCTCAGTACGCTTCCCTTCTCGGCCAGATCAGAGACACCGAAATTTGTCAAGCTCTCGTTGGACGAGAGGTGCTGACGTACACCACCTTCACGCTCAATATGCGAGGTTATAAATACCTCGCGCGTAACTTTCTAGAGGCCATTAATTGGCTGGAAGTGTGAATGTGTCCGTCAGCTCCTCTTGACTCTGAGGTTTCACATTCTGACCTCGGGTAGGCAAACACAAGTCCGAACATAGAACATTCGAATAGATCTGCCTCCTGACTGGAGGAAGTTACACCTTGGAACCCACTTGGTATCAACGACACAGCCTAGTGACAAAACTATTTTAAATACGAATTCTGACCTCTAGAAGGCCGCGCCAGTTTGGAACTTAGAGCC
Source organism: Gastracanthus pulcherrimus (assembly GCA_949152435.1). Lineage (NCBI taxonomy): Eukaryota > Metazoa > Arthropoda > Insecta > Hymenoptera > Pteromalidae > Gastracanthus > Gastracanthus pulcherrimus. The sequence continues at coordinate 85,901,039 of OX424575.1, forward strand.
TCAGATCGAACATACATCCGGACTGGAAGAAGCTGCTATTTAGAAACCTGCAACCTTCGTCACGCCACAGCTGCGTGTAGGCATAACTATACTATAAATTAAGCGTTAATGAAGAATGTAAAATATTGTATAAAAAGAATTAAAAATGAATAGATGCTAAATAACGGAAAATAAGAGTGAATAAAGTATTGTTCACTGTCCTTACATACATAATATATATACATAATATATATATATATATATATATATATATATATATATATATATATATATATATATATATATATATATATATATATATATATATGTATATATAAATATTCACATATAAGAATAACTAAATATCGGTAAAGAAGGTAAGATATACACATAAAAATAAAGAGCTCTCTCTCTCTCTCTCTCTCTCTCTCTCTCTCTCTCTCTCTCTCTCTCTCTCTCTCTCTCTCTCTCTCTCTCTCTCTCTCTCTCTCTCTCTCTCTCTCTCTCTCTCTCTCTCTCTCTCTCTCTCTCTCTCTCTCTCTCTCTCTCTCTCTCTCTCTCTCTCTCTCTCTCTCTCTCTCTCTCTCTCTCTCTCTCTCAGTTAAGAAAATAATCGACGTGCGGCCAGTGTCGGGACGAGAGCGCTCACCTAATGGAAGAGACTAGCTCAATCATAGTCTGAGCGCTTGTCGAATAGAGCTAAAGCTTCCGAGCTGCAAGACAACTAACTACGAGCGCTGGATTGTATCGCAAAGTAAAACTATTTACCTGTGAGCGCTCGCTTCTACAAGTTAGCATACCTATTAACTACAGAGCGCTGAATCTTATATAATAACATTTTACGGGTAATAAATTCGAGTAAATCTTAATAAATAATATTCAGTCAGTAAAAGTTTCCGGACAAAGATTAAATATATTTGTTACGTGAAAGATAAACCCGCACAACCGAAATTAATTCGGCTGCAACAAATTGGCAGCCCTTGTGGGGAACTGATCAAAACTGACTATTGGTCTCGAAATAAAAGTAGACAAATTAAAATTAAATTAAAAAAAAACATTTTTCTTTCTCTTTTAAAAATTACTTCCGAATGAACCAACATAAATGGTACCTAACTTAAAAAATATTTTTTTTACTAATAAAATAAAATAAGCTAAACATAGTCATCTTCGACTTTACCCTCTTATGAACAAATTAAAACGAAATTACTAAATTTGCAACAAAATTTTAGAACTTTCCAATCTACTTTATAATCTTTAAATTTCAATAATTATGGAAAATCTCTCCATAACAGAGTTACATCAGTATCTTTGGGCACTATGGCACCTAGAAGGCCTAAATAATAAAATTATTACTCCCGAATAATTTATTAGAGCAATTAAATATAAAATCATTCCCTTCTCTTGCAATTTTAAAGCAATTCTTCTAAAGAAACTTTTAGGCTGCGTACAAGGACACACATATTATGCAATAAGAAGGTTGAGGAGTGTTTCATAAACCCGAATATTTTTGGCATTTTTTCTACAGTTATAGAACAAAGTGGCAAGTAGTCAGATGAATGTTTAACTGATTATTATTGCAGACTCGACAAAATTGTTAATGATGCCACATTTGGTTTAGAAAATCCTCCTAGTCTTCATGCTAAAATTGTATCCTACCAACTAAATATTTCTGCTCGCGTTACTTTCGTAAAGGAACTTCCCGAAGATCTTTATCATGATGTTTCCCAATATGCACCAGAAACTCTACAGAATGCTTATGATATAGCCACTAATTTTATAATTTTACCCTTTGTATCTAAATATTACTCAACATAATAAACCTCTCTATGAATAAGGAGCTGTGAAAGAATTTAAAATAAATTACGAAGTGCAAAATCGAGAAGTTATAGAATCGGAGTCTCGGAGAATTGCAATTTTTCATGGACTCCGCTATGGAAATAGAGGCTATATACACTATCGAGCCTAATCTATGTAGTTATCATATCAAACCTCGTAACACAATTTTAAATGATTCGTTCAAACATAAGTAGTCGCGTACTCTCGATTCTAACTTAGTCGATAATTCAATATTTCCATTCATTGAATCGTTTCAAACCGAGCTCGATATTAGTCAGAAACACATAAATTACATCATTAATCTACCCGAAATACATCAGTCTTCCGAATTCTTAGAGAAATATCTTAAATTTCAAAAATATTTCCAACAGAATTTCTACTCTAACCCACTCTGAAGCTCTTACGTACAGAAAAGATAAAAAACTAACACAAAATTTCGGACTTTCAGAATTTTATCCAAATTTCTAGGAGTTAAAAATTCCAATCGATCTCTAAAATCCGAGAAGAAAAACAAACAATCTTCTAAAACCCTTCAATCTTCATACCCAACAGGAAAAATACTTTTGAAACACAACCGGCTAAATATTCTAAATAAAACCTCTTCTATCAACAGCAAAGAAAGTAATGCAACCTTTAAAAAGAATACATTTTTGACGAGAATAGATTTATATTTAAAAAATCTTTCTATGAAACCTTCAGAGATTAATAATCACAAATTACATCCTGTCATCAATAACATTTTAAAATTTATCCAAGATTTATACGAAAATTTTAGATTTGTTTCATTCGAGCTAAGTAAAGCTTCGAACTTGCGAATAGCTGACTTTACAAACTCTTTAACTAACAAATACTTCACCGTTTTTCAAAAGGAAGCACCCCTTATACAATACGATCCAGAAAGTGTAAGTTTCAAATCCCGATCAAAACGCTACACATTCAGAAGATTCCGAAGAAGGAGTTTTCGATTGGACAGGCGGCGAAGATCTTATAATATCCATAAAATGACCTGCTAACTTGTGCCTAGTCAGCCTCGAAAAAGAACCAATCTCCCGTCCAGACATTAGCGATTTGAATTGGCAGCAATTCTCCACTGTCCACCAAGTGAACAGCGAAGAAGAGACCGATCCAGGGACCTCGACCACCTGCCAGCTGCTCGCCCACAAGCGTTCTCCGCAACGAGATACTGGACGCTCTCCCCCGTGTAACACTAAGCACTCTCCACCTCTAGTTGCAGAGCGCTCTATACAGCATGCTTCCGAGCACTCACCGCCGCCCGACACCGAATGCTCCCCGCCACGAAACACTGAGCGCCTCCCGTCGCTCATATCTGCTGAAATACACCCAAATGTGTCGACCAATGTCGACACATCTCAGCTCCATGCATCAACTCTCAACAGGGATAATTACTCTAACCCCATATTAAAACATTCAAATAATACCTCCTCCATAGTTCCCTTAAAATCGCTCCTATAACTCAGATTAACTACACAATCACATTCCAATTTGAAATTACTCAGCATGCTAAAATCTCCACTATTTGTAAATATGTGTATAAAGCCACTGCTTTTTCATATCACAATCATATCAAATCTACTTATATTTTTCTCACTAAAATTCGAATATCGCCATAACCAACCTATACATTCTCAGAATAATAACAACTTTCATAAAGAAAATAGAACCCATCATGTACGAAGGACGCTCAAAAAGAACGAAAATCCAAATCTCAAACTAAGAATTGGCAATTTTTTTATGGTCTATAATTTTATTACAATTTTAACCTATAGCCTATACAAAAATAAAGAAACCTATGATCGCTACATAGCCATAACAAATAGATCAAACCATTTTCTTCCTCTATTCCTTGACTTTTTACTTGATGCAGTTTTTATTTTATTTCTGAACTATATAACTTAAGATTCAAATTTTTTTATTCTTCCATTGTTAAATAAACTGATGATAAATGTATGTTATATTTTACTTGACTTACAATGAAACTAACTACTATCAATAATATTACTAATAATAGACTGATCATTCATAAACTAAAAATCAACCAATTAACAATACTAAACATGCTATCACGATAAATCTAACTATTAATAGTAACATAACTATATTTGACAACGAATAAAATATTCTCTATAACAAATTAACCTAAATATAACACATAGCAATTTAACCTTCTTTTTAATCACATTAACAAATTAACAAACCCACAACTAGACAAATAAAAAATTATGATTCTTTTACAACCTATTAACCAAATGAAAACCTCTAAGATGATAAGCTGTTATATACACCGACATATATTCGAAAAGCCTAGGGAATAACATAAAAATATTTTTTTTGCATAAAATAAAATGCAATACAGAAATTCAAACTTCTACGACCGATACCTACATAAAACTAACATACGAAGACTTAAAACGTAAGAATAAAATAACCGGATACGTCGCCACACCACGAAATACATTCATAAGAAATCCAATATTGTATTTCAATTAAATCTAAAGCGAAAAACTGCTATATATTATATATAACAATGAAGAAAAATTTTATTTTAAAGAAACGATGTATGACTTAAATAGTAAAATTATGTTAACATCTTCATTAAACTGATATATACTTATATAACAGGGAAGCATATTTCTCCAAACTTACTACAATAATAAATCAAAATTTTTTTGATAATTATTAAAATTTCTTTCTTCCAAAACCGATACCAAAGTCAGTAAAGTAACTAACAAAATATTTCATAAATAACTTAATTGTTTACCTAAAACACCACAGAATATAAAAAGTTAGTAATCTTACTCGAACTTGCAAACCTCAATTATAAAATTACATTCAAAAGTATGTTTAAATGTAGGTTATTAAAAAATTTGGTAATTCAAACCAACCTTTTAGCAAATAAGAAAATTGATAAAATTTTATTATTTTTATATAATGAAGTAGATATAACATATTAGCCTCCCTATGCCATATTGACAAAAATTTTGCCTAACAATATTTTATTAAACAATTAAATTGTTTTACATAATTAACCTAAATCCGTAATTTTTCCACTGCGAAAATAAAGGTCTATATATGAATTGCAAAATTGACCACGAAAACGATTCCGCATTTATAATTAACTTTCTGAAAATCCATCCAATAGTTAATTAATGTTTTGCAACTATAAAAGTTTCAAAATAACATTATTATATTAAACTCTCCGATATATACATATTATCTTGCAAGAACTACACATTCTTAAGAACATTTTTATAAATAAATTGAATTGTTTAAATAATTACAGAGATTTTTTAACGACAATTATAAGACATTCACCTATACCTTAGTTGAATATACGAATCATAGCCATAGTCAGAAATCTAGATTTATAAGTACTCTCCCCTCCTCGGCCATGTCAGAGACAACGAAATTTGTCGAGCTCTCGTTTGATGAGAGATACTGACGTACACCACCCTCACGCTGAATATACGAGGTTATAAATACCTTGCGCATCGCTTTTTATAGACCATTTGTTGACTGGCTGTGTGAAGGTGGCCGTCAGCCCCTCTTGACTCTGAGTTTTGACTTTCTGACCTTGGGTAGGCAAACACTCGTTCGTTCGTTCGTTCGTTCGTTCGTTCGTTCGTTCGTTCGTTCGTTCGTTCGTTCGTTTGTTCGTTCGTTCGTTCGTTCGTTCGTTCGTTTATTTATTTATTATTAATTATTAGACCACCACAATTCACAAGTTTAACGAATATAGATAATATTGAGTTACCTTTACATTCGTATTTACAAGTAAATCCTAAAGAAGTAAATAAAATTACCTGTACATAGGCTAGCTTATATAACCTAGAGAAGAAACCAAAAGACTTAAATACTAATTTAAAAACTAACTCAAAAATAAAAATTAAAAATTAAAATAAAGAATAAAAAATTATTAATAATAAAATAAAATTTTTTTTGTTAACATCAGAGATACTTTCCATTCAAAGTGATTTAAACTGAACGTTATGTCTAAACTTATAGATTCATTACAAATCGTTTTAATATTTTCTTTGTATTAACTTTATTGGTAGTTAATGATTTGAGATCATTTGTTAACTCGTTGAAGACTTTTATAGCTACTATGTAGTTGATTTTTTAACCTATTCTTTTAGTTATTATCCATAATTGAATACTTTTATTTCTAGTATTCTCTCAAGCCTATCTAGCAGTATTCTATGATTCACAATAGCAAAAGTTTTGATTATTTGGCCAAGGCTAAGAATACTGTAACTATAGGTTTGCTTTTATCCAAATTTGTGTACATGATACTTGTTATATAATTCAAAGCATCCGTCGTACCTCTATTTCGAACAAAACCGAATTGATTGTCAGATATTATATTATATATTCTCAAAAATAGGTGTAGTCTATTGTGAATTATTTTATCAAAAATATTTGCAATGTTAGATATAAGCAAAATTGGCCTATAATTTGAGGTACACAATTTGTCCCCTGCCTTGTATATGTGGACTACTTCAGTGCTTTTAAGAGCATGAGGCCATATGGATTTCTCAATACACAAATTAAAAATGTATTATAGTGGTAATAGTATATATTCACATATTGATTGTATTGTATTAATATTTATATTATCTACTCCTCCGGATTTTTTTCTTTGAAATGATAATTTTATGTATCTCATTGGAATCTGTAGGGTGAAGAAAAATAGAACTGTGGTTCCTTGTAGGAAGTTTCAATTTATCGGTGTCTAATCAATTTTTCCCAATTTAGTGTTAATTATATTCTACAACTGTCTCGGATTTCCACCAGTCAATTTTACTTCTTCAATTCCATATTTATATTTTACATCTTTTATAACTTTACTCAATATTTTATTATAATTATTATATTCATTTTTTAGTAGTTGGTAAGTTTGTTTTTTTCCATAATCTATGTAAATTCTCTTTTGTTTCACATGATACTATTATCGCGTTTGTAATCCAATTTTTTCTCGGTATTAAGTCATTATTTTTTCCTGTTAGTGGTTTATATGTAATGGCCTTTTCAACAAATTCATTTATCATTTGTATTAGTGTGTCTACTGGACGATTTGGGTCCTAGATAGACAAAATTAAGTTCCAGTTAGCGTTTCTGGATATATTCTTTAGTTTAGCATAATTTATATATTTAGTTATATTGTTGTATGTTTGTTTTAATTCGACATGATCCACGTTTAAAATCAAGGGATAGTGGTTGTTAAAAGGATTATTTAACTTAAAAGAATTAACTTTTATATTATTATTTTTAAAACGCAGGGGCGACTCGGCCAGCGACCAGATGCGTCCCCAGGTTGCGAATGAGGGAGTGGCCACTATAACTAGTTAGCTACGAATAAATTGAATAAACAGCCGCGGACAATGGCCCACACTACACTCTACAAACATTTACTCTTACACTCACCACACACTCACTACACTGAACAAAAGACACAGACATCTCCTCTCGGGCGGTACGATTTGTCGTGAGGCAGATGCACAGAAAACCGCTCGACTCGGTTGTTCACGCACCGAGTTTACGCTAGAGCAGCTTCCTTCACGCGCATTGCCATGTGGTAAACAACAGCCGAGCTGCCCGCAGATAGGAACAGTCCAACAGTTCGTGAATCAGGTGGACCAAATCCTCAAAAAGATGGGAAAAGGGTTAGAGAGGTAGCCTGGTATCAATACCAACATCAAGCACAGCTTACCCACCCTCGTCGAACTTTTCGACTCTTGGAGGGAGCGCCTGCTCACCAACACCGAGGAGCACAGCGCGACAGACTGTCTGGGAGCCGCGGCTATCTTAATCCAGCGGCCTCAAAATAAGAGGGTGTGATCGCGAGACGGTGACTCCCATAGTGCTGAATCTTCAGTCATTTACAGGAAGGCTAGATCCACCGGACCTTCGGAAATCGCCGGCTTTGAGACGGTTCTATCAAAGATGGAGAAAGCTGTAGCTAACAAACTACAGCAGCAGCAAGAGAAGTACTCTGAGCAGCTGCCACAAGAACCACAGCTGCAGCGAAATCAACGACATCGACAGCAGCTGCGACAACAACTGCAGCAGCAGCCGCAACAAAAGAATTCCCCAACAGCCAGGACATCGGCGGACAAGAGGAGCAAGACTGCTCAAAAGAAGAAGAGGAGGAGGAGAATGCATAGGAAGCGACCCAAGGCTATCCTTATCCGACCGGGGGCTGGTCACCTACGCAGACGTTCTTTCAAATGTCCATGAAAAGGTCATAGCAGAGTGTCCAACAACTGATATTTAGTGTATCGGGAAAACTAGGGCGGGCGACGTCCTGGTAGAGTTGGGCACAAAAAACAACAACCAGGAGCTGGGGACTATAGGAGAATCCGTCAGGAAGGTAATGGCCCCGTCGGGGGCCGTAAAAGTCACCCTTTCGACGAAGAACACCGTGGCTCCAATCGTGGACACTCTGTTCCCAACATATCCATCGATGCAAGACCAGGAGGAAGCCGCTGAAGTAGCTGAGATTCCCCTATGCTCCACCGAGGAGTTGCGGATCGCCGCCAAAATGATGCGGAGCGGAGAGGCGCCTCGTTCGGATGGGATGCCAGCTTAGATATTGATGATCATCGCGGTGAGAGCACCTCTTCTATTGCTGAACATGTACAAAGCGTGTCTTAAGGTGGGTGTCTGTGGCAGTTTCTGGAAGGTTACGCGTCTCGTATTGATTAGCAAAAGTAGGGGGGGTGATCCCCGGCTTCCATCGTCTAACAGGCCACTGTGCGTGTTAGACCATGGAGGGAAGCTCTATGAGAGCTTGCTCAAACCACGGCTACATGAGGCTGTGCAGGCTGCCGGCGATTTATCTGACAACCAATACGGCTTCAGGAAGCGGCAATCCACAGTGGACGCTATACTCGCTCTCGTTACCCTGGACGGTAAGAACGCCTTTAACTCGGCCAGGTGATCAGACATCTTGGACGCGTTGAACGAGTTCCAGAGAACCTCATACGGATGATACAGGACTACCTACGGGACCGTATCCTCCGCTACGAAACAGAAGAAGGCCAACGCGAGAAATATCTCAGCACCGGCGTGGCACAGGGGTCGATCTTTGTCCCTGATTTTTGAAACATCCTGTACGATGCCTTGTTACGACTCGGGCTACTGGAAGGGGTGTATATGATAGCCTACATTGATTATATCGCTTTAGTCAATATCGTGCGGGACTTTGAAAAAGCACAATATCTGCTTAACCAGGCGATGCGTAGGATCTCGAGCTTGATGGAAGAACACGGTCTCGCCTGGGTAGCAGCTAAGACAGAGAGCATGCTCTTCACTGGCAAATGGATTGAGACTATCTTCTTCATGTATGTTGGAAACGCGGAGGTTTCGACAAGAATTGAGGTTTTGTGTCTGGGACTCAAACTTGACACTAAGCTTACTTTCTTTCGTCACCTAGCGTATGCAGCTGATAAAGCGGAAAAAAGACGGCACGTTTGTGCCGTCTCATGGCGAACACGAGTGGACCGAAAGCGAGAAAGCGTCGACTCCTCATGTCACATCCATCTTATTATACGGTTCTAAAATGTGAGCCGATGCAATAGAGAAGGTCTCATACTCAAAATTCGCCGAGACGGTCCTACGACAAGAGAAGCGATACCTAGACAGGACAACCGACGAAGGTATAAATGAAACGCGGGGAGACACTCTGACACCCCAACATAACCCAGGGACGTCGGACGACTCCATGGAAATGGACGTGGAGAGAGAAGATGGGACGCTTTCTTATCCGGGAGACGCTCATTTTCTCTTATTTTATGAATGTCGCGGGGAGGGACAGGGATACTTCTCATTTCCGTACGGAAATGAATGCGCAGGTTCGAATACGCGTATAAATGACAGCGGTTAGATCTGACGTCCCCTCGGGTGATTTAAAATTATAAATTTTTTAATTTGTTTCAGGTTAAGGCAGCAGCGGCTGTCAAGATGGTACTATAATGACAACACCCTAAGGTAATATGATAAACAGGACCCGGGTAGATTCCGCCAGAAGGAGAAAGTTTATTAATTACCAACGAGAGCCACAATATCCGGTTGTGCGGTCCCAGTCGAGTGTGCTTTAGGTGGCATTTCCTACTTACCCTCGAAAATAAAAAGAAAAAAAAAGAATAATAGATTTAACAGTAGACTTGATTGAACTTATCAAAGCCAATGTTTTCCTCTTTTTCTTTTGATTTTTTCTTCTTTTTACAAGACCCACACCCAACTTTGACTTTACTTTCATAACGTTTGTAATAGCCAAAGCAGCTGCTTTTTTACGTAAATTAGCGTCGCCGGATTTTACTCGCTGTCACGCTTTTTCAGCTAAAGCTCGATCTGTAGTGTTTCTGGCTTGAATGTTTTCACGATTTTATGAGTAAGCTATATCGTAATCTTTGCATGCATCCGCTAAAGGATTGATTCCTGGATCACCGGGAGCTAGTCTGTCAGATAATTTAGTACCTGGACACAGTACTGATAAGCAGGTATGTGGAGTTCAACAGGTAGTTTATTAATTAATTTATATACCAAACCAGAACGTTTGTGAACGATCATAGCTCTATGATGGTTTTTTCATGACTGGCGTAAAAATTATAAATTTAAGCTTTTATAGCTTCAGCCCTTCATTGTATCAAGTCTTGAAGAAAGATGGACTCTAAAGAGCAATCTCTAAAATTACCAGTAATCAATTTTGATACTCTGACTGAATCCCATCAAAAATGTTATAAATGTCATTGTAACTTACTACCAGACAGTATTCGTGCTATATTCTGTGAACCATCTAATTGTGGTAAAACCAACGTTTTATTACCTCTAATCATATATCCTAATGGTCTGAAATTAGAAAATAGTTATGTTTACTCGAAATCACTGAATCAACTAAAATATAAATTTCTTGAAAAGCTAATCGAACCTTAAAAAGGTATTGATTACTTACCTTTTGGGGAACATGATCTCGTTGTAGATAGATGTGAAAGCATTTTACTGTATGGATAGACATAAAAGCGTTTACTGCTTCTACCTATCTCAGTCATATACACAAGTGCCTAAACATTTGGTGTGTGATCATATCAAATTATTAGTCATTATTCGACAAGATGATATGTACAATAATATACAAAAACATTTGTTCATCTTGTTGGAATAATAATCATGGTTTCCTCGTTATCGATAAAGATCGTGATATCCATGATGGTCGATATAGAAAAGGGTTTGATCAGTTTGTAATAAATATGCAGAATACACAATATATCGATCATTCAACTATAAAACTCTGAACTATGACGATGACTGATTTTAATCAACAGGCTTCAGTGCTTCGTGAATTGGAGAAAGTTCGAAATGCTGTAAAACGTAAATATAATTTATTGAAATCCTACAAGCTTAACGCAGAAAAAGCTATAAACGAGAAGTTAATCAACGCGACAGAAGCATCTGAACGTCAAATAAAAAAACCAAAGAAATTTGTCACCTGTAGCTGTCAAAATAGAAAAAAAAAAGTAAAATTGAAAAGAATAGATGTGATAGACAATGATGAGTTTATGCTAGAGGAGAGACATACTGAATACGAAACTCCTTTTGAGTCAGCTATAAGTGACTCAGATTTTGATGATCATGATAGAACAATACAAAAGAATGATGTGAAAGAGAAATTCATAAGTCAGCAAGACGAAATCATCCCTGTCGCTTGTATGATATAAGAGACATCGATGAAACTTGGCAAGCAGATCTCGTTGAAATGATACCATATGCAAAGCAGAATAAAGGTTATAAATATTTGCTTACGGTCATTGATGTTTTTCAAAGTTTGCTTGAGTAGTTCCACTGAAACAAAAGACTGGAAAAGACGCGACTCAAGCTATGAAATCTATACTACTACAAAAGAGAGTTCCACAAAATTTACACACTGACCGTGATACAGAGTTTTATAATAAAAATTGTTAAAAATGAATGAAAAGTAATAAAATAAATCTTTACTCTACATACTGTAACCTTAAAGCATCGATCTGTGAACGTTTTAATCGTACACTTAAAAACAAAATGTTGAAACATCCAGATATTTACTTAATTGAAAAAGTTTAAAAAAAACAGGACATAATGTTTATGTAAAATGGTTAGGTTTTGTTAATTCACATAATAGTTCAATAAGTAAGAGTGATATGTAGTAAAAGAAACAGTACAAATAAAACTTGCGTTGGAAACTATAATTTTATTTGTTTAATACATTTTTCCTTACATTTTTTCAAAAGTATTGGTATTAAAATCTCATTTGATTTTTCAATTCTCATTTTAAAACATTCTCGATCACGAGCCATTTGCTCCCAAACTCCACAGCAAAACTCCATACATGCATCATGTGAATGATTGACTTTTCCTCAAAATGTACGCGTTTACTTTCTTGTTCCATTCTAATAGAATATCTAGAATTAATATTTTCTAAATTAAATTTTGTAGAATATCTATATTATATAATTTTTATTTAAATAAATATTTTAGTAAATATCTTACATATTCTCAATTTTACAACGTCCCCACGCTAAAGTGTCTGTGCTATTTTCTTGAAGATATCTTTTATCATCAAATGGACTAAGTGCAATTTTAAACTGCCTTATAGTCCACGTTGTGAAGTTGAGCTCTTATAGTGTGCTGTTTTCACCGTTGAACATGTAAATTTTGTAAACAGTCCATATAATCTCTGAATTCAATAGTCTTTTTAACTAGAGAAGCTTTAATACCCTTAATCTTCTTTGTACAATCTAATCCATTGATACAAGTGCTGTACATCTTGCTTCTTAAACCAACAAATTGAGTAATAATCTCTCCATTACACTCATCTTTCATAAGTACAACAATTTTCTTGTTTACTCGAGGCATATCATACACATTTCCAGCTGGATAATCTGAAGTATCAAATTTATGAATATGCTTTTTTATGTCGTTATAAAAATCTTTACATTTAGCAGCATAAATGAAGCTGTCAGTGTCTGTATAAAGAAATTTACAGTTAGTTTTATAAAGTTTTCTCATATAATTATAGTGAAAATCGTACATGAGTGTTTTGAACAGATCTCTAGTACTGCAAGCCAATGAGGATTGGTTTAGTCAATAATACTTCAGTCTTGTAAAGCTGAATAGCTACTAAATTTTCAGAAAATATAGCACTGGTATGAAAACTTGGATTTGATATATGAGCTTCTATACCATATCTTCCTTCCCATTTTGTTAGCAGCTTGACATCAACACATTTACGCACATTCTCCGTAGTTTTTCGAAACACTGCATTATTCATTAAGGCAGTATTCTACTTGGATCGCTCGAAAAAACAGATATTTTTCTGAATTTTTTGAGATTATTATTAAATATATTACTGTAGGGCTTGTAAAGCATAAAAAATACACTTTTTAAATACACTAAACAATTTTTTTTTATTCATTTTATGCACTTTTTATATTCGAAAACTGCAGTTAAAGTCAACGCCTCGAGAAGTAGGTAGGTGTGCGGTGTTAACGAAATCTCGATAATGGTTGACATGAAACGGAAAAATCAAATAGTTTTAGGTTCAGTATAACTCCAGCAACACATGGAACTAGAATTTTTAATATATATGTAAAAATAACAAAATAGCGGCTTAAAAAAATCGTTATATTTTTCGCTGTTTTTGGCAAAAAAAATATAGTTAAAATTAAAATTTTTATATTACTCTAGTTCCATGAGTTAATATAAGTGTACAAAATAGGTTTTTAAAATTTCATAAGAATCGGTTCAGTAGTTTTTGAGATTTCGTTAACGCAGGGTGTAAAAACGTTGTTTTGAGAAAAACGCGATTAAAGTTTTTTTAATTCGGATTAGCTTGCTCAGGTAGACACGTTCGAAGGATGGAAAAGTACAGTTAGACTGCTCGGATCGTCTTGAAATTTAAGTATGATATTCTTACATACATATACTTTCGAAAAATGTAAAAAAAGAATCAATTTTTGAAAGTTCCGAAGTAGAATACTGACTTAATTTAAAGAAGCTTTTTCAAATTCATTTTTTGCTTTAAAACTTTATAAATTTTAACGAATTGAGTTCATTTGTTACAGCTTGCTTAAGAGACCGATAATGTATCACATAGTTTGGTTTAGGATGGTAAATCGTTGTACTCATCACGTATGGTAAAAAGATAATCTAAATCTACTTATAAAATATAACCATACGAAGCATAATCGTCTATGGATAAAAAATTTTCACAACCATTAATCTACTCAAAATAATCATACGGTAATGCCTGGGTCATCAAAAAACTGTAAATTATTGGCGTTTAAATCAATAAGGTAATTGTTTTCTTCATTTTTATTATAATTATCGCCCATATACTTATGATTTGGCTTTAAAAAATCGATTTTTTTTGTCTTAAATCTATTCTAAAACGTTTTTTCTCTCGTCTCTCAACACAATATTTATGGATTATTTAAACGAACATAAGGAAGATGTGCATGTGTATACGACTGAAACCGTATCACTTAGAGAATCGAATTTTATCGACATTTAAAGGAAACATAGTCATTGTCACACACAATAACAAAAAACTTGTGAAACCTTACAAGGGCGTTGTTGTAGAGCAAGATTTGAATGTAATGGAAAAAAATAAGCTTTATTGTATGTAGCATCTATTTTTCGGCAAGAAATACGTAAAATGCAGCATAACGAATTGCCGGATCAGTTAAATTCTGCTGATTTAATTAAAGGAGAATGTAACATTCCAGACGCATTAACGTTTCTTTATTAACATCTTCTCGGTGGGCACAGATATAATCGCAGGCTCAATGGAAATCGATTAGCTAAATATTTTTCTGAGGACGTTATATACGCAGTGTCTAATGGAAAAATAAAACCATCAAAGGATATTTGTCTTGATCTGGCTATAAAAAGCTTAAGCAACAGTAAGAAGATTATCGACATCTTAAATCGATATGGATTGTTGCAGTTATACAATCCTTGAAGGCATTGAGACAGAATCTACATTTACTTCTAGCATGAATTCTGAGATTTGTCCCAAAGGTATCAATCGTTCAAAAAATCTATCGACTAGCGTCGTATTTAATAATTTTGATCGATTCATCGATACGACATCCGGTAAGAGCACTCTTCACGATACCGTCGGTATTATTTTTCAAGATCTAGATAATTCTATTGAGAGTGACAACGAGGACGATAGTACTCATATAAATACAGCAGGTCCTTCTGGGATGAGTGAACAGCTGACAGATAATTCTATTGAGCGTGACAATTAGAACGATAGTACTAATATAAATACATCAGGTACTTCTAAGAAAAGTAGACAACGAAGACGGAAGTTCGACACTATTTCTCACGAAGTAATACCGTAAACAAAAAAAAAACAAGACTTCAAGATCATTTGCGACCGGTAGGTACATCATCCAATTTATTTATCACGGATTTAGAATTGTTGCGGCAAATAAATTTCACTTTTATGGTTTCTCATTACCTTGAAATACCCAACACACTAATGTAGGTTCGATTTAATAGCTTGATTTACGACGACACAGCTCCAAGGCAAACCGTCTGTTATTTAACAACAATTAACGAATCGCCGACGAACTATTCAGTTGTTGCAGATACTATGATGCAGAGTCTACGGATCGCTGAGGAATGCGGCGAAGAGTACATGCAAGTCACGTATGATCTCGCTATCGCTAAAATTGCACTTCAAATACAGAGCTCCGATAGAGAACTTTTTAAAAATTTGTTTATTCACGCTGGAGCATTTCATATTATGATGTCTTAATTTAAAGCTGTTGGTAAATTTATTGACAACTGCGGTCTTACGAATATAATGGTCTATTCGCAATTGCTGGTGAACGGATTTGTAAACAGTTTGATTGTGGGAAAACATTTTAATAGATGCAAAAGATTACATCCAATCGTATCGTTGGCTCTGCGAATTTTGCATTTTGAATATTTTTGGACCTGCATAATCTTGAATGTAGCCGCAGTATCAGCCGCCGACGAGCTCTTCCACGCCTCCAGCCGAGACCATTAAAAAGTCCCAAGCGCGAGGCTAAGAAGCCGTAGAAGCTATCTCCGGTGAAAACAACCGGCCCTTTTCAGGACCACCATAATAATTCAAAACGTACGGACGGATTGAGCGGAGCATCTCCCCTCTCCTCGTGAGCAACATGAGAGTTATAAGTAATCCTAATATTGAAATATCAATGGAAGTCGGTATCGGCAATAATTAACGCTTTATTAATATCAGCCTATTGTATACAACATTAGGTCCTCAACTGAGCGCAGAAATGCCGACTTTCTATGCCTTTACTAGATGCGACTGTAATCCTTCCTATTTCAAGAAAAGGAAGAGCCGTCCATACAAATTATTGCGCCACTCCGCAGTGTACGTTGATACTTTCATTAACCCTTTCAGGGGCACATTTTTCTGCAATACCGACAACTAAAATGATGTTGATTCTCTAGGTTTTTGGGGTCACTGATTACGAATCTGGCATCAGATTTTCAAAATTCTACATGGCGGATCCAATATAGCGGCCGGTAAAACCAAAAAAAATCCACAAAATTGATATTTTTAGCTATAATTGCGTATACAGGGATTTTCAAGGTCGCTGATTACGAATCTGGCATCAGCTTTTCAGAAGTCAATATGGCGCATCCAATATGGCGTCCCGTAAAACCAAAAGATACACAAAATTGATATTTTTAGCTAAAATTGCGTATACAGGGGTTTATGGAGTCGGTGATTACGAATCCGGCATTAGCTTTTCAAAATTCAGTGCTACAATTTATCACAGTTTTTAGGAACTCCTTCATGAACGGCAGGTAAATGCATCTGTTGTGACGTTCTAACGCTATCAGGTATTTTAGTTTTTTTTGGAGTAGGCGTTTTGGAAGACGGTCTTCCCCGTTTCACTCGGCCAGCCGGTCCTACCAGTTCATCCACAAGTGACAAACGAAAGTCCTTAAATTTCAAATTGCTATTGGGATTGCGCAGTTTGAAAATTATGAAATAGTTGACCAAAGTCACGTCGATGTAGTGCCAGAATAAACGATGTCACCATTTTTTGCTCTTTCTGGAAATTTCATAAAATGATTTCATCATGTCTGACTTAATAACGCATCCCATGTAAGCGTTATAATCTTTGGCCATTTGCGGGCAAGTTACAGTTTTCAAAGAATCATCTATTTGTCTTCTCTGCACCTCTGACAACGCAGATGGATCGTGAAAGTTTGATAGAAACTGGACTCTCTTTTTGTCAACCCAATTTATCCATCTGATATCGTCATCTGACGTACGGTATTCACTATCTCCGATGTTCATATCTTTATCTTTTTTCTGAAGCTTTGGTAGATCTTTATGTCCTTTCCTAACAGTTCCACAAGATAAGATTCCATTTTTTAGTAATGAACTCATCAAAGCAATACTTGAAAAGTTATTATCAAAGTAGATGTGGTAATTAATATTCGTCAAAATCGGAGATATATCCTTGATAACTCCCTCCCCTCATTTTTCTCAGAAGTATTACCGATTGTCCCAGTATAAATTTGGAATTCACATACAAAGCCCGTCATGTCAGCTCTTACCTACACCTTATATCCTCTTTTTATAGGTTTTTGAGGAATGTACTGTTTCATAGTATTTTTACCTTTGAATTTTATCATGTTCTCATATATAAATTGTTCTCTTGTTGGATCATAATAATGCAGATAGGTTTCAGAAATTTTGTCAATAAACGGTCTCATTTTATACAATTTGTCAAACGTTGAGTCCCCCCTTTTGGGTTCTTTAGTCTTATCATTCAAGTGTAGATTGCTGAGCTGGGGAGAAAATCTCTTGACCGACATTTTTTAACTTTTATAAGCATCATTCAGCTGAGGATTCAAGGACCAGTAATCGCGATATGATGGTGACCTTTTCACACCCATAAGTATGTTGATTCCAAGGAATTTCTTTATCTCTTCTGCTGGTAGAGAATCTTCATTCTTATTTTTATTTTGTTGACTATAAAGATTAGTTTGTTGAATCATTCGTTCTATATTTTTTTCAGATAAAAGGGTCAAGTTAACATCTCCACGAGTTTTGACATCATCTGGAATATTTTTTGGTCCAAAATCCTTTCTAAAAGGTAAATCACTATGAGGCATACTTTTATTAGACCAAATCCCATCTAGTGGACCTCCATCGCTCTCGAATAGACGAGAATCATTTCCATCTACAGATTCATTATCAGATGGAATTTCAGCTTCCTCATATTCTGTTTCTGAATCACTTATTTTGCCTTCTTTGAAATTACTAAGATAAATTGTAAAAACGACAAATCAGAAAATGTAATACCAAACGATACAGAGATATTCAAGTAGCATGTATTCGTTAGCCTGCCACTTAAACATGATCTCTAACACGGATAATATATCTACAGAAAATAGCACCTGTCTAGCCGCAGAAGCCCAAGGCCGATAAATTGTCAAAATGATCAATTAGGAAATCAAGTACCAAACTATACAGAAATATACGAATATTTTTTATTTGTTAGCCTGTCACTCAAACGTGATCTCTAACACGGAAAATATGATGACTACAAACAATTACACCGGTCGAGTGTGTGTTCAATGTTTGCCCGATATTCCGAGAATGTGATACCTACTTGCTAGTAGCACACGACTCCAAAAATAATATTTTTGTCTGCCCCTGCATACGTGGACAAGACCTATTTTTGAGGATTCATACCGCCATTTGAATTCAGCATCTTCATTCTCGACAACCTGGAAGCGGATTCGTAATCAGCGATTGCAAAAAACTCTATACGCAATTTTAGCTAAAATCCTCGAGTTTTTGCATTTTTCGGCGTTTTTGTCAGCAATCATATTCATTTCTGAAAAGCTGATGCCAGATTCGTGATCAGCGACCCCAAAAACCCCTGTATACGCAATTTTAACTAAATATATCAAATTTATGGATTTTTCGGTTTTTCCGGCCGTCATATTGGATTCGGCATGTTGAATTCTGAAAATCTTATGCCTGATTCGTAATCAGCGACCCCAAAAATCTCTGTATACGCAATTTTAGCTAAAAATATCAATTTTGTGGATTTTTTGGTTTTACTGGACGCCATATTGGATATGCCATATTAAATTCTGAAAAGCTGATGCCAGATTCGTAATCAGCGACCCAGAAAACCCTCGTATACGCAATTTTAGCTAAAAATATCAAATTTGTGGATTTTTTTGGTTTTACCGGCCGCTATATTGAATCCGCCATGTTGAATTGCAAATTCAAAATCTGAAATTTTAAAAATCTGGTTGCATGAATGTAATCACCGATCCCAAAAGCCTTTATATACGTAATTTCAGGCAAATTAATCGAGTTTATGGGTTTTTCGGTACGTGCACCCACCATATTCGATCCGCCATGTTGAATTCCGAAAATCGGAGGCCGGATTCAGAATCAGTGACCCCGAAAACATGTTATATTCGTAATATCAATGAATTTCTTCCAAAACTGACTCTCTGGCCGAATTTAATCTAAACAATCGAAGTTTTTTCATTATTCAATATTAAAATATCCTTATTTAAGTGTAATTTTTTGATTATTTTTTTTAATTTTAAAAATACAATTTCAAACATTTTAAAAAATTTGGATTATAACGTGTGCGTTTTTTATAAATAATATTCTGATTCATTTAAAACTTTTGCTCTCGCATTATTATGTATTAAAAATATAAAATCTTTTTATGCAAGTATTTTTTATGTAATAATATATTATTATTATATTTGGTTACAGATGATGAGGAACGGATACTGCTCGACGTGGATTGCAGCGACCACGAAAGCGAACAAGAATTTGAAGGCTATGGTTAGGAAGATTAAATAATATGTTACATATGTATAATTACATATTTTAATATAATCAATAGTATAATTTAGCATGAGAGAGAAGCAGCTGATGCAGTGAGATAGTCGTAACGCGCCCACGCGCATAGACGTACTGTTTCATTACTAAAAATTAATAGATATAGGAAACCAAGAAAGCTGAAACTTATTAAAATAATAGTTATCAGTAACAGTTACACGAAAAAATAGTCCGCTGAGTTTTTCGTAGTGGAAAGGTGCTCACCTGATGCACTGAAAGATGCGCAGCTGAGCACTTTTCCACCGCGAAAAGCTCAAATGACTATTTTTTTCGTGAATCTGTTAAAGTTAGTTAACTCCAAATTTCAGCTTTCTTTGTATTATTTTACTCAGTGGATATTTTTCACATATTTACGTGGGAAGCTGACATATAATACCCCACAATAAAGTCAGCTGACTACTTTTTTCCGTTTGTTTACAACATAATCATTATATCAACAAAGTCTCAGCTTTCTTTATATTTGATTTTTATTATCATTATTACACATGCGTGGGAGGCTGCCATGGCTACACCCACCTTAAATGCACAAGCTGAGGTTCACTTCGTTAAGTAGCAATATTAAATGAACTATATAAAAAAATCTCACTTTTCTTACTTTAGGTCATGAAAAATGGTTTCTAGCTCCCGGACTATGTGTGGTCCAACTTGCACAGTGGCTTGTTAGACGACGGAAGCCGGGGATCACCTTCCTTACATTTGCTGATCAACACGAGATGCGCAACCTTGTAGAGAAATAATAATAATAATAATAATAATAATAATAATAATAATAATAATAATAATAATAACAACAATAATAATAATAATAATAATAATAATAATAATAATAATAATAATAATAATAATAATAATAATAATAATAATAATAATAATAATAATAATAATAATAATAATAATAATAATAATAATAATAATAATAATAATAATAATAATAATAATAATAATAATAATATTTTTTTTTAATTTTTTTTACGTGGGAAATTTAGCAGTAATCTTGCATCAGCCGAGGCCATCAACGCGCGGGCCCGGGTCCATTTCTGTGCCCAGATCCGCGCGCAGGCGACAGCCCCGACCGCCTCGCAGCTAATGTGGCCGCAAGGAGACGTCCGGTACGGTCCGCACTTCCGGGCAGTGTGAGATTCTTACTCACTAAACCTGCATAACCCTATCCTGTGGCGTTTGCGCTCACCCCGGCACTGCCTTTCGGCATTACTTCGGAGGTGACGCCACCTTTTGTTGCCTTCGCAGGCACCATCTTTTTTTTTTTTTCTATTCTTTTTACTGTGCGCTAATAGCGCTCTAGACTTTTTTTTTCCTATTTTAGGAAGGTGGGGGGGATTGCACCTTGCGGTAGCGCATCTTCCTCCCTCTTCTTTCTCTCTAGAATGCTGTAAGCGAAGGTAGCTGCCTTTGTCCAGCTCTTCCGTCCTTGCAGCATTCGCTCGATGATGTTGTCTGGTGTGATTCTACCAAGGTCTCTCTCCAAGACTCCCCTTTCTGTGCTCCACTTCTCGCAAGCAAAGAAAGCGTGGAGCGCATCGTCGTAGGGATGACCGCAGTGGACACAGCCGGGATCGGCGACTTTGCCCATTAAGTGTAGGTAGGCCCGAAACAAGCCATGCCCCGTCAATAATTGGGTAAGGTAATAGTTTACCTCGCCCTCCGCTCTATTGAGCCAGGGATCCAGCTGGCCAATGAGTCTTGCTGTCCATCTACCTCTGGTCTCTACCTCCCATTTATCTTGCCAGGCCTGCATGTCGTTGGCTCTCGCAATGCGGTGAGCTTCTCTGTTGCCCAGGGCAGACTTCTGTTGATAGACAAATTTCTTCTCCTGTGCCAGCAGGTCGATGGGTATGACCCCGGCGATTACCAAGGCCGCTGGTTCAGAGACCGTTCGGTACGAGCACGATATCCGAAGAGCCGCTCTCCGTTGTACTGCTGCTAACCTCTTTTTGTGGCACTCTTTCTTCAGTGCGTCGGCCCAGATCTCCGCTCCGTACAACATTATTGCCTCGACAGTTCGCATGAGCAGGCGCCTTTTGCTGGGCTGTGGACCATTTGTGTTGGCCATTAACCTACTCAGCGCTGCCGTCACCTTTGCTGCTTTATTGGCAGCTATTCTTATATGTTCCCCGAAGGTGAGTTTGTTGTCGAGCGTCACCCCCAGGTACTTTACAGCGTGCTTGGCCTGGACCGCCGCGTCTCCAACTTGAAAGAGGCACTCGGTGTTGATGTGCTTCTTAGTTAGAAGGGTGATCTCGGTCTTAGTTGTGGCTATCTCGAGCCCGTGATTTCTCATCCAGGAGAAGATGCGGCGCATGACCTGGTTGAGCAGCATCTGAGCGGCTTCCACTGTTCTGGCGATAATGATGGGCGCTATGTCGTCCGCGTACGCTATCAGCAGCGTGCCCTCGGGTAGATCCATGCGTAATCCAGACAAACAGGGCGAGAATAGTGGTTGCCCTGCTCCGTCGATGCTGCAGCCTTGACGACCTCCTGGACTGCGTCTATGGTGGACATACCTCGCCTAAAGCCGAACTGACGGGGTGCCAGATCCCCTGCAGCTTTGATGGCTGCCTGTATACGAGGCTTCATTAACTTCTCCAGGAGTTTGCCTACCGTGTCTAGTATGCACAGCGGGCGGTAAGCCGACGGGTTGTCTGCTGGACCCTTGCCCTTGCTGATGAGAACGAGCCTCGCTATCTTCCAGCGGTTGGGGAAGATGCCCGCCTTCAGGCAGGTGTTGTACATATTCAGCAATAGGCTAGGGTGACTTGAGACTATGACTTTCAGCAGCTCTACGGGTAGGCCGTCTGGTCCGGGGGCTCTCTTATTCCGCATTGACCTGACTGCGAATGAGAGCTCCTCCTTCGTGAAAACCGGAGTCTCAATTGGGCCAGATGATGCTGGCGGATCTGGCCTCTTCGGGTGTTCGGGGAAGAGAGCATCGACGATGTTTTGGATCGTTCCCGCGTTACCCTTTGTGGCAAAAGCCGCCAGTTTGCGGGTTACGATCTTGTACCCAAGACCCCACGGATCTTCGTCTACCTCTTTTACCAACTCCCTCCAGCAGCGCTGCTGGCTGGTTTTGATGGCCCGCTTCAGAGCTTTTTTGGCCGTCTTGAATTCGGCGGCCAGTGGGGCTGCGTCGTGACCGCGTCTCCGTGTTCTCTGCTCTCTGCGCCGTAGGTATTTACAGCGATTCCGGAGTTCCGCTATCTCATTTGTCCACCAGTATGCAGGGTGCCTCCTCCGACTGGGGTACGTCTTGGGCACCGCCTCCGCGGAGGCCTGAAGGATGATCTTCATGGTATCTTCAGTCGCCCTGTTGGCCTGTGCTTCTGGCGTCATGTTGTCCGGGATCTCTTTTAGGGACTCCTGGCCACGTTTAATTGCATCGGTAAATTTCTCGGTGTTCATTTTGTCAATGTTCCACCGGGGATTAGCGCGCGTCGGGACCGCCGGGGCTGGTCTAGCATCTCTAACCCGAAAGGTGATGTATTGGTGATCGCTTCCTGTGTAGTCTTCAATCACCCGCCAGTTCTCGATTCGAGCTGCAAGTTGTTCCGTTGCCAAAGAGATATCAATGATAGTCTCTCGGTAGCCCGGTCGCCTAAAGGTTGTCGTATTGCCGTTGTTTAGCGCTATTAGGCTAAGACGGCTGGCCGTTTCCATCACCATCTGGCCTCTTGGGTCAGACACTGTTTCCCCCCATTCTGGGGATTTGGCATTGAAATCTCCTGCGATTATCAGCCCTCCTTTGATGTCCCGAACAGCGTCCTCCAGGCGTTGTAGCTTGTCCTGGTATTCGTTGTAGGATTGGTTTGGTGTGAGGTATACACTGACGTAGGTCACGTCTTTGTGTCTCACCCATACGTATCCTTGGCCGCCCCCATGATACTCCACGTGAAAATTCCGCGGATCTGGGGCCCAGATGGCTGCAGTGCCCAGTTCGTCGGCGAGCCACGCTGGGACATTCCTGTCTCGGCATATTCCGGATCCTGCTACGTGGTTGCGGGAGTCAGGCTTATCCGGATCTTCGTGACAAAGGAAGCACTGTGGATATTCTGCCGCGCAGTCCTTGCTTTTATAACCTGCTTTTCCGCATTTGAAGCATAGCTTGCTCCGGTCAGGCCCTTCGCAAGTATGGCTATGATGTCCGTAGTCTAGACACTTGAAACATCTGGGCACCATCGTCCTTCTGCGGATTCTGCAGATGACCCAGCCAATCCTGATCCGAGCATCTTTCATGAGCGTGACGGAGGCTGATTCCTCTGTCGTCACTATAGCTAAACGCTGACCCCGGTTGCTAGGTTTGGTAACCGAAACCTGCAGGAATCCGCCATAGTCTTTCAGGTCTCTTTTTAGGGCCTCTTCTACCTCATCTTGAGAGGTGCACTCATCAAGGTCTCTAATCTCCAGCGTTGCCCTAGGGACCAGCTCCTTGATGGTGCCATTGCCTCCCACTACCGCTTCGAGAGCCTTGGGAAAGGCTGTTCTTGTATCGGCTGTGCTCTTTTTCAGCTCTAGGAGAACCTGGCCTGCCCTTGTGCGCCGGACGGACTTTATTTCCACACCACTGTCTTCAGGCTTAATAGAGTCGCGTATCGTTTTTAAGACATCCGCGTATCTCTTGCCCGTGGCGGGCTTCAGTAGAATCGCATCCGGTCTTGTCCGCGGAGTATTTTTTGGTCTTCGGTTGTCTTGCTGCTGTTGCTGTGGTTGCTGCTGATGTGGTAGCTGCTGCTGTTGTTGCCGCTGCTGCTGTGGCTGCTGATGCCGCCGCTGAGTAGCACGTTGGTCGGCGGTTTCTGCTGCTGCTTCCTCGGTATTTTTTGTACCTGTGGGTCCCGTTGCTCCCGCATTACTCTTATCCTTTCGACCCTTTCTGTTGACTGTAGTCCATTCCTTTCTGCCTGTCTTTTTCTTCTTGTCTTGCTTATCAGGAAGAGAGGGTGGGCTGTTGGCGGCATGTTTTTTACCCCCCGGGGTGTCTCTTATTTCCACCGCTGTAGAGGCCGGGTTTGGGGTTGCCGGCTTTGACGGCCCGACTTCTGTCAAGTCCAACAGCTTCTGTCGAGCTGCTGTGTGAGTTCGATGGTGTTCATCTAATGCATCCAGCATCTCATGTAGCACTGGAAGGTTAGTTTTCACACCTGCTTTCATGTTCGGCTGCGATGTAGCAGCTTCTCTCATGAACTTGACGAGGGCTTTCATTTTCTTTATGATCTCTCCCATGCTATCTTCTGCAAGTTTGCCCATCGTGCTGGTAGAAATTACTTCGGTGCGCCCTCGAGCCGAGGAGTAAATTTTTTGAAGCTCGATGGAGAACTCCGTCGGTGTAGCTCGTGCTTCAGCTGCTTCTCTTGTGTCTTTCACAACTGACGTTTCCATATCAGAATCTGAGGTTGACTCATCCCCCCTTGCTCTTTGAGAGAATGCTGTGCATAATGGTGTATGCGGAAGCTTCTTCTCCGTATTCATCTCTTCTTCCTCTGCGTTTCTTGGTGTTGGATTAAACATTCTGTAACAAAAAATGGATTAAGACGGTTCGCCCATTATGGGAGCCCCACCGCAGTGGGATAGATATTCCCTAGTTATGGATGACGAAACCGAGAAGCGGCTTGTCGGGAGGTCAGTCCTATCACCATCAGTGACTCTATTGAAAAAGGTTACGGGATAGGCCCGCGCCATATTGAAGCAAAAGGTTTAACGTCACCCCTATCGAGTGGGCGATGCCGGTACCGATCCAGCACCTAGCCCAAACCTCAAGCTACTTCTCTGGAAGATGTCGATCACTAAATTCAGAAGTCGATCGAAACGTCAAGAAGCTCGACCCTGGTGGACACTGCCAATTGAAGAGCCTTACATACAAAAAACACACATATACAAACTACACGCATGCAAACAAAGGGTCATGGGGCGCAGCGGGTGTCGTGACACTGCTCGCAAGGGATGTGTGGATGATCGTCGCAGCGCACGTCTCCGTGATGACTCCCGGCGTCTACGCGCCGCTCCCGCGGGAGTGTGGGAAATGCCAATGATGGGTGAAGGAGCACGGCTGATGCGGATGACCATCCCGTCTCATAGTCAAAAGCGCCTACAGTCATGAGGGTAACTGCGGGCGTGATCTCCCCCTCGCATCCTGAGGTAGCCGCGTTCGGAGACGGTCCCGCACTCTGGAGTATCAGAAACAAGGTATATTTAATATAATTTCCAAAGAAACCAAAAACGAGACAGTAACCCCAAGACAAACGCGGACTGACTTAAGACAGGAGACCGAACTAAGGGGAGTTGAGCAGGCAATAAGAGCTCAACTCAAGCGCATAGACGAGACCCTACAGACGATGTACGCACGAAAAAAGAAACAGAAGAGAGTGAGTATGGAAATCACGAACGGAATGGCTGTAATACAAGAATGTTCCGAGATCGTATGGTATGAATGCGACCGTCTGACAGCCCTCTGGGAGGCTCCGAAGAAAGACGACGATACAAATGATGCCACTGGAACGCCACAGAACAAGAGGGGACGTGAGGCCACCGGATCAAGCCCTGAGCAGGCGGAAGCCTTCCAAAGAGTGGAAGACGGCTCAGGTTTCGTGAAAGTGGCGAACCGAAAACAGAAGAAAAAGACGACACTACATAAAGCACAGAACACCCTGAAACAAGACAGGACTAGCGACGTGACTAAAGAAGAGGGAAGAGCCACGCAACAGACCAGGACTAGACTCGGCGACGGACATGGTAGGGGCAGGCGGCATCATAGGGCTAACGGCGGTGCTGTCCTCATCAGGCTCAAGGGGACAATGACCTACGCCGAAACACTAAGACAGCTTAAGACGAACGTGGACCCCGAATCCGCAAACGTACAGATACAGAGCTACCGCAAAACTAAAGACGGAGGACTGCTTGTACGACTGCGCAGTGAGGCGGAGAACGGACGCGACTTCCAAAAGAAACTTCGGGAAACCCTAGGAGAGAATGGAGAAGTCAAGGACTTCACCTCCAGGGTAAGACTGGAGATTCTTGACATAGACTGTATAACAACATAGAGAGACATAGGACAGGTCGGATCCGGGCGTACACATTTTCGGTCCGAATCAATATGACACGTGCATGGCGGTCTGCGAGGTAGAGGATAGCGTTGCTCAAACGCTGCTTCGCAAAGGCTGAATAAA